>WBMY01017399.1:210589-297269 GCA_013397315.1 Donacobius atricapilla
GTGGGCACCCGAATTTAGCGCTGGCTCCTGAGTGGAAAATTACCACGGGCACTGTTTCTGCGCCTGATGGATAGGTGCAAGGTGTATGGTTCAAAAAGTTGGGTTTTCTCTGTGCTGTTTATCGCGCTGGAGAAGTGCGTGTGCGCCTCTGATGTGGAAGGAATGAAGGTGGAGCTGTGGGAAGAAGCCGCGTCTGGAGTCGGTCGCAGCACTGCCCGTGGGACGAGTGGAAGTTGCAGTGTTAATGGGTAAAGTGCTCGGGATGTCTCGATGCCGAAATGGATTACATCAGAGTTGAGAAAACGTAGCCAGGCTGCAATTGAGGGAAGTTGTGCAGAACTTGACCCAGGAAGGCACATGTTCCCCCCCCGGATTTGCCGGGACACCAAGCAGGGCTGTCGCGGTTGCAGGGTTAGAGCTGATCAGAAGGAAGAGCCTAATAAAGCACTGCCTGAAACCTATGGTCAACGGGTTTCTAAACCTCTCGTTAAAAGAGACTGAAGTAATCATGGTTTGCCTTGTGCCTGTTTTGTTTGTTTGTTTCAAAGCTACGGACCTTCTGCAGAGTACTTTATGGGACAAAAATTCTTGTTGTGGCAAAGGCATTGCCTCAAAGAAATTCTTAACCTGAGCATCACCACCTTGTTGTCTGGGTCCCAGGGCTGAGAATAGGGAGAGGGGTTTTGTTTAGCTCGGGATGAACCTGTTGCTTGGGAATGTCATGGTAATAAAGCACTGAGTACCTTGGGGTGCTCGTATATACAGAATTGTACCGGTGACAAGATGGATGGAAGAAGAGTGGTGCTGCTGCCTAGAGGAACTGAGAGATGATGGCTTTTGAAGTTGCCTTCTTGAGGCTGGCCGTATGCAGCTAGGATGTGGGAAAGAGAAGAGGAAGAAAAACGAATTAAAGGGAGATAAATGCATCCTGGAGATCCCAGTTAAGTGTCTGGAGGCCCCAAGAGGCAGTGAAATGGAAGCAGCTTGGGTCAGCCAGAGATAAGTGTCTGTTTGACTAGCAGGAGTGGTCCTTGGCTGTTGGAAATCACCACATGTCATTGTGGCATGCTGAAGACAGTTGGAGGGGAGTTTAGGGGGTATGGTGTTAGCAAGCCTTGCATCCTCTGTGGAGAAATAAAGTAGTTGTATTTTGGGTTATTCTGCACTGAACAGCGTGAAAAGAAAGGTATTCTGGGACTGCCAGTGTTAAAAGGCAAGAGTCACCCTAAAAAGAAAAAAGGCTTTAATGTTTCTTATGGCTTTGCAGATGTGAAAAGCCTGTGAAGTAGTTGAAGTATGTTAGCAAAATCTGTTGTGCCCAAGTGCAATTCTGTACCTTTTTTTTTTTTTTGGAAATAAGTTGCTTCCAAAGGATAGGTGAGGAATTTAAGTGGTCTGCAGCAAACCCGCAGATGGCTGTGGATGCCATGTTAGGTGGAATGTATTTACTTCCATCAGAGGCTTGAGTAAGAGGAAGGAGAAAGGCTCAAACAGCTTAGTAAAGGAAGTTATTAAAATAAAAAGGGAAACTCTCAAAGTTGAATCTGGATCCAAAGGAAGGAGATTAAGGTTCATAAATACTGGTGAGCCAAATAAAATACACAATAATGTTAGCCAAAGGAGAGCTTTCGGAGTAATTTGCAAAAGGAGAGCTTTCGGAGTAATTTGCAAAAGCAAACCCAAGTAACATACCCCTCTTCAGATGCCTGAGGAACAGGGAGTTTCTCAGGGAATCCTTCCAGGCAGTAACAGCTCCAGGTATAAAAGTTTTGGGAGCAATGTTCGGCAGGACTTTATTTTACTGGGGAAGATTTTAACAAAGTTTTGTGCCATAACCTGTCTTTGACTCTGAGTCCTGCACAGGTTTGAACTGACCTCTTGATGCAAAGGAGGTGAAACAGGAGGTGCAGCAAATGTTTGATTTACAAATCTCCAAGGTCACACAACACTTCAGAACTCGAAGTGAGTTGTGATTAAGTAACTCCCCTGCTCACCATCCCTCTTGGTGCTGGAGGGCTGGAATGTAGTGAACTGGAAGCTGGGTTTTTGCCTTATAGTAGTCTGGGATACCCAAAGAGGGGCACATATGGAGTATCTGGAAAAATCTGAGGAGAAGATTCTTTAAAAGCTGGTGTATGTGTGGAGATGGGACATTGGCTACTGCAAGGGGAAGTCAGACTTCATGAAGCTGCTGCCTTGGAGCCTTTAAATGCCTGAATGTTGGAGAGGGCAAGGACTGGTGTTGGTCACTTGTTCAATGTCTCCTGGAAATCTCGGGCCTCTTGTAAAAACCAGGCAGTCCTGGAGTAAGATCCTGGCAAGGATGAGATGGCTGTTGGAGGCAGGGCTGTGGTGAGGTGCAGCTCTCCTGTTGTGGAGACAAGCAGTGGTGCTGGCACAAACTCCGTGGTGGTCAGTGTAGCCCCATCTCATCCAGAGAGGCACAGGAGGCACTGCTGGGGTGCTGGCTGGCACCTACAGTCCAGGGTGATGGAGGTGATGGTTGCGTGCTGGCACAGCAGGGTGAGACTCTCGCCAAAGGCAGGCATCAAGTAATTCCTGTGGGAGGCACCAGCAGGAAGCTGCCAGGAGATAGGAGCTAAATGGTTCAGGGGCAGCTGCTGCCATGGTGCAGTGATGCCTTGGGAGAACAGGATCTACAGTGACTTCACAAAATGTCAACAGAGCAAAACCAGCTTCAGAAATGAAGGACTGAGAGAAGGTGGTGTGTAAAGCTCCCAAAAGCCATGGTATGCTGGTGTCCCACAGTGCTGCGGGCTGCTCTGGTCATCTGCCTGCCTGGAGAGGATCATAGTGGAGCTTGGTAATGTTTGGGAAAGAGGAGGGTTTCTGCCATCAGCAACTGTAAGTAAATCGGGATTCTTCAGCATGGGGATGTGCTAGAGATCCTTAAGATCACGACTGTCCAGGCAGTAGGTAGGGCCTGACTGTACTTGAAAGAGGCAGAGAGCAAGAGCTGTGGGATATTAAGCCGGGAAAGAGGACATTTTGAGAAGAGAAGTGTCACTGTGGAGACACTGGTGGTGCTTTCTCCTCATCAGATGTTGAGGAATAGGTTGGTCAAGGGATACCTGGCTAATCACAGAATGAACTAGGTTGGAAAAGGCCTTTAAGGTCATCTAGTCCAACCTGCTAACATGGAGTTCAGCAGCCTTTTGTTAATTTTTCTTCTCTCAAGGTGCTGTCTGTGTCTTGGCACAATCTTTAAGTGCTCGACGTGTAGACAGGAGAGTGGTCCTGGGAAATGCTACTGCCTGTCCTGTTCTCTTAACCCTTCCTGAGGATCTTGTGCTTGACTGATCTGATGGCCTTTCTCCAGCTGGGAAAGCTTGGCACTAACATGCTGTTCTCTAAAACTTTCAGGACTTGAGAGTTTGGCTTACAACATGCTTGTGGCCTAAATGAAAGGAAGGGCACATCTTTGGATGTTTGCACCAAGTCAAGCATGGATCAGTAGGTTTTGAGGTTCAGTCCCCTCTCAGAGGTGTAGGAATTATGGATGGCTCTTGGGATGGAGTGTTGCAGCAGGCTACAGGCTCCTTGCTTCTGTAGTGCTGCCCTTGCTGGGGCTGGTGTTTTCCCACCCTGGTTTGCAAGCAGCTCTGCTGTCTTAGCATGGCTGGTGCAGGCCTTGGCAACCCCGACAGTCTGCTCCCCAATAATAGAAGTTTAGGGGCTGATTCAGGATGTGGGAGGGAAGTGTCAAGCCTGATACAGAGCTAATATTATTTTTTCCCACCAGGCTGGCTTGAGCTTGGCAAGAGGGCAATGGAAGAAATGCATTTTGTGCCTTAAACCTGAGCAGTGTTGTGGTCTTAGCAAAGTTGTCTTGAACCAACCTTAGTGTGAGCAATGCTGGATTGCCTTCAGTTGTGTAATGAGTGACTGCCTTTAGTTGTGCTCCTTTAACTCCCTGGGTTTGCTCAGGCTTGTTGGTCCTGGTGATGAAGTCTTTTCCTAGGAAAACTGTGAGCTCTTGAGCAGCTTGAATCATGCCAGGCAAGTGCCTGCGTGTTCTCCCGCTGGCTTCCTGCTGCTGAACAAAAGCAAGGCCTTGCATTGTTAAACTTCAATGGTGGGTTTTTCCCTTGTGAATTTTGTGGAATACGAAGACTGCTGCTGCTATTTGTGGTTTAATGTATTTTAGGCAAGCAAGTGCTGTAGCACAGAGGCAGAGTTCATGTTGATGTTTTGAGCAATCATTTTCTTTCTCCTTTCCACTATTGAGCAGCTCTTGTCCTGACTTCCCACTCTCCAGAGTGCTGTGTGTTTTATGAATAAATGCATTTGTGTGTGGTAGTGCCTGCTGAAGTAGGATGAGCGGAATTAGGCCTGGAAAGCTCTTTTCCTTCTGTAACTTGAAGATACCTGTGACTTTGTTCTGAGCCATAATCTCAGCTGCTTTTGTGCACCAAGAACAGCGGTTCAGAGGGTCTTTCCTCCTCCGGTGGAACAGAGGACTTGCAGGATGGACAGGGAAATACATGCATATGTCTGTTAGTATGTATATATGCAGGCACATACGAAAAACCCAGAAATTAGTTGCTTTTGCGTTCTGTAATGGACTGATGCAGTTGCTGGCTACAGTGTGTGACTAATGCTGCTTGGGCTCAGTTAGGGGTATTTTGACTCCAGTTAAGTTCTGTGAAATCAGGAATGGAGTTTGGAGTATGTTGCCTTGAGAAATGTGATGTGAAGCTACTTAGAGTTCCAGCAGTCCTAGCTCCTATTTGCAATTCTAATTGCAAATATAGTAGACTGGTTTCTGAATAGGAACTTGTATGAAATGGGCACTAGTCTTGGCAGTGGTTCAGGAATTTTGTAATGCTGCTCCTACTGTACTGGAGCACCATTTTATTGCAAAAAGTGCTGTGACATTAGCATAGGCCACAACATTCTTGAAACTAGCTAAGCAGAAAGAAAACACTTCTTTTCCAATCCACTTTTTTCCAAACTAGTTTGAAAATAGCTGCAGTTTCTTGTATTTCTTTTTCTTTGAAAAAGCTTTGAAAACCTGTGCTCTTGTGGATAACACTAATTCTTAAATTGAAGGTTTAAAGTGACGTTGAGCCTCACCTGTATTTACTGTTTATGGGGTTTTACTTATGGAGTACCAGGCAGTAACAGGACAGAAACAGTTCATTACTATTCATAATATTCTCAATTTCCTTGAATGTGCTTTGCAACGTTATAGATCTGGTCCTGGCTTTGTTGGTTCAGTCTAAAACAGTGAGAAGTAAATTGTCTTATGCAGTCAGATTTTTAGCTAAAAGTTCAAGTGTTTATGATGTGAAGGTGGTGACTTTTTTGATGTCTTCTTGTCACATCCTGGTAAAAACCTACATATGAAAAAGTAGTGTAGAGCCTGACATACCTTCTTACTTCAAGAAAAAAAAGTGTTCTGTTAGATGCCATACTTAGTTGACAACACTGAAAGTAGTATTTATTTTTGACTGACTTCTTTATTTTCATATAGTTGACTTGCCTTCTGCAGGAGGTAATGCCATGAGTATGGTAGAAGGTAGAAGTTGAATGTAAACTTGGCCTGAAGGTGTCAAGATGGCAGAACCTACTTTATTTTTTTTTTTCTGTGCAAAGGCTTTTTTTTTGCAGGCTTTGAGCCACTTAGGTGCTCTTGAAGTGTCTGATTTCCTCCCTATCCCTGCCTTCATCCTGGGGAAGTTCAGGAAGGGCTGGGGGATGATGCTCATCCCCTTCCCAAAGTTTTGTATGCCAGGACAGACAAAGGAGTGTCTAAGGACTTGGTAAGTGCTTGGACCTTGAGCTCCTTGAGGTGATTCTGCCTATGGAAAGATAAGATACTCTAAGGTGTCTGAGGCAAGTGGGGTGCTTGTCCCTTATCAAGGTGACATGGTCAGAAGGGACTGAACAAAATGGTCCTTGAAAAATAGTGGTTAAATCCAAAATAAACTTTCCAGCTTTCCAAAGTAGTGTCGCACGTCGTGCTGCTATGGGATGTGTTAACAGAATTGATGGTTTAGGGTTTTTTTTTTTGTTTAAACCTCAAGGTTTTAACACGTGTTTATGGCATTGGCATTAAATCGAACGGGTTTCCTGTGCAAGCCTTCTGCTGGGAGACTGCATCTGTGAAGCCTCGGGTGTCAGAGTGGGGCACAAATGCCATAGGAATTGCTTGGTAGCGTTCAGTGCTGAGGCACACTCCGAGCTCAGCTCAAGTTTGCCAGGAATGGTGAGAGGAGGAAGGCAGACTGTTCTGTATGGCTGCTGCCTCCAGGATACACAGGTTTTCTCATCTCAAGTGTGTTCTGACTGGTTCAGGTCCTTTCTCGGTTCTGTCTTCTCACATGGAGGGCTGGGACACACCCTCAGATACACCCTGAGGCAAAGCGAGGAGGGGACACACCAGAGCCGTGGTGGGGACGGATGGCTTTGGGGAAGTGCGGGGTGGGATGGTGAGAGGAGTGAAGTCCTGCACAGGAGACTCACGAGGGAACGTGCGGCGCTATGTAAGAAAGGAAGATAGACCAAAAAAGCTGGTTTTCTTGCTGCAACAGGCAGAAAGCTGCATGCAGGAGTGAGCTTTAGGGGCAAAAGGGGTGTGTTTGCATGTAACGAAAAAAAAAATTGAGAAGCCTCCACAGGGCTAGGAGGGGAGTGGCCAGGTAGTTTTATCCTTGTTGCAGCCCTAGAACAGACAAGCCGAGCAGAAATGAGCTGGGAGTAGTGGTTAGGGGAAACAAGGAAGCCTGGTTGGCTGGAGCAGGGAAGTCATAGTGTAATTGAGCCAGGACATGCTGTTACTGGAAAATCACTGCCACAAACTTTTCCAAAACAGCGAGTAAGCAGTATTCCTTCAGTTTCATGTTTTAGTCAGATTGGAAAAAAAAACCCAACCCTGTCTTTTGAGCTCTTTTTGCTGGACTTGTCACTATAGAAATATATTCCTTATCTGTGTGATAAGCACACAAACCCACTCTTCTTTTTGTGTGTGTGAAACCAGACAAAATGGATTACTTTCAGGAATACAGTGTTGTTCTTTTCCTGCTAAATTTCTCTTTCAGCACAGGATAGAGCTACTCAGAAACACACAGTATTTATTGCTCAACTCCTGTGACAAAATAGGTCTGTTAGATAGGGATCCCCTTGGATTACCAAACAAAAACCCAACAATTAGGTTATCTGCGGATCTGCTTCCACACAGCTGAGGGTGGGGGCCTTGCACCCCTTTCCCAGGAAGGAAAAACACTGCTCCCAAACCATCCCAGCACAGCTGCCCATCCTGCTGGCATAGCATGGGTGAGCAGAGAGGTGACAGTGCCTCAGCCTCTGGTGTGCCACACTGGCCAAAGGTACTGCCAAGTGCCCATGGGACTGTGCTTTTTTCTTCCTCAGAGGCTGGTGTTGCTGTGTCCTCGTTTCTCCCTTGTTTTGATGGAAACTTGAAGCTTCAAGTTTCTTGCCTTCTGCTGTAAAACTGCCTTTTTTTAGTTCAGTGGTCGCTGTGGGTAGGAAGAGCACAAACTGAGAATATGAGTCTGCTTTCCTTA
Organism: Donacobius atricapilla; assembly: GCA_013397315.1. NCBI lineage: Eukaryota > Metazoa > Chordata > Aves > Passeriformes > Mimidae > Donacobius > Donacobius atricapilla. Next base: position 218,140 of record WBMY01017399.1, read on the forward strand.
AGAAACTGAGACAAAAAGTCTTATTCTTGCATGAAGGAGCTGCATTTTATTTCTAATCCACTGTGCAGAGAATTGTCACTCTGTTTAATTCTACCGCTATTTTAGTGCTGGGCAGCAGTTCACTGGCAGCAAGTGTTATCACTGTTCTGTGGTCCAGCAAGTCTCTTGTCTTCCTGGCAACTTCTTAACCTTTCCCACAGAGTGACTGCTTTTCCAAGGAGAAAACATGTCATGTACCTCTGTGTGGTGGTGGTGGGGAAGGGTTAAATTTGTGTTTTGAAAGGAGCTGTATTAGGTACATCATCTCTGCCCAATGTGAACAGACCTGTTTGTTTCTGGAAGGCTTTAACTGAGCCTTCTCCTTTGCTTGGAATTCTAAGATTATCTACATGATTACAGTATGGCTTTAGAATTTTTTTAGTTTTACAGTCCTTTTCTGTGTCCTGCTCCATTTGCAGAGCTCTCTACTCAAACACTGGAGCTTGTCAAGCTGCAAATATGTTTGGTAGGTGAGAAGAGCTGGGTATTCAGGCTTTTGGTTTCACAATTTGTGAGTTCTTGGCAAAACCAAACCAGCAGAGGCTGTAGGTTTCTTCAAATGATGGAGATCTGGATCAGCTATAAAAGCTGAAGACTATTGGATGACCCAGGAAGGGGAGTCTCAAGTAGAGTGTTATTAAATACTAGGTGATTTAACAGCAGTATCAAAGCAGAGTTTTTCCATCACTAAGCCTTTCTGATGTTTGAACTGAGGCACTGGAGTGAGATGAGGTAGCAAAGGCTTTTTAAAGTGATGCTGCAGCCAGAAGAGCAGGTAGAGCAGCAGCCCGGCTCTGTCAGCTCCCTTTTGTGCTTCTCCCTCCCCTGAGGGTTCAGCTGTGGCACAAGAAATTGAAATAATGATGCTGTTGTGACATTCTTTGTCATACCAAGGTGCTCCAGTGTAACTTAATCATTTGTCAGGGTAGCCCTAGCGAAGTGAGTGCAGGTGTGCCTTGAGAGTAAGCACCAGAAACATGAACAAAGGCCTTTTGCATAGGTCTGGAAACCTCCAGGTGGGTTTGGCTCTTTGGCTGTGTGTCACTTGATCTGTTTCCCCAGCTACAGCCCTGCAGCTCCTCTTGGAGGCAGGCCTGGCACTTGAGTTCCTGCCCTACAAGAAAAGCTGGTTTAGGAAAGCTGGGTCTGTCTGTGAGCAGGAACTCCTCCCCAGGAGGGAGAAGGGTCTCTCAGGCTCCCTCCCCTCAGGTGGGCTTGGTGTGGAAGGGCTGTGTCTTTGGGCTGTATGCTTGAATGCTGCTCATATTCCCACTTAAAATTGCCATTATTAAACACCTCTCCGTTTCTTAGAGGCAAATCAGGAATGTTGTTCCCTTCTACAAGGACCTTCTTATCAGAGATCAGGCTTTGGTGGGAATTTATTTTTGCTTTTCATGCATGCTTTGCCTGACCAAAGCACCAGACTTGATAAACTTACTGCTCACTCGAAAGTTTAAATTTTTAATGTCTGCTGCACAATGTTTGGGACTTCTGTCCTCATCTCACTTTTGCAGAGCTTTTTTTAATAGTTAAATGGTCTTCAAAGGAGGAGCTGAGAAGCACACTCCAGCTTTGTACTTTGTCCTGTTTTCTTCATTTTTTTATATACAGGAAAACCTTTTTTTTTCTTTTTAAAGGAGGACTCAGTCTGTTCAAAGCAAACTTGCTATTTGCCTTATCAGAGTGAGATTCCCTCTTTCTTGCAACACTTCCTATGGCTTTTGCCAGATGTTTCATCCAGAGGCTAATTTATATGCAATGACTTGCTGCAAACACAGACGCCAATGTTAAGAGGAATCTGGGGGCACATAGGCAGAGATGATAATGAAATAAAACTAAATATTACCTAAAATTTGATTGTACTGCTCCAGATCAGCAATGTTTCTACTTCTGCAGCTGATATTTTCTTTTCCCTGTCAGTGTGGTCTCATAATGGGTTGGCTTTATCTTGTTTTGCTAGTAGAGCACTCTTCCTGAACTCCCTTCCATGGTACACTGAACTCTCAGTATTTAATACACTAAAACTTCCAGCTGGCCTTACAAGGCACTTTTTCTTGTGATACGCTTGCTCTTCAGTGTGAAGCTTTAAGGTCACTAAGCCATGCAGTGTCCTCAGCCACCCAGAATAAACCAGTGGGTAGAAGGATCAGTGGAAATACTGATACTTGGCTAAACCTTGGATATCATCAGAAAGGAACAAGGATGGCATTGTTCTCCTGTGACATTGGAGTTTATATTATGTAAATGCCTTGGTCAACAAGGTGCCTCATGTCTGGAACTTTGTTCATCTGTTGGTATCCCCATCCTTTTGTGCTTGTCCTTTGTCACCACCTCTTTAAATAAAAGCCGTATCTTGTGTTTGCTTCTGATTTTGTTACTAATGTAAGGCTGGGTGGATTAGTTGGTATCATTTAACAAGCCTTCCTTGTTCTTACAGCTTGCAGGGACAGCAGTGCTTGCAATTGGACTATGGCTTCACTTTGATTCACAGACCAAAAGCGTCTTTGAACTGGAGTCTGACACAAAGTTTTACACAGGTGAGCTGGGGGATCACTCAGGGGATAGATCACACTTTTGTGCCCTGATTTCCAGGCTGCTGAGAAGCCTTGGCCTGCCTTAAAGGGCAAAAAGGCAAAACAGCCCTAAACATCCCCAAGAGCAGCTTCCCTTGGCTGGTGCTGGGGGCAGCTTCTCTTGTGAGCTCTTGTGCGGACAGCAGTGCTGTTGTGTGAGTGGTTTCTTGGCTCTTCATCCATTTTCCCACAGTAGTTTGTCTTTGTTGTCAGTAAACATTTTGTGATCCCAGAGGCTCCTGGAAGACACAGAGGATGTTTCTTCCTGATGCTCATCACCATATGCGTCAGCAAAGTTTCACACTAAACTAATTGAGTAATGAGTAATTTTTCTCCAGAGTGACCAACCTGCACTACCCAAAACACAACTCTGTTGCCTCATCTCTCAGAAGCAGCACATGCACTGTTGTCTAACTCTTAAAGCCCCACATCTCCTAATTCATACATTCCTAACTACTCCCTGTAGGCACAGGCCACCCTCGGGCTAAGCGGCTGCAACACAAGTTGCATCTCCTTGCAAGTGACCCTTTGGACACCAGTCTGGGAGCTGTCACAGGCGAGTGGCCTAGGACAGAAGCCAGTTTTCTGGCAAGAGAAAGATGAAGCCATCCTTTAAAGACTGCCTAATTCCAGCCCCCTGCCATGGGCAAGGACACCTTCCACTGTCCCAGGTTGCTCAGAGCTCCATCCAGCCTGGATGTAGTTGGGAGTATTGATAGGCTCATGGGACTTCATGAAGAAGCTGTAGGCATGCAGACAGGTGATCTGTGAGAAAATTTGTGGTTTGCCCTTGATATGATGGCATCTTAGCAAACTGGGTGGTTCTTTTAGCTGCTAGGAAGATTCCCAGATGCTTTTAAGTGGACGTCAGAAAAAGAACAGAAATCTAAAGTTGGCCATTGAGCTGAATATTTAATAAACCTTATTTTGGGTAGTCTAAAACAACTCTTTCACCTCCTAAAGCATAAAAATTTTATGGTGTGATATTTAAGCTATTGGCTGGATGCAGCCACTGAAACCTGCTTGAAATCTCTGTAGGTTAAACTGAGTTCTAAAATGAAGCTCAACAGGAATTTCTGCCTTAACATAATTTTCTGAGAGTAGTTACTGACTGCAGTAAGTTACAAAGCAGGTTACTTTCAAAGGCTTTCTGTACAACTCAAGTGGAATAAGAAGTACTGATGGACTCTTTTTATTCTACTTTTTCAAAATGGAATAACTTTAAACTGAGATTAAAAAGGCCATATTGGAATTTCCTCTTGATAAGAAATGTCAGGCTTAATCCCTTACAAATGCTGCATCAAATAGATGTTTATTTTGGCAGCTAATCTTACCGGTTTGCATCTAGAATATATCATTTGCAAATGCTTACATCTGGCTTCCTGGATAGTATTGATTTGGTCTCTGAACTGTATTTTTGTCCCTGTTGATAGAAATGCTTGTTCCACATGCTTTATGTTGATTCTTGGATTTTTCCCTGCCCCTGTAATACTCCTTGCCATCCTGTGCGAGTTTTCCTGCTCACAACATCTTGGTGCTGTCTCCGGCTCACAGCTGTGATGATTAGGCTGGTTGTTCCCAAGTTTAGGAGGCAGAGGATTTGGCATAAATGGAGCCTTTTATCTCAAACGTCTGCCTCAGCATACTCATTACCTAATTTCTGGGCAGAACAGTTTACAAGCTCTGACACTTCTTATAATTTAAAGAAGTATCTGGTTCAAGACTTTGCAGTTGTTGATAAGTCATTATTGTAGCTGTCTCTAATTCCAGTTGTCTCTATCTTCACCTGCGGAGAAATTGATAACCCTTGGCTCTGAGCCTGTTTTAAAATGTATCTTACAGCTTGTCTTAGATGGCTATATTTTTCCCATTTTCTAAAACTTGTGAAACTGCAGTAGGGGTACACATTAGTTGTGTCAAATTGAGGGTTTTATTTATGAATTTTTCAAATGCATTTGCTTTTAAAATTAAGTACAACCCTTTTTTTTTCTTGAGACACCTTGGTAAAGAAACTTAAACCTTGGCAAAAGTTACCTATGCTATTTGTGGAGCAATTAATTTCATACCTTGCTGCTAGGGTCTCAGTGATCTGCACATCTTTGTTTTCCTCCTTCCTAGGTGTTTATATTCTTATTGGCGCTGGTGCCCTTATGATGCTGGTTGGTTTCTTGGGATGTTGTGGTGCATCACAGGAATCGCAGTGTATGCTTGGCCTGGTAAGTGCTCAGTGTAATGCTTGAATTTTTGAGCAGCATGATGAGAAAGGAAGGAAAATGTTACTGTATCATTCAAGGGCAGCAGATTGTGGACCCAGAACAATCAGTGTTTAAACTCATGGTCACCTACATAATGCTAAAATGTTAAATATAGTTTTCATTTCTGGCCTGAAATCCAAATACTCCTGCTGCATTTGAACACAGGATGATATCAAGAGGCTGGATATATCTAACATACATTGAAGTGTCAAGACTGGGAGTACTGTGAACACAGAACTAAAATGTTGATAAGACCAGTGTTATCATTGCTAGACAGTTCATCCTGGACTCTGAAGGTTGTGCTATCTTTGATCTCTGAGACCAAAACTGTGGTATCTGATGCGTGAAACAACAAGGCTCTACTGTTCATAGTCACAGGATGAGCTCTTCTAGTTGACAACTGCTCTGCAAGCCAATTACTGGAGAGCAACCTCATTGTTTTCAGGCTGGAGGGGCCAGTAGAGCTTACTGGGTTCGTGCACATCTGTACACTTGCAGAACTACTCATCCAAATAACCAGAAGACTTAGTTAATAAAAGACAACTACTGTAGCCACTGAAAGAACAATTCCCCTTCTGTGTCACAGAAGAACCTAAATTCCAGTATTTCTTGCAAAATTATGCCTCTAGCCCTTTGTAATTCTGAGTATCTCTTTAAAGATAGTGGTGTTTTGGATCTAGTAGTCAGCTGGGAGAGAACACTTATTTGTGTTTTATGGGATATACAACAAAGTGACCATTAGCTCTCTGGGAGTTGGTGGCAAGGTAGGAATTAAGTAATGACTCCTAAAGCAATAGGAGTGACAAACCAGAGTAAAGAATTGGTGCTAGCTGTAGTAATATGTGTGAATGACTTGGACAACTTCAAAGTTGGAGTTAGGAGATAATTTGCTTTAATTAACACTGATCAAAAAGCAGGACTGGTGCTTGGAGAGCACTGTCAGACTTTCTGACGCTCCTGGGAGGAAGTGCTGACGCAGTGTCCTTTTTCCTGGTTACCAATGTCACAGACCTCCAACTGCAACCTGGCTGAGTGACAGCGCCCACAAGTCAGGACAAACTTGCAGTGTATGTGTGTGATGCTGGTTTGTGGTGCTCTGGCCTTCATGAATAATGTGGTCTTTCTTTTCTAGTTCTTCTTCTTCCTTTTTGTGATTTTTGCCCTTGAAATTGCTGCTGGGATCTGGGGATTTTCAAACAAAGACAAGGTAGGTTGCTTTTAAAAGTTGGGAATGGTGGGATTCTGGAACAGGTTTCCCAGAGAAGCTGTGGCTGCCCCATCCCTGAAAGTGTTCCAGGCGAGGTTGGATGGGGCTCTGAGCAACCTGGGTTAGTGGAAGGTGTCCCTGCCCATGGCAGGGGGCCAGGACTTAAGTGATCTTGAAAGCTCCTTTCTGACCTGAAACACTCCATGTTTCTATGAATGTGCCCACAGTCAGCAGTCTGCTGACATCTATATCAGTACAAGTCAAATCCTTATTACACAGGGAATTTGGGGGAGAGGAAAAAGGTTGAAAGCAAAACAACACAACAAAATCTAACTAATATTTAAATATGAGACTGTAGCATGGAAGCCAGAATCCAAGAGGCATGCCCTCCAGACAGTACCTGGCTGAGTGGTGAGGTGAAGCAGGCTGGTCGGAAAGCTTCACCACTTCCAGAGAGGAGCTGGAAGTGGTGGAGTAGCTGGAGCTTGACTCCCAAGCAGTCAGGGTTCTGTCTTGTGACCAGGGTTGCTTTTTTGCTCACATTGTGTTATACAGTGGGGAAATATAGAAACTTCTGGGATACAGTAGAACAGGGAATATTTTTGGGCAGCCAGTGGGCGAAGACTTGATCTTCTCACTCCTCTTAGAAGCTCAGAGATTTGGAAGGGGAAACAGTCTTACCTGTTTAGGTGTGGCTGTTAAAGTGAGTGTACAGTTACTTCTTACCTGAAACAGGTGAGTGTTCTGTCCACCCTGTTTGTACATGGCAGAAGAATGGGTGTTGCAGGCTGCAAGATCTTTGATGAGTGACTTGCTGAAAGCAAGCTTTCATAATTGATACAAGGTATGACACTAATACACCATTGATAGACAACTCTTTTGCTTTTCCTTAGATAATTGAGGAGTTAAAGGAGTTCTACATGGAAACCTACAGAAAGAGAACTCAGTCAAGTGCCAGAGACACCCTGAAAGCATTTCAGTTCACTGTAAGTACACGGTTCTGCGTAACCTGGACAGTAATGCAGCTGCTCCTTATACTGTTCTTCTCCATGCCACCCAGTCCCCTGTACAACTCTCTTACTAGTTAAAAGAAACCCAAGATTGCAGAGATGTTTTTATGTAGTATAAATTAATTCAGGATACCTTTTTTGTCCCTCTGGAGTGTCTAGAACAAGTTCTTGTTCTTCTAAAACTCAGCAGCAGGCTTGTAAACCCTGGATCTGGGCTACTGAGCTACTGGCACCCTAGTATGCACACCTGCATGTCTGTAAGGAGCACAGACTGTCAACAATGATTTTGTGTGTACTTAGAGATCTAGCTCTTCCTTTCAGAACCTTGTCCTTCAATTTCATAAAGGCTTGTTAAAATTAGTTTTATAGCAGTCATGTTGACAGGACTTGGTCTATATTAAAAACTGATGCAATTTTTTTTTTTAACCAGATTACTGAGCAAAAATAAGGATTATTTCACCTGGGTCTCTTTTTGTCTTTTCTGTTGTAGTTAAACTGCTGTGGCCTTACTGGAGCTCTGGAGCAGCAGTACATGGACACCTGTCCGTCAAAGACTCTGTCTGAGTCAATCTCTATCAAGGTAAAGCTCAACTTCATTCACCATCAGCTCTGCCCAGTGGGTAGAATGAGAAACACACTTTAGGAAACCCTCCCAGTCCGTGGCAAATCCCCATGTCGCACTGGTATGGCAGTCTGTGTCTGTGATCAGGCTGGTTGTGGAAAGCAAACCCGCCGTTACCATGGAAAGAACAAGCGGGAAATCTGACCTTGCACAGGAAATGTGCAGTCTGTGTGTCATAGACTCACTGGTGGGGTGGGCAGTGGAAGAGCAAGACTTTGCCTAAAAAAAAAGAAAAAAGCCCTCAGAGTGCCTTGAGAGCTCTGTTCTCCTTGCTGTATCTTCCTGATGCTTGCTGGGAGCTGTCACCTCCCTCCTGGTTAGGGAGAAGTAGAGCCTGGGGTGGGAGCAAGTCTGAAGCATCAGGACGGACAGGGAGGGGGGGGTGTAAGGTATTGGTAGCCTGTTCTGGTGAGTTTGTGACTGTGAAGGCAATTCTCTGAATAAGGATTTGCAATATTTGCAGTATTGCTGCAGAGGTTCCTGTATGCCACAAATAACAGGAGAAAACAGCGTGTGGTTTTTAACCACCCCTCTTCTGCTTTTCCTTAAAACCGTCCTGTGCTCTCGCTTTGTGCTCCAAGGCAGTTTTTATGAGTCCTTCTATGGTTCTTACCATGCAGGAATTCAATTAATGACTTGGGGTTTTTTTTCACTTTAATTGACAACTTCGCGTATCTGCCCCCATGAGACTCTTCAGTCTGTAGCTTTAGTCCCAGTCTGTAGCTTTAGTCCTGTCCATGCGGTCTAAGGTGGAGTGTGTGGGAGTAACTGAGACAGCATGCAGATTTTGTTTGTTTTTGTTCTGCTGTCTGTTTTAGCTTCGTCTCTTGACTTGTGATGCCTATACCCAGTTGTAGAAAAACAGTGGATAGACTGCAAGCTCAAAGGGATGTAATAGTGTGCCTCTAAGAAGCAGTGCTGTGTTGGTATTCTGATTGAACTGACTCATTCTTGCCAGTATATTCCTTTAATCCCAGATTCAGTCCTTCTTTCTAGACTGGAAAATGAACAACAGAAAAAGATAGCTTTCAGCAGGTCACTGATGTTTGCTGCTGGAACAAGCAGGACAGAAGCTGCGATAAGACTTTAACCAGCTACCAGGCTCTTAAAGATTTATATCTCTGTAAAAGTGCCTTGTTCTTTTTATTGGCCAACATGTGTCTGTTCTGGGGAAGGCACTATACTTACATATTATTTTTCTTTTTTCCAGTTGCAAGAGTAATTCTTTATCCTAGGAACGTTAAACTGGCCCCTCTATGAATCTGCCCCTGACATGGATCCTAGCCTAGGATATCCTACCATTCCCATGCACCGTGGGTTCATGAGGTGTCTGCAAAATTGCAGTAGCAATTGGCAATCTCAAGAGTGGCTTTAGGTCTCTTTTGTTAAAGGATGAGCAATGTATCATCTGAAGTGCTGACAGCCATTAGTAACAAGCCAAGCCTGATAAACTGCATGTTCACATTGAGAGGGGAATCCTGCTGTAGTCAAGGTGCTGTTAACACGTTTGAGATACTTGAAGAGTAGATTTAGACTTCTCCACCAACTTTTGTGTCAGACCATCCCTGACTCTCTTTAAGGATGTGACCGTAAAGGCCAGATCAGCAGCTTTTAAAAATGAGTCTTCAAATGAACCTTGTGTGTGTAAAACACTAATGAACCATCTGTTCCATTTCAGTCCTGCCCTGATGCCATTGATGATGTCTTCAAATCCAAATTCAATGTCATTGGAGCAGTTGGCCTTGGCATTGCTGTAATGATGGTGAGTTTCCCGATTAGTTAGTGTGCTCAGGGGATACCTAGAGCACAAGTCTTGTAGAGCTGTGCCTGGCCCAGCAGCTCACAAGGCCACTGAGGACAAGTCCCAGCAGGATCAGGGTGTGTGCTGCAGGGCCCTGAGGCAGTGCAGAGGCTGGGATGTCTCGGGCCTCCCTGTTTCAGCTTTGGATTAGGATCTGCCTCCTTGCACTTTCAGCAGTGGTGAAATCTTACCAGTGATGTGTGTATATATGGAGTGAAGATATATTGGTCATGTTGCTGGCCCACTTGTTAATCCTGATATCCCTTGGGGATTCCTCTTCCTTTAACAATTACAGGCTCTGCTAGAGGGCTGAATTAACAGGGCTGCTAAAAAAACTTGCAGTTCTGTGTTTAACTTCTCTGGAGAAAAAGCACATGCTGGGATGATCAAAAATTTTTTAGGAGATGTGGCAGTGGTTCATAGCTGCTGGTGCTGTGCAGGGCCAGAAGTTGGACTTGAAGATCCTTGTGGGTCCCTTCTAACTTAAAATATTCTGTGATCTATTTTCAGGTACTGAGGTGAATAGTATTCCTGGGAATGAACTTTGGGGATTGCGGGGAGGGATGGCAGAGTAAAGTGTAAAAATACAGAATAAATGTGACCTCTGGGCTGGGAAGAGCGGCTTGCCCTCATGCTGATAAAAGCACATGCTTTGCTTGCCTGATTTCTAATCTGTTTGCTTTCTTTCCAGATTGTTGGCATGATATTCAGTATGGTTCTGTGCTGTGCCATCCGCAGGGAAAGAGAAATGGTCTAGGAGCTGCAAACCCAAGATTCCTGCACTATAAAAATCCTCACTATTAACTTTCGCGTTGAGAGCATTTCTAAAATGTTATATATTTGTTACCTTTTTAATGCTTTATTTGGTACTGATGTAGGTTTGCTTTTTATGTTACAGGTTAAAAAGATAAAGGTTTATCTGACTCAAGACAAACATTGTACATAAAATACCTGGCTTTCTTGGAACTTACATAATTTGGATGTAATTTATGTTGGAGACAATTTGATACTTAATAAAGAGTAAGATATATTGTTTGTGGGGGGAGAGGAGATGTTGCTATGTTGGTTAATCCCCGTTAGATGCACAGCAAGGAGTTAAAGTTGCATAGCCTGTTAAGTGTTTTTGGGAAAAAGCAGGAAATCACTCCTATGCAATGCCCCATGTTGGAAGGGAATAGGAGATGCTGTCAGGGCATGTCAGGGAAGGTGTGGTCATTCCTCTTTCCTTGGTGTGCGTGAATGAATACATTCCTAAAATGTCACTGCTGTAACGCTTTTACTGTCACCTCCCTGGAGGGTGGCAAAGGCTGACTGTCACACAGGTGATGTGCAGGCAATGGTAGCTTGGTGCAGCCAGGCTGGGCTCTGCCTTGGGGCCAGCTGGGCTTCCTGCCATCAGCCTGTCTGCTGCCACAGCTGTCCCCTGGCACCTGGCATGGCCTTGGGCCCTTGGCAGGGCACATTCCCTAGTGTACGCTCAGGATTTTTTCACTGGCTGGCTTGGGGCTTTGTTTCTCCAAAGCCAGCAAGGTGCAGTCTCAAGGGCTTACAACACGTGTGCCAAATCTCAGGTTTCCTAGTGGAATAAATGTAAGTTGCATGGGCAGTTAAGTGTCCAGCTCAGCAGTTGCTGAGTTGAGACTGTCCTGTTTCAGTTTAAATATGGGTAAGGGAGAGAGCAGAGACACCAGTATGGAACCCTTAGTCTAAAGAATTACCAAGTTGTCCAGTATTTCTACCCTAAATGGCTTTTAAGTGTTTTGTTGTCTCTAAAATACTTTCTGGCGGAGGCTGCCGATGGACTTACCAGCAGGTTGATGTGCTGTTTCTGTACCTGGTGCTCGCTTTCTGTACAATCTCATCTGTGTTCTTGGAAGCTTCTGGTCTCTGCCCTCTGGGTAATACAAGTGTCTCTGAGTAGTCTTTGCTTGTTCCCCTTTTTCTCCTATGAAGAAGTTGGTATTTATTTGAGAAATACCAGAATTGGTGGGTGTCAGGCTCTGCTGATGCATGAATGTATTGTCACCTTTGTGTTACCCACTGTCACTTGTCTGAGGGAACCATGCAGCTCTCCTCTGTAATGTGTTGCACTGTTCTGTGTTCATGGGCCTTCTTTAAAAAAAAAAAAGTTGTTTAAAAAAGTCAAATGGTAATCATGCTTTTGTGTGTCTTGTAGAGACTGAAATGACTCCAGAAAGGAGTTGATCTGATTTTCTTTTGTGGCTATTTGTGACAGCCTGGAGGGGAAAATCTCTCATGGGAATTTGAGAGCAGCCATGTCCCCACTGAGCTCTTGGCAGAACTGAGAAGTAGCATTTTTGTCAGCTGGGTAATTCTGGGCATGAGAATCAATCTGGCACCTGGAAGAGCTTGAGTGACTTGCTGTTAGCCATCAGCAAAGTTACTGCTGTAACTTGTTCACAAAATCATTTAGGTTGGAAAAGACCCCCAAGATCATGAAGACCAACCTTTAACCAGTCATGCCCTTGTCAACCCCACCAGAGCACTGAGTGCCACGACCAGTTGTTCNCCTCCTGTCAGGGAGTTGTGCAGAGCCAGGCTGAGCTCCCCCAGGTCCCTCTGCTGTCCTTCATTAGAGTCATGCTCCAGACCATTCCCCAACTCTTTTGCCCTTCCCTGGATGTACTCCAGCTCCTGAATATCTTTACTGAACTGAGGGGCCCAAATTGGATGTGGGATTTGAGGTGCCAAGTACAGAGGGAAAGTCACTGCCCTGGTCCTGCTGCCCACACTTTTTGATGCTGGTGCATGTGTTCGGACGGCCAAAAGCTGCTGGACTACAGCTACATCAGCTTTCGGCAGAGTCCAGGAAATTCCAGCAGGTTGTGACTAGGGGGAGAACTCGGCTGCAGGCTCAGCAACCCAGATCATGAGGTTTAGGCAGTGGCAGCTCTTAAGTTGGCATCCAGGTCAGCTGAAGATCCAGAAGTGAATACCTGCTGCTGTTCCTGTGTTCCACAGAAGTTGGAGAGGGGTTTCCTGAGATTTAGTTTTCAGCTTGCAGTGCTGCTGCCTTCCCCACAGTGTTTATGCCCCAGTCTGCCTCTTTGATACCCACCCTCAATCCATATGTGGTTTTTAAAGTGCTATAGCCCAATCTTTTACCCTTCTTTTGAACATCTGCATGTTGGTTGGTGTTTCCTGAGGAATCAACAGATGGGTAAGTCTTCCTTGATCTGAGAGGGAAGAGCTGATCTTTATTACACAAGTAATAATATTACTTCCCTTTTAGCAGAAACAGAGACTACAGCTGCAAAACCTGGTTGCACACAGCCTCAGAGCTGCAGGCTAGTCTGGAATGAGTACTACTTCAGTAATGAATATTAATGAGTTGCACATCAACTTTCACCTTAGTTTGAGCAGTTGTGACGGAATTTCCTGAGGAGTTGGCTTCTAAGAAATGGCAGCCCCAAAAATCTGAGTGTGTGGCACTGATTCTCTAATCAGGGAGCAAGTTCCTGTCTGAGTTAGGTCAGGAATAGAATGTGACTTGTGAGCTTAATACACAGAGGCAAAAGGGGCAAAAAATGGATTGTTCTGGAAAATGGGAATGGGGGATTACAATACTGAAGGGGAAACAGTGTTTAGGACAATGTCAGAGCTGTGGGAGAAGAGCCTGACACCGGTGAAATACTTGGGGAGGCAGGGAGGGAGAGAAGGATCCCTCTGAGGAATGCATCTGCCCAGTTTCAGAGGGTCAGCAGAGAAGCAAGTATTGATGCTGGGGAAAAAAAGGAGCAGGGGAAAATTATTCTAGAGATGGCATGTCTATTGAGAGAAAAAGATAGGATGGAGGAAAACATAAGTAAAACACTTTTGTCTTTTCTATGTCATCCTTCCCCATCAGTAAACAGAGGTGCAGCTATGTTAAGACCTTAAAGCCTGCCTGGAATGTGAGAAACCACTCCAAAAAGAAAAAGGGCTTAAAGCAGCTTTGTTTCCAAACAAAAGCAGATTTTTTTCTTTACACGGAGGTGCTGCTAATTCTTTGTTGTAAATTTGTTTAAAATAGCTGTGGTTTATGGCTGGATGTGACACTATATATTTTATTATCTATGGGATTTGCTTATAGATAGCAAAGAGCTGTGAGATCTGAGCAATCCTGGTCTAGATGTTTTCTTGGATTTGGATGGTAGAAGAGATGCTAACTAGTAATGTAAGTGCTGTCAAGGACTAACTTAAAACACTGTCTGTAAGATTGTTAAATCATAAAATCACAGAATGGTTTGGAGTGGAAGGAACCTTAAACATCATCTCCTTCCAGCCCCCTACCATGGGCAGGGACACCTTCCACTAGCCGAGGTTGCTCAGAGCTCCATTCAACCTGGCCTTGGACACCTCCAGGGATGGGAATTACTCCAAGGCTGCTTTCAACTGTGCCCCTTGGCTGCTGTGAGGAAAATAAGGACAGATAAAGCCAAACAACTAAAAGATGTGGCTTATTTATTTGTTGTAACAGAGCACCATGCTGAGTATGGGAATTGTACTGGGAAACAGCCTGTTACAAGCTTAAGAAAGTAAGTGTTGGACTAAGGGGAAGGATGTAGTAGTGAAGTCCTGAGGAAGGCTGTATTTGGTTCTCTACAAGGTAATTTTGCCAGAAGAAAGATTTTTAGACTGACTTTGGAAAACTGGAACTAGCCTGCCTCAGAAATAGAGGGAGTCTCAAGCTAGCTGTGTGGTCAGGTGGGAAGGTGTATCAAAGCAGGGAGAGCCTGGTTTTCCAGGGAGACCAAGTTTGTTGCTGGGAAACATCTTTCTTCTCAACAATGGAGCTGGGAAAATCATCTGTGGTACAGCACATTGTCATTTTACAGCAGTCCTGGCACATGAGCACCATAATTGAATTCAGGGGAAAAAAATGGCAGTGGGCCCATGAAGTGGGGAAAGGGTGTGGGAAGCAGCTGGCTACAGTGGAAAGAGAGGGATGGGCCTGACACATTGGGAGGGCTGGAATAAATTCCTGTTGTACACTTCAAAAACTTAAATCCCTATGTTTCAGCAATTAACAGTCTTACTCATACAGGGTGTAGAGGTGTGTTTGCAGAAGGGGAGGATGTCATTGCCGGCAGGGTGACTTCCAGAAGAGCTCCTAAAGGAATTGCTCCAGTTAGAAAGAAAAGCCTGGATTTATTTGACAGTCTCTCTAAGTCATGACTATACTTCTCCCTCTCCACCCACCTAGAGAAAAGAATAGCAAGTGCTTGCAGACAGATTTTTAGGAACTGCCTGTATCTTGCCACTATTTTTCTTCAGATGAACCTCCAAGCCCAAGCAAGCATTGCAGAAGCTGGGCTCAGAGGAATTGTCCAGGGGGCAGGGGAAAAGCAGTGGAACCTAAAATCTGTGATAAATGTGAGTCTGATGCCATTTCCATTGGGAATGTGCCATGAAGTTCGGGCTGAGCCCTGCCCTGTTCTCTTGCAGGCACTTGCAAGCCTCTGCAGGGAGCTTCCCAGCCCGTGTCCATCTTCAGGCAGTGGTTAACACACTGCCAAGGCTCCCTCAGACTGCTCCAGCATAGTTTTCATCCTGAACTGCCTGAGAGGGACGTGGGAGTCCCATGAGGCATGTCCCAGGGGGACCAGTGCCTGCTGTCCCTGGGTGAGAGATGCTGTTCCAGCTGCGGAGCACAAGCACAGCCCAAGCTGGGGTTTGTTGGGTTTCTATGTTTAGGGGGTGGTTTATGCTCATGGTATAATTATGATTATAAAATAGCCACCTCTTCAGTTTCTGCCTCTTGGCAGCTCTCAGGAAATGACCTAATTTGAACTGAAAGTAGTGAGGACCTTGAACCCTATCAGAAGTCACTTTTAACTGAACCTGGAACCTCTAGACATTTGCCAGGCTCTGCTGGCAGTGACAAAAAGAGTTAAGTGAGGTTTTTTCCACTGCTGGACACAGGCTTCCACATGCGTGGCTCCCACAAAATGAATCCACAAGGCAGCCATTCATGGCATGCTGAATGCCTCCTCTTCTCTTACTGCTGATTTTGGGATAAATAGAAATTCAGGCTGGGGCTGAGAACTGACCTTTTATGCCTTGTTCTAATGCTGGCGTCCTCGTCTTGCCGTGCACTGGGTGGCTGCACTTCTGCCCTGCCCTACCAGCACCACCGCTCCCTTTCCAGCACCAACAGGGCAGGTCCTGCTGGCTGAAAGGAGCTGGCATCTCCAGCTGCTGCTCCGTGGCTGTGTGTGAGGGAAGAGCAGGGTGGAGGAGAGCTGGGAAAGCTGCACCACAGGACAGGTTTCTCAGCTTCGGGCCAGCTGCGCCTCCAGCTTACGCCAGCATCGCCTCTGCTTGTGGAGAGCTGGGGAGCCTTCACCAGCCCTTTCCAGACTCACACGCTCACCTCAGCTGCAGGTCTGTAATTAAAAGGAGCAGCTTTAAATATCCTGGCAGCGGAGGTGCAGTGCAGGAGTAAGTTCTCAGCAGGGACTTCGACGTGGCCATAGCTCAGATGATGTCCCACCATCATCAGCAGCATGGCAGAGGAGAGGTGGGACCAGCGTTCAGCAAGTTGTGATTCATGGCTTGGGGCACTTGCACAGTGTGAGTGCAAACAGATGGGGAAGGTTACCGTGGGTGTTCAAAAAAGTTCCTCTTCTCCTATGGGATTAGCCACTCCTTTGCAGCTCTCTGTGACTTTATTCAGCATGGGAGTGAATGCAGAAAAATCAGGGGTGTCATGGGGTCTGTTACTGTTTTCAGGTAGAAGCCACCATAGCTATGCTGTGCCATGGGGTGGGGTGGCTTCTCCACAGGTGGGGAATAGCTTTATTCACTGTGTGAATTCGAGGGGCAGCTGCTTGTCCTGATTTTTAATACAAGGGGGATTCCACCCTTACAGAGTGGCTGCTTTGTAGCATGGGGCCATTCTGATCTGTACACCCTCGATCATTATCACCACTGGACTGCCAAGCAAAGAAAATTATTTTCATTGTGGTTTTACTCCTATTTTCTTCTTTTTAAAATTTTCCTGGAAGACCTATAAACCTTCATCTGTTAGGTGAGGCACAGAAAGGGACTTTTTCCCCTCACACGCCATCTGTGGCTCCAGCCTTTGTCCTCAGCTCTGAGCTGAAGGTTTGTGCATGGTCTGCACATCAAAAATGCTCTAGAAAAGAAACCAGGGTGGCAAATATGGTGTAAATAGATGGAAGAGGGAAGGCTGAGTCAAGTCACCCCTCTCCAGATTGTAAAGATCATGTTTTAATGGAAAGCGTGTGAGGTGAATGAGTGAGGCCTTTCTTCCTGTTCGTAGCAGCGTCAGCCATGAAGACAGAGCAGGTTACTGAGGTTACTGCACCTAACCAGATCTTGGAAACCCCCAAGGATGGAACCTGCACAACCTCCTGGTCCCCTGCTGGACTGGTATCCTGATGAGAAAGTTTCTCCTCATGAGTTTGAACTTCTCTGGTTTCAACCTTTGCCTGTTGTCTCAGCATGGTGAGCAGCCTGGCTCTTTTTGGTTGTCTCCCCACAGCTACTGGAAGGCTGCCATGAGCCCCCTCCCCCTCTTTTCCAGGCTGGACAAGCTCTGTGGCCTGATCGTGTTAATGCAGCCCCGGCTGTCATCATTGCATGGGAGCCCATTCGCAGCCAAGGCCAGAAGGACTTTATCAGAGGAAAACAATGTGCAGTTCCTTTGGTGTTTTATGGCTTGGTGAAGGAGAGTGTCCTCTTCCGGGATTTAATTGTGGAAAAAGAAACAAAGCTGAAGGTAAAAACGGGGCAGGAAAGCTGAGCACCCAGCAAACACCACGTGGCAGGTTGTTCCCATGAAGGACTGTTAATCCCACATACCAAGGTCCCCTACACAGAGTGAGCTGCTCCTCCTTGTGAGGGCCAGCCTTGCTCCACCCTTGGCTTGGCCCTGAAAGTAGGAAAAGCTGATTTTTGCTGCCACCGGTTCCCCTTCCTGAGCCTGTCAGTGCATCTCATGAGCAGCCACCTCTGTTTGTCCAGCCCTGCAGACACAAGTGAGCACATCCCTTCCCCGAACAGCGAGCCCCTTGCTCACTGCTGATGGTGCCTCCTCCCTGGAGCCTGCTGGCAAATCTCTCATCTCACTCCTGGGAAAGATTTCTATTAAACAGTGTAGGTTTTCCTTCTGTAAGTGCTTTGTTTTACAATATAAGTCACATTTATCTGTAAAATTAGCCTTGCAGATGGTCCTTGCTGTTCCTCCCCGCTTTTTGTGATTGGACTCTGTTGTCAGCTCCTCGTTGTTTCCAGAGTTCAAGTGTCTGGGCTAAGACTTTCTCTGCTGCCTTCCTCGAGGTGAGTGGAGGATTTTTTTTTATGTACTGAAGTATCTTTGGTTACTACCAAAATTATTTTATCAGAAAAGTGTTGTTTTGTCTGTACTTTAAAAAAAAAAGGCATCAGCCATTTAACTTGAAGCTCAGCCTCTGTTTTGGAAGCGGTGCCTGAGAGTTATGGATGGTTTCTGCCTTTTGTTAGAGAGGTGCCTGTGGCTTTCTAGAAAGGAGACGTCATGGAAGTGTGAGCTTCTGGATGACACTTTCATCCATACAGTGCTGACAGACCAGGAGAGGAAGTCACTAAAACACCTAGGCACCTAAGCTTGTCCTTGGGTCTAACAGGCAAAGCTCAAGAGCCCCCAGGCCTCTGGAATGTGCAGATAGTCATCAGGCTCTGCCTGGGAACAGGAGCTGTTCCCTAATGCAAAACAAATTTCCTGAGCCTGGTCAGAGCTGAGTGGCTCTTGCCTCAGGCTTGCCCCCAGGAGGAGATGCCCTCATCTGCCTCCCTGGGAAGGTCTCCCTGTTTAGGAAGGTGCTTCCTAGATGCTTATGGACCGCTAAGGACTTGCCTGGAGGATTCGATGTGGTGCAAGGCATTCCAGAGGGAGATTTTTCTCAGGGACATGGCAGGAGGAAAGGCATTTTATAGAGCAGATTCCCCCTGGAGCCCCTTGTCTGTCAAGGGAATGTGTTCCCCTCACCCATCTCTCTAGATGTGCACCCAAATTCCTTCTCCATGTGCAATCAGTGGAGGACACCAGGCTTTTTTCCCTTTTTCACATGGCTCTGGTTCACCCAGGTGCCCTGCACACCTCTGCTATCAGCTTTGTGTGGGGGAATACAAACTCTTCTGGAGGGGCCTTGTGATGAGCTACAACCTGAAAGCATCAGACGTGGCACAGCCCAACAAGCAGCCAGGCTACCGACACATATCCTGAGGTGCCAGTCTCTCAGGCACACCTGGAAATTGCCCTCTGCCCTTGGACAACACCCTGTGGATTTCCTGGTTTCATCTGGATTTGCCCATTTTTTCCTCTGCCACCTCTGGGCTTGTGAAACACAAACAGAAAGGATGTAGCAAGATTTAAAGCAGGGTTTTGTCTTTAAGAGGAGTGTGGGAAGACAAGGTTGCAAGTGAAGAAACATAAAAGACAATCCTTGTCGATCACTAACGTGTCTTTACCTACTCCAGTTGTCCCAACCTCTCCTGGCTGGAAGACGCCTTGTGCCCAGGCATTGACCTAGACTAGGGTGCCTCATTCTCTGGTTTTTGGAGCTAAGGCCATCACAGAATACAGGCTTTGGGGATCCTTACTGGTATCCCAAGTGCTCAGCTCTCCATCTCAGGAGGTGCATCTGCTGTGCCAAACTTGCTGATCAGGTTTCAGGTGAGCTGGTAAGGCAGCCTGGAAGCTTTCTCTGTAGTCAGCCCTCCTGGTTAACTGGTTCATATCTGTTCTCTCACCTTGATAGCAAACACTTCATGGCAGCTTCCCAGAGTGGTAAAACTCTTGTTTTTCCACAGAAAAAATGCAAAATCCCAGGGTAACCAGTGACCCCTGTCCTTGTGCCAGTCCTTTGAGCTACCAAGCAGTGACAGAGCCATCCCAAAAATCCTGGGAGAGAGCCTTAGCCACTGGAACCCAAAGAGGATGAGTAGGGGCTGAGGGCACCCCATTCTCCTTCCACTCCTATTCCCCTTTCTGGCAACATTTTAAAATACAGCAGCACATCATTCCCTGCGTTTGCTAGGAGCAGCATGGAAAGTTTCCCTCAGGTGTCCTGTGCTGGGACCTGGAGCAGGATGTGCTGGGAACAAGGTGGGACTTAGATCAGGGGAAAATAAGCTGAAGACAGGGACTTGAAAAGTAAGGGAAGGGAGAAAATAGGAGAGGGTCAGTGCTAGAAACAGAGCAGGGAAGGCAAATGAAGAGCACAGATATGAGGATAAAAATGAGGGAAAACAGCAAGTTGTGGGAAACATCGGGAACAGGTAATATCTGGGAGAAAATTTAATGGCCTGGGCATACAGGAGGTCAGACAAAGTGTAAAATGTACAAAGGGCTCTCCCAGCTTGAAATACTGGCACCACAACAGGGTCTAGCAAGTGATTCTTTAGTTTAGATGATGAAATCAAAAACTCCAACTTTCTGATGGTCAATATGTGGCAGCACAACCCCAAATCACAAACTAGCTTTTTCCATTTATTGAAAAATTGAATACAAAAAAAAAAAAACAAAATCAAAACCCAAACAAAACCACCAAAACACCCCAGACAGAGGCAGAGCACAAGTGAGGTTAAGACTGCAGTTTCAGGTGATGCTGACATGAAGAAGAACATGCATTGCAGTAAAGATCTGCAAGATAAGTGCTTCCCTTCTGGCAGGATCTTGAAGGCTCTGTGGAACAAATCTAGGAATTCAAGGAAGAGATAAAACAGTCCTGTGATGAAGGTACATTGATGTTGTCCTGCTTCCGTCCCAAAGTGATGCAAGGCAAACCAGAGGTTCCTGAGGTAAAAAAAATCTTTACTTACAGGATCAAATGTGCATAGGCACAAAAGAGACTGAATAATACCAAAAAAAAAAAAAAAAAAAAAAAAAAAAAAAAAAAAAAAGAAGAAAAAGTTGTACTT
Source organism: Donacobius atricapilla (assembly GCA_013397315.1). NCBI lineage: Eukaryota > Metazoa > Chordata > Aves > Passeriformes > Mimidae > Donacobius > Donacobius atricapilla. The sequence goes on from WBMY01017399.1 coordinate 238,576, forward strand.
TTCTAGCAGCCTTTCCTAATTTTTGAATTATTGACTCATTTTCTGCATTTTTTGACGTGAGACATTTACACTTTCCAAAGTGCTGTTTTACCCTCTAAAAAGTGGCTGTGTTAGGGCTTCTTGTCACTGCCTGCTCCATGGAAAGTCTCTAAGTTGGGTTTTCTTTGCTGCCTGCCAGCTCTGTTCCAAGCAGGATATTTTCCATTTTGCATGCAACTGCCAGTAAAAAAAGTCCCAGAGAATTCCACGCGTGCCTCTGCACCTCTCCAGATAACAGTTCCTTTTTATGCTAGTGCAACTATGTTGTAGCTAATTTTGTGCAAATACCTTTGAGGCCAAAATGTGCTCCTGAAGCAGAAGCTTAATTTAATCGATGCTGTGTGGGCTCAAGAGTTCCTCACTCATTTTCCCCTGGTAAGTTCGGGTTTTGCAGATCCAAGAAGTTAAACAAACAATTCTTATTTCAGTATTTTATTTTGCAGCATCACATTTATAAGTCACTTTTCCAAGCAAAATAGGGAATTCCCTGTTTTTTTTCCTCTTCCTGCTCCTCCTAATTTTTTTTTTTCTGTGCTTACACTCCCTGAACCACGGGAGGATGGAGGGTGTTGGTCCAGCATTTCATTGACCAAGAGTTTTGCCCACGGGAGGAGTCCTGCCACCAGCCTGGAACCTGCTCAGGCTCCATAGCAAACACTTCTAAAAACGGCTTTCACTAAAGCCAAGCCTGCTAAAATTGCCATTGCCAAATCCAGCAAAAAGATTCCTTCAATCCCTGTAGGACTTGGTGACCTCCCTCCGGCCTGGAGGGCAGCACCTCTGTGCTCTGTGTTTTCACAGATGCAATCACCTTCTTCTGCACATGCCAGAGGTGCTGCTGGGGATGCTCTGGCTCATANAACAGTTCCTTTTTATGCTAGTGCAACTATGTTGTAGCTAATTTTGTGCAAATACCTTTGAGGCCAAAATGTGCTCCTGAAGCAGAAGCTTAATTTAATCGATGCTGTGTGGGCTCAAGAGTTCCTCACTCATTTTCCCCTGGTAAGTTCGGGTTTTGCAGATCCAAGAAGTTAAACAAACAATTCTTATTTCAGTATTTTATTTTGCAGCATCACATTTATAAGTCACTTTTCCCAGCAAAATAGGGAATTCCCTGTTTTTTTTCCTCTTCCTGCTCCTCCTAATTTTTTTTTTCTGTGCTTACACTCCCTGAACCACGGGAGGATGGAGGGTGTTGGTCCAGCATTTCATTGACCAAGAGTTTTGCCCACGGGAGGAGTCCTGCCACCAGCCTGGAACCTGCTCAGGCTCCATAGCAAACACTTCTAAAAACGGCTTTCACTAAAGCCAAGCCTGCTAAAATTGCCATTGCCAAATCCAGCAAAAAGATTCCTTCAATCCCTGTAGGACTTGGTGACCTCCCTCCGGCCTGGAGGGCAGCACCTCTGTGCTCTGTGTTTTCACAGATGCAATCACCTTCTTCTGCACATGCCAGAGGTGCTGCTGGGGATGCTCTGGCTCATAGCAGCCAAGCAGAGGAACGATGTCACTGAAGTCTGCACCCACACCTCCACAGAATCCCAGGATGGCTCAGGCTGGAAGGGACCACAGTGGGTCAGCTGCTCCACCTCTCTGCTCCAGAGCACAGGATTGTGTCCAGAGGGGTCTGGAATATCCCCGGCATCAGTCCCTGCCCGTTCCTCTGGTGCCATTGCTGGGCCCCCCAGAGCAGAGCCTGGGCCCTGCTCGGAGCCCTCCCTGCTCACAGGGACCCCCAGGGCTGAGGGCCCCTCTCAGCTGGGGCTCCTCTCCAGGCTGGGCAGCCCCAGCTCCCTCAGCCTTTCCCTGTCAGAGATGCTCCAGGCCCTAAATCATCTCTGCAGCCTCTGCTGGCCCCGCTCCAGGAGCTCCCTGTCCCTCCTGTGCTGATGATCCCAGAGCTGGACACAGCTCTCCAGATGTGCCTCACGGGGCTGGGCAGAGGGGCAGGATCACTCCCTGACCTGCTCTTCCCAATGCACCCCGGGCTGCATGTCCTGTCCACCCACCCAGGGAGGCTCAGCGTAGCTCAGCCTTGGGGCACAAACTATTTCACTGCACAAGGAATTGTCAGAGAGGAACTAAAACCATTCCCACATTCCTAATTTGTACCCTCTAAGACATGTTGTCCACTTCACCTCACTTTTCCACATTTACCCAGTTGCTTCTTAGCCACAGTAGAGAGAGATACATATTCCTTCAATTACTCACTCTTCCCCAATGGAGAGGCTCTCCCGGGGGAGCAGCTCAGCGCCGCAGGGCAAGTCTCACATATAGGGAGTCAGGGAGATGGTGATTCCCTTTCCTTTTCCTCCCTTCGTGCAGACTGAGTTTAGAACAATGTTTATAACCAGTGGAATGATTCAGGAAAGCATCTCTGGCAGGGTGGGGAGCCTAATTTGAAAAAAAAAAAAAAAAGGCAATGACTTTTGCTTTATGACACATTGGCTGATATTCAGCCATCAGTACACAAAGGGCTTTTCTTCCTGAGCCATTAGCTAAATGAATCAGCAGAGATTTCCTGCGGAGTGTTTCTCCTGAGTCTCATCTCCTGTTCTCTGCAGGCTGGGAGGGCACAGGGTATCCCTCTGCCACTGCAGGGACAAGCAGGGCACAAACAGGAAGGTGTCTTTGCAAAATGTGAGGTTGCTGTAAAAATAAATCATGACTCTACTGCGGACAACAGCAAACACAAATTATAGGAAATATTTTCAGCCTTTGCCATCGCAAAGGGAGTGAATGTAAACAGCCCAGCTGGCACAGCAGGCTGACGCCGGGTGTGGGATGGCTCGCAGCCCTACAGCAGCTCCAAGGCTGCCACAGCATTCCCAGTATTCCCAGAGCTGTGGTGAGGAGAGGACAATCCCCTCTGCTCCCCGGGGCTCTGCTCCAACCAGCCCAGCACACCTACACCACAGCACAGCACCCAGACTCGGAGTGGGCATCCCCCCAAGGGGTCTCAAAATAACCTTCATTTCAATTCCTTCTTTCCCAACAGAGGCTGAAGGATGCAGCTGTCCAGAAGTCATTGGAGCACCTTCCCTATGGAGATAGGCTGGTAAAACTGGGGCTACTCAGCCTGGAGAAGGCAAAATTGGTGTGTGGACACCTCACAGAACCTTCCAGTAGCTGAAGGGGCTACAGGGAAGCTGAGAGAAGACTTTTTATCAGGAATTGTCGTGAAAGGGCAAGGGGAATGGCTTCACACTGACACAGAGTAGGTTTAGATGGAATATCATGAAGAAATTCTTCCCTGTGAGAGTGTGGAGGCCCTGGCACAGGCTGCCCAAAGAAGCTGTGGCTGCCTCATCCCTGGAAGTGTTCAAGGCCAGGCTGGATGGGGCTCTGAGCAACCTGGGCTAGTGGAAGGTGTCCCTGCCCATGGCAGGGGGGAAGACCAAGCTGATCTCTAAGATCCCTTCTGACACAAAGTCTTCCATGTTTCTGTGATTCTAAGGCTCCCAAGGCACCAGGAATGTTTTGGGCACCTTCTGGAGCCTTGTGGGCTGCAAGGAAGAGGCTGTGCCCAAGGCCGCAGGCAGGCAGGTGGGATTGACATGGGAACACACGTCTGCCTCCACCCCACTCTCAAAAAAAGCAAAAAGAGAAAACAACACCCAAGTTCCCAAAGCAGCTGGGGACTGGCCATGTGACTTCCCTGATAAAGATAAGTGAGAAAGGCAAGGATGAAATCATCTTCCCACAGAAGAAAGGGAGTTTGGTTCCTGTCCCCAAAAACTATGGAGAGGCTTTTATCTGTCACAGCAGAGAGTGCTGGAGGATCTGGGTTCCCTCTCTGCCCCAGCACCAGAAGGTGAGATGGACCCAAGAGGCACTTTGCTCCAAATACCTGAAAACCATCAAGAGACAAATTTCTCCACCTTGTTTAAAGTACTGTAAAAATCTACCACGGGCACAGAGGGCACAGGAAGTATCCCAAAAGGATGGCTTTTAACCTGTATATAACTGCAACTTTTAAACTCCTGGCTATTTACAACTGCCTTGCTGTAGAACACTTCTCTGCAGTTCTTTCCTCCAGCAACAGCCCTTAGGAGACAGCTATAACAGCCCTGGGCTCTGAAAAGCTGTCGCCTTAATGTTCAAAATTTACCAAGCCCTTTTTCAGATGGATCAGGCAGACGTGGGATGTGGGACACATAAGAAGATCAAGGAATGTGTCCCTGAAGTTTGTTTGATGACTGAACCATGCAGGCTCACCTGGCAGGTGCATTATCAGTGCTGAAGGTGTGATTATCATTAAGCTAAATGAGGTCTCACAGGTTTTTCCATGCTCAGCACTTACCTATGAAGATGGAGGGTGCTGGCAGGTGATTGAGTTGGGTCTGGTTTGTTTTGTGGGGGTTTTAATGTGTTCTGCTTAGCACAGCTGCATGAAGGGAAACCAACATTTACCACCCAGCAACAGATGATTGTCTCATCTGATTTATAATCTTTATAATAAATGCAAAAAATTATTCCTGCTGTTGAACTGAATTAATGCTGATACTTTCTAATTTATCCCACCTTACAGAAACTAAGAGGCCTGTAAGAAAAGGTTTCTCTTGTTTACTAAAACTGAAGAGTTCATGCGAGTTCATGTATTCCCATCACATAAATCAGGACTTGTTTGTAGAAAATAGGGTCTTTTTGCTGGCCAAGGCACACAGGGAAAGATTAATATACCAAATTTACCTGCTTACACGTCAGCTATTTAGAAGTAGCAGAAGTTTAAAAATTAATTATGCTAAAATATGCAAATAGGGGATAGACATGCACATATGTGAACTGTCAGCTGAACAGCCACAATTTGGGCAACCTCACTGTGCTCTTCTTCTGTGAAAGTAAGTTTGTGATAATACCCTCACTGCCATTTCCAGTCTTACAGCCATGGTACTGCATGAGTCCAGTAGAAATACATCCACAATCTGCCTTGCCAACTCAAAAAACAACTTGAAAAAACCCCAGCAACACTTGATAACACACACAGCTTTCTCCATTTGCACCAAGTCTGACTCACTTCAAAATCCTGACTGCTTGGCACTTCCAGTTCAAATAACAATAGAGAGGCAAAACAATTCTCCACACTTCAAAGGAGGTGCCAGTCAGGCAGCCATGGAATTTGGAATTTTGATCCTGCCCACCCTAACAAAATGAGCTTTCTTGAGACTTAACATGAAAAGGGAACAGCTAATGAAAGCACCCCTGATGACTTGTCCAACACACACTAATTCCTCTACAAATTGCAGCAGGGAGAACAGTGAGGAGCCTGGAATGCTGGGATTCCAAGCTACCAGTGCAGCATGGATTGCAGCTGCAATGGAGAGGGTCACATGAGGATGGAAGGCTCTTCACCTTGCTGGGACAACTGCCACATGGCCAAGGGCTCTCACTGCTTCTGCCAGAGGGAAAAAAATCCTGCTGGTGGTTAACCTGGGTTTGCTCCAAAGCCAGCAGGAGCACAAAGAGGCCGAATCTGACCATCCATGTACTCTCAGGTACTCACCCTTTCCTCCTCTTTCTGATAGGAAAGAAACCTGAGTTCAAAACTCCAAGCCAAACTGAACCTGGCAAGTTTAACTTACAAGTACGGAAGTAAAATCGGACCATTCCCAGAAAAGTTTATATTTTACCTAGAAGCTTAAACACAAAGGATTGGACATTTCAAAAATTTCACTGTGCTCATTCACTCCCCAAACCTTTTGAGACTGCAGCACATAAAACTCAGTGCTCAGTGTCACATTTGGATTGGGAATGATGTAGCCAGATGATGTGAGCTGGGGCGGGGACTCTGCTGCCAGATCACATCCCAAAAGCCTATTTCTGAAAATGTGCATTTCTCAAAAAGCACACTAAATTATTTTCTTCATCATTCTATGAGAGAGGGCAGGTAGGGCTGAACAAGCTGGCATTCTGTTGGTTTTGTCCTCTTCCAAACCTGGAAGGGATTGTTTGGGATCCAGGCAAGATTCCCAGCCAGCCCTCACTGTGATGAATTTAGCAGTCATCACCACCAACAGCTTTCAGAGTGACTTGTAATTGCAATGAAAACTCCTATTCACACCTCTTGGAAATATTGGTTTAGGCTGTTCAGCTGAGGATAAGTGAAACAAGTGTGAACTAATGCACATTCCCAACCATTCTCAGCTTATTACAGGCAAGAATTAACTTTTGCTGTAGGAAATGGAAATTCTGGAATAGCCACACAAAGCTGTAGACTCAAAATCTGTCCCTGTCTATACTGCTTAGTCTTCCAGCAATGTTCAGCCACTGCCAGACATAAACCAGTGTTTTACAGGAAGAAGGAAAAGGAGAGGAGCTGCAGCATCCAGCTCCTGCCAGACACTCCATGACCAGACTGCAGAGGAACTAAATGACCTGGTACTGCCTAATTTCAAAAGGTACAAGGGAACCCACATCACAGTAAATATAAAAATGTTTTGGGCATTATCTGTGCCTAAAAGCCAGTGGAAAGACTCAGGGTTAAACACAGGAAGTAACAAAGGAAATGCATGTCTCTTTTCCTACAACACGATGGTCCTTCCTCACAAGAACAGAGCCTGACATGGATTTTAGCCACTCGTATTTTACATCCTACACATCCAGGTGGTTACAGCTCCTCGGGGAAGCACAATTCCCGGGGACAGCAGCTCTCAAGAGTGAACAATCTCTTCACTGGAGTCCTCTGCTCCTGCTGCTGACCACTCATTTTAGAGACACATTTCATCTGTTTCCCAGGCAAAGCAGGAGCTGAGACGATCAAGCCAAACTCAAACAGCTCAATTCAAATGAGACACAAATGCAATTAATAATAGACAGGGATCTGGTTCACTGCCAGCATTTATGCTTACAGTCTTGCTGTTTATTTTTATAGTTTTACAATGAAAAGAATTTCTTTAGAAGTAATTCAAGGCTAGCAAACACCAAATCACTGGTGGACTTCCGACGACACTTCTTTTGCTGTCTGGAGTCCCTAAAATCAAGTGTAGTTGCTGGAGTTTCTCCTCTTGTTTTGCATATATCTTATTCCTCCCGGTTTCTCTTCCCCTGTATTCTAGGACAGCAGCCAGACCTTCTGACACTTGCATGATCTGGAATTTTCACAATGGACTCTGGTTCCTGTATCAGGTCTTTCCTGTCTGAGGCCTGGTCAAGATTAGAATTTAAGAAGAATAAAGCCAGGAGATTTGCCAAAAANAAAAAACCCAAACCAACAACTTTTATTGAGTGAAATATCCCTGCTTCTTTCTTCAGCAAGAAAATAATCATGGCAACAAGAAAAAAATGCAACCAAAAAGAAATAAAAAAGTGCATTAGTTGCAAATAATGTTATTCTCTTTTTTTGACTCTTTTTAGTTTGCAGAGTTTCAAACAGCAATTTTTCCCCTTCCTTTTTTTTCTCAAAGTGCAGCATCAGTCATGAGTTTCTTCTTTAATTTCTGCAAAAAAATCCAAACACATTCATAAGAAAATGTGGCACAAAATACCTTGAATTTTTAAAATGTTTTATATCTCAAAATTAGATACACACCCCCCACACAGACACCCTTGCAAAGAATATTTATGGCATATGACACCTTTCAACAATGCTAGAGTAAGGTAATTCTGTTTCCAAGATAAAAGCCTGAGAATCCAAACAGAAAATCCTCCCTTCCCCTTCTCCCTTCTTGGTGAAGTTCTGCCTTGAAGAGAGGTGTTTATGCCTCTGGAAGTCTTAGAAATAATCAGTTCTGTGTAGCCATACAGCTCACAACAGATGATGTCTGAGGAAACAGGGAACTTTGCCATCTCTTTTACTGACTTTTCTGTCCCCATTTCCAAAACCAGATGGATCTAAGAACTAGGTACAGGATAGGTATAGGATCATGGGAGCTGTCTCAGGCAGCAGCTCACAATAAAAAATAATGCCACAGTTTTCATCCTGCATTCATGGGAGCTACTGCTGTCTTGGAACTCTTTCCTTTCCCCCACCTCCTTCTCCAAGAAAACAATCAGCTGGTTACCAACAACAGTCTCTCCTTTCTTGCTGCTGCTCTCTACATCCTTTTCTCCAGAGGGTGCTGCCAAGTCTGGCTCTGTTTGGTGGCTCTGGAAGGACCTTTGCTCTGGTGGTGTCAGTCCCTTTTGCTTTCCAGCCTGTGGCATGGATTCAGGTGCTGTTCCCTTGGGTACTTGAAGGAGATAAGGCTCTGTGAAGTACTGTCCTCCTGCTGTGCCAGAAGAAGGCATTTGGGAATGAAACTGATTGGAGAAAGGAGCTCCCTGCATGTAGAAATCACTCCAGGACGCAGCTGGATAGGCAGGGATGTCTGCTGAGGGAAAAGCCACCAAGAAAAGAAGAATAATTAAAATAATGGAAACATGTCTATGCACAAGATGAGTGTTGTGCTTTGCTCAGTGCAAACACAGCATTGCAGTGCAGCAATCACCACACACATCAAGGATCACTTTGCTCTTTACACTGAGGTGTATTTAATCAAAACATGGTTCTTTGGAAGAAAAGGCTGAAGTTCATCACATGGTTATAATCTAAAAAAACTCCTTGCTACTCAGCATTGATCCCGAGTGTATGTAATAATAGTAGAAACACCCCCAACTTTTTTTTCCAGTCCCATTTTCCAAGTTAGCTCTGCCAGGCACAAGATGGATGCTTAATCTTCACTTTCATTTATAGAAGCTTTAAACCAGGAAGCAGGAATGTTTTGTTAATTAAGATCCATAATTCAACTAAGCTGCTCACTTGCTTATGTGCTGATGTAAGACTCACAGGTGTGTCTGCACTGATAGACTGGTTTCCAGCCTTGCACTTTGGGAATCCTGGGACTTTTTCAGGAAGAAATTCCTCCCTTGTGAGGTTGGTAAAGCAGTGGAACTCAGAGGAGCTGTGGCTGCCCCATCCCGGGAAGTGTTCAAGACCAGACTGGATGGCCCTGGTCTAATGGAAGGTGTTCCTGTCCATAGCAGAGGGTTGGAACTGGGTGAGCTTTAAGGTCCCTTCCAAACCAAGCCATTCCAGCGTTCTATGATTCTGTGAACTTGGTCACCCCCACTGCATAACAGAAAAGCCATTCACTGCTGACCGTGCTCTGGATAGAAGTATGGAGTGAGAAAATACCAACTCTGCCTCGGTTCCTTCAACAACCTTCCACCTTCACCAGCTTGCACCTTTACATACCCCTTGATGCTCATACAACATGCCCCAAGGAATGCAACGCACACTAGGGCATCAGGCTAGAAAAACTAATTTAATGCAGTCTGGGGCACAGCCCTCTCATTATTTCTGGCACTTCAGACTGAAAAACCACAGAAAATAATAATTATACCTTGGAACTAGGGCAGGGAGCAGGGCCAAGTGTGCTAGATAGCATGGGTGCTTCCAACCTGTCCTGCACAATGGCAGCTTTGAAGAGTGGGGACAGGAGCTGGCTTGCAGCCTGATGTGGGTCAGACTTCCCTCCCTGACAAGGTCCACAGAACTGGTACAAAAACAGCAGCAGCATCTGTGGGCTAAAACTCTTTGTTCTCTCATGTCATAAGACAAGGGATGGAGCATTTGGAGTGTGACCTCAATTTAACAAACCTGACAGTTCAAATGAATTCACTACCAGTTTGTCATTTGATTATACTTGGGCTTGAATAATTTCAAAATACAAAACCCAGACACAAAACAAGGAGATCAACAATGCCATTTTTACCTAGGGGTTTTTTTTCAGGAAATTATGCTGGAGTGCCTTCATTTCAGTGCTGTTGCAAATTCAAGTCAGAGGAAGAATCTACATCCACACTCCGTTGGCTCCTGTCTCTCTTTTGTTTTGCACTACCCTAAGATCCATAACATGATTTCAAAGCGGTTTCTGCAGGAGTCAAACAGTGAGAAGGCTGTTTTTCCTCACTATCTGCAACTATCCCATCTGCTGGGGCATCTTTTCCACTTTGCACCCTTGACTTCCACCACATGCAATAAAAGGATGTTTGTGTACACAGGACAAGTTTTCCTCCTGGAAAAGGGAAGTTATTTCTCCAGTCCAGACAAAACCTCTGCACTATCTGACACATTCACATTTAATGCTCTTCCTGACGTGAGCAGTCTGGGTCGTAACTTTTGAGTCAAATGAATGGGTCACTCAGCACTTAAAAAAAAAAAATCAGGCATACAAGGAAATTAAGTGAAAAAAAGATGGGCACATCAATAGATTTGTGCAGGCCTGTGGACATTCCTGTTTTCTGTCACAGTCATCAGTGAACCCACTGATCATGCTGAATGTTTCAGGATATTATTTAGTTACTCCAGAGGATACCAAAATATTTCTGAAATTTACCTGAATTGCCACTTGTCTGCTGTGGCATGAGCGGTCCCCCCGTGTGGTTTTGTACATAGCCTTGTGTGGCTCCATAGGTTACAGCTCCATTGCTGCCAGGTAAGTCAGGGAAAGCTGGATGGAACTCCAGGGGTGTTGGAGGAGGAAGGTGGTCACTGGAGAACATATTGTTGGCCAGGTGACCTTGGTGACAGAACTGGGAGAGCTGACAGACTCCCTCCTGGCTGCTGAACTGACAGTAGGAGGCCTCCAGGTTGTCTGCAGGCTCCAGCTGCTCCGGGTAAGGGCAGGAAACTGGGGAACTGAAGCTGCAGAGAGCAAGGAGAGAGGTAACCCAACCATTAAAGGAGAGTCAACAGCTACGCCAACCAGGTTAACAACTCTTTTATTGCCAACCCTTCCTCCCAAATGCCAGGCACAGGACAAGGGCAACAAAAGCCACTTGAGAGAAGTGCTTTCACAGCAGGATTCTTGAACACTGAGTATTAGTGGGGATTATCTTCCCACTCTCCAAAGCACGCCCCAAAGCTTGGAACACCCTCACTTTCACTTGACAAGCATGCAATTCTGAGGGCACTCTGAGCACAGGTAGCACCCGTCTCATAGCAGGCACCCTATCCTATTATGCACATTATACAGTTTTTCACACTCCTTGAAAGCATATTGTCACACTGCACCTCACTTTTCATTAATGCTCCCACCTAATTCTTCATCCCCTGTCCCATATTCACCCTCCCAAGGCTTCTCCCAGGGGCTGCTTCTTTCATCTCCCTCACAGACACTCTTATCTGCTCCTACCCTTGATTCTGGATGTCGTAAGAGAAGGCTTCCCCGGAGCCATTCTCCTGACTGGCCAAGCTGCATTCACTGCTGGGCGTGTCCAGCATCAGGGGAACAATGTGGCTGTGCGGGTCGAAGGGCAGGCTGAGCGTCAGGCTGGCCCTGCGGATGGGAGGAGGGCTGGGAAAACTCGGGAAGCACTCCAGGCCGCTGGAATTGAAGTGCAGCTGCGGCAGCGCCTTGCTCGGAGCTTGTGCTTCACAGGGTGCCACCATTCCGGCCACCGAGGAGGCTGTGAATAAAACAGACTGTCACACTGGGAATCTGCAGGAGCAAGCAGAGGGAATTACAAGATGAGCAGGACAGAAAATCAAGATGCCAGTGAAAGAGTGGACGTTAATTGATGGGAACAAAATTAGGACCTGCACTGCTGTTGAGAAGCAAAAGGGAGTAGCAGCAAGCCCTCTGGAACACAGGATGATGTTTATTGGTTAAATAAAATTACCTTTGTGATTTCAGTCTCTGCATACCATCTTTATCTCGCCCTCAAGAAGGCAGCCAAATGAAGCAAAGTACTTCTTGGAAAAGAGCCAGGAACAATCCCCCAGTCATCTTCCATTTCTACTGTCCTCTGGGAAAAGTGAGCTGCACAGATCACCCTTTTGCAAAAATGAACAGTGCTTGGAAAGAAACAAAGCTGTGCCTTTACAAATCCATTGTCTAGGCTGCTTTGAAACACATCTTCACTCCCTGTTTGGCCTCTGATAAGTCATGCCATAAAAAACCAAAACCATTTAAAAAGTAGGGATGGCAACTGAAGGTCCTTGGGAAAATGAAGATGGGAGGTGGAAAACGAAACCAACATGTTTTGGTTGCTAGAATCTTGTTTGTGACCTGTCTCCTCAGTCACTGCTGGAAAAGGAAAGAGGAACAGTTTCCTACAGAACAGCCTCTGTGGAAAGAGGACAATAGAGGAAGTTAAAGGTCAGAATCAGGTATGCTGGTGATCCAGAGTAACAATTATACATGAAGCTCGGGCATGGTGCAAGGAAATTAGTTTCTCTCTTATATGGCAATTAGCAAATGGTTTCTTACGTCACAAATGTAGCCATCACGTGTGCAGGAAGCTGCAATGACTTCTCCAGTCTAGCTAGACTGAACCAGCACAAGGATGAGGAAGAAAAGGGAAAATATCACCAACTGCTCAGGTGAAGCTCTCCCACGCATGGCAAAACTTTCAGGGAAGGTCTGCAACTGCACTTCACCCTTGCAGGCATAGAGAGTAACATCAAATGCACTCCACTAGGTGTGACTCAAAGGCCTTAAACACAAACCTAAACATAGAAATGCCACAAGTATTAGCAGTCTTTAGAGAATTCTGGAATGTATGTCCAGAGAGCTGATGAAGAGTTTCCACTTCAACATCTTGCAGCACTGTTTCTCAGATTCCCAGTGTGCTGGGCAGTTTTGCATCTTCCCACATTCTGTTTTTTTCCAGCTCTCTGAAGCCACGAAGAGAAGGAATCACATGTTTCAATCAAAATTTTTCAAGTTTTCAATAGCCCTGATTTTGAGCTCAGCCAGAAAACAGAAGCAAGATCTGGGATGGCATCTCTAAAGCATTTGCATGCAGTTCTCAGTGGTGTATTTTTCTTGTTTGAACACACTATTTATCCATGCCAGGCAGCATCTCCGATGTACCTGTCACATTTCAGGTTTTTGGCTTAGCCAGAAATGAAACTGAAGTTCTCTGCAGATTTTTTTAAACCCTTCTTTAGCATAGTTCCCCTAACCATTTTGCCCCAGAATGTTCACACAAATGTTACGGAACATCAGCCATGGGGGACACAACTTACCTGAAAAGCAGTCTGTATCCAGGTAAAGTTCCAGTTCAATGAGAGTAGGATGAGCTGTTGTGCAGATGGCCATGCTCTTCCTCAGGATGAACACAAACACCCAGGAAATCACTTCTAAACCTACTTTCATACCTACTATGAATTATTATAATTTTTTAAATATTTGCAATGCTTAGTGCAGATAATCCTTGTGGATCATGGCAATAGGATCCCCAGGCAATGAGACTGTGAGACAGCACCCTCAATCTCCAAAGAGCTGGTTCAGCCTTTTCTAAAGTCACCTCTGCTTCTCTGTCCTTTCAAAGAGACACTGAAATTGTGTCTTCTAAATAAAGTCACAAATGCAGTAAGAAGAAACAATTCCCAGAGAAGTAATTTCTGCTGAATCTGACATATCTACAGAAGATTCCAGAGTTGTTCCATGAAAAATTCTGACGGCTGGCTTGAGATAATACTTACACTGTACAATTCTGTGACTCTTCCTGACACTGATGTAGAGAAAGAGAGCCTCAGAAGGCTTTCAGTGAACAAGGGAATGTAACAGAAGAATTTTTATTTCTTGCTCCCGTTACTCCTGGGTTCTCAGTCCATGAGACAACCTTGGGGATTTTTGGAGAGCACTTTAATAATTTAAACTTCAGATATCTGAACCAGTCCTGGCACTACACTTAACTTAACTCTAGAATGGTTATTCTGTTTCAAGCCTTTACTGGAGCATCAAGGGCCATCACACCTTTTCATAGATTCATCCGTGTCTTGAAATTATGAGAAAACATATTTGTTCAAAATTTGTTTGAAAGCCAGAGTCCTGAAAGTCATGGGAGCTTGTAATTTATTTAATGCTCCTTGACAGAACATATCCAGCTTGATCCAGTTGCTCCCAAAATTTCCATTAGAATCCCATCTCTGCCAGTGAATTTAATCACCTTGCTATTTGCTTAAGAGTTACCTGCACAGCCTGGGCTCCTGACAGGTGTCCTCAGTGGGGCACCAGTGGGGCAGAAAAAGCAAAAGCACCAGTGGGCAGAAAAATCTCTGCCCACAAACCAGAGGCACAGAAAGGAACTTTTCTTTTGAATAGGTTAACTCTAAAGAAAACTTAAGTGAATGAATCACAGATACATATATATCAGTTAGAAATCTCAGAAGACCAAGAAAAGCTTCAAATAACTGCCAGTGTGAAAAAAACCCATTAATTTCAATCATGCTGTCCAGAAGAAGTAAAAAAACCCCAAAAAACAAAACAAACCAAAAAACCCCAAACAAACAAACAAACAAACCCAAACAAACAAAAAACCAAAACCCAAAAAAACCCCAAAACATTTCTAAGATCAAAGCAAGCTCAAAACTGAAGTTTTGAGGCACAAGAGGCTTTTATGGCAAGTAGTGTGGCTATTATATCCAAATCAGAAGCCATAACTTCCAGCAAGGTAACACACATCTCAAATACAACTCACTGATATTTTTAATCAGCTTGTTTGGAGAACTGGTAAAAGCAGTGGGACATAAAAAAACCCCCAAACTTACAACCCAAGAGACAGTCAGAAGTACTGGGTAGAGCAAGGAAAACCAATGGCAACTGCAGCACTGTACACTCTGCAAAGGTCTTGGGTAATAGACCACACCATTCTCATGCACTTAAATAATTTTCTTGTCCTGCTGTAAGTGGTTAAGAAGGAAAGTACCTGAATAGACATTCCAGAAGGTCACACTCTGTGTGCCCAACTGCACCATGATGAACAGATAACAGAGGCTTCTGCTGAAACCATTCATGAGCTGTTTCCACAAGGGACATTACTAAGCAATTGGTTTTGCCTTGTAAATTGATTACCTTTCAAATTAATCTGGTTCGTCTTTTGTTTTACTCCTGCTAATTTGGATTTTATCCTATCCAAGTTTTGTCTCCTTCATTTTATGAGATATCCCAATAAAGAAAAGACGTAGTCCACGGATGGCCCTATTTCTAGGTAAGCGTTTTTTTCTGAACAAAGATGATGAAAGTATTCATGTTGGCTTTCATTTTCCTTCTGTTTCATTTTTTGCTTTCATTCTTAAAGTGAAGAAGTCTGACTTTGCAATGGTAAGCAACAAAAAAAAAAAAGCAAGTTTCATTCCCCATAGCTGTGTTATCCTGCCCCTAGTGAGGCAAAACTGCAACTGGAGCTTTGCAGGTGATTGTGCCATGCAGATCTCTCTTCTACTAGGACTCTCTACACGTAATAAATACCAGTCTTTTCTTTCAGAGAGGACACTGCCCTTTTTGTTCTTACACATTGCACCAAGAATTAGGATGGGACTTCTTTTTCCTATCAGAAAGAACTGTTTGTGTTTTCCACATGGAGAGCTGCATCCCAGTATGCAGATCCCCTAGAAAGAAATGGCTCAATGCAAGCAGAGTACAAGATCATGTCCCTGAATGAAAATTTATTTCTCTGACAGACATTATCTAACAGGGCAAATGGCTTCCTGCTGACAGAATAGGTTTAGGTTGGATGCTAGAAGGAAGTTCTTCCCCGTGAGGCCCTGGCACAGGTTGCCCAGAGAAGCTGTGGCTCCCCCATCCCTGGAAGTGTCCAAGGCCAGGTTGGATAGGACTGGGAGCAACCTGAGAGTGTGAAAGGTGTGTGAAGGGGGGAGATGGAATGAGATGATCTTTAAGGTCCCTTCCAACCCAAACTATTCTGTGATTCCCTGATATGCTCTCCTGACGAAATAGTGTCTGCAGAGGAACTTTAGGAACCAGGAGAGGTTCCTAAAGCATAGAAATCAGAGGATATTTGGCTTATTTCCTTTAAACTAAAGCCATAAATTGTTTCACAAAACCTTGGTTTCTATCCAATTAAATACAGGGCTCAACAGATTACACCACTTCATCACTCTGAAAGCAGTGAATTACTCAAACACTTTCACCATATTTACTCTCTTGCAAGAAGTGGAAAATCTGGAACTAACTGAATTACAGTCCTATAGGTTAAAAAGGTCATTGGACTGACTAGAGGAGCCCTTGCCTTGAGAGGATGATAGGCAAATTTAAATGACAGAAGTACTAGATGAGGTTATAAAGAGAGTATCTCAATTATATACTTTTAGCAACACATGAAGCATTCTAAGCTTATTGATGCAATCTTACAGTTGCTTTCCACCGTACCTAAATACCTCTAAGGTAAAAGCACTATTAAAAAATTGAGTAATTCTTCAAAAATGAGTTGCAGGGACTGGCCTTAATACTGATAACTAAATACTGATATATTTAGAATACAACGAGGGTACAGACATAATGGCATAAGATTCCAAAGAATTAATTACACTGGGAAGCAGGAAAACACACCAGTACCTATCACATGTCAGCACATCCACTGCTTGGGCTATCTATCCCTAAGGAAGTGGTGGAATCCTCAAAACTTTGGAAATCTTTTTCATATTGTGCCAACTTGGAAACACAAATGTATCTAGGAAATGCTTTAGGGAGCACCCCTGACTCTGGGGAATGCTTTTGGACTGCACACATCAACAAACAATTAGACAAATCCTCTCTCTCTCATTGCCATCAATCTTTTAACACAGCTGGGGTAGAAACCTGATTGAACAGCACACCCCACTGACTTAAAACTCCACTGCAACAGTGATTAAATTCAGCCCTCAGCTTTGCAACTCAGCTACTTTCACTCCCTCAAGGCCTTGCACAAAATGGAAACCTGCCCTGCCTGGAGAAGTCTAGGAAGCCCCTCTGGATGTTTTAAGGTGTGAAGTACCTGATGGAGCCTCTACAACACCAGCAGTTCACAGAGTGCACTTTCCTTATGCAGCTCACTTGGCTCAGGCTGTGGCCAGGATGTTTCCATCCAAACCAGAATATGGGGGGTGTGTACCTGCCACGGAGAACATCAGAACAGAGTAACACTTCCCTCATTGTTTACAGCCGCAGGACCAGTGTCAAACGGCTGCTATGGAAGAATGTCCTGCTCACTTATTCTTATGAAGTCCTATTCAGAATTCCTTGCTGGCTTGTGCGAGGACAGAAACAAGGACCGCAAATCTGTCTCCAGGATTAGCACAGAGGCACCACGGTGCTGGTACATAACTGGTAGAGACTCAATCAGCAGTGAGCTGCTATACCTACAATCGCAGAATCATTGGAAGAGACCTTAAGGACGATTTCATTCCACCCCCCCACCATGGACAGGGACACCTTCCCAGGTTGCTCCCAGCCCCATCCAACCTGGCCTTGGACACTGCCAGGGATGTGGCATCCACAGCTTCTCTGTGGCAGCGCCTCACCACCCTTACAGGAAAGAATTTCTTCCTAATATCTAACCTACATTGCCCTTCTTTCAGATTGAATCCATTCCCTCTTGACCCACCACCACAGTTCTTGATGAAAAGTCCCTCTGCAGCTTCCTTGCAGTCCCTTTCAGATACTAGAAGGTTCCTCTGAGGTCTCAACAAAACCTTTTCTCCTTCAGGCAGAACAGCCCAAACTTTCTCAGCCTGTGGAGTTACCTGGTATCACTTTTTGCACTGATGGCCTTTCCTAAAGCATTTGGGAACCTCCCAGCTGCACCAGCTAATGTTACTGCAGCTGTGCAAAACACTCGTGCTGGTGGGGGGTCTCACCTGAGGCACAGGTGGGGGATGCAGAGTTTGTGCTGAGCAGGCTGGAGGAGTTCCCAGCTCCAGGGTCTCCTCCCAGCACAGCAGGCTGGTCTCCAGCAGCATCAGGCAACACAGGCACGGGCAGGGGAGGTGCCCTGCAGCAGACACAGAAGACAAGGCAGGGCATTATGACCAATCATGCACTCTTCTATCCACCAAGGGGCACATCCTACATCACCAGCAAGTGCAAAGGGAAAACACTGGCTGACTACAAGCTCAAGGAATGCTGTATCAAAAGTCTTTGGGGAAGCAGCCCCAGGTCACTTGTATAGGACAGGCAGCAGGAACAGTGCAATCAAGTAAGGTGCTCTCCAATCTTTTGCTTTAATTTCTCCCCTTTCACTTATTTTTTCCTCTTTTCATTCAGTTTTCTTCACAAGAAGACACTCACTCCAAATTGCCATAAATATGTCCCTATGGAGATTAATTTCTCCCCTCACACATTCACCATCCCTTCAAAGACCATCTATCCTCTTACATACTCCCCTTCCCCCCATTAATGTCCTCTGCTCACATATGAAAGGTGCTACACCTTGCCTTTCTTCTAAGAAGTCCATGACTTTGTAAGACTGATCTAAGCAAGCACCATTTCCACCACCAAGTGAAAATCCATGGAAATGGAAAGCAGTGGTGGGAGAACTGGGTTAAAAGAATCCCCAAGCACACCCAAAGCATCTGGCCGATGCATTCAAAGAAACGAAAAAGGAAGAGATGTTTCCGTAAACTTTCCCATCCCTTCCCTTGCTCTCTACATGACTTCAGACAGGGCAATTTCAATACTTTTATTTCAAAAGTAATTTGATTAATCTGTGCTACAGGTTAATCAAAAGGACTTTGAGGAGGGTCCACCACAATTTACCCAGGGATCTGACAGGCTACCTAGGCATGACTCAGTGCTCTGCTGTTTACTGTCTGAAGGTAAAAGGGAAATGGCAAAAGAAAATATTTAATTTCTTAGGTATCAATTGTGGAGAAATGACAAAACAGAGTAAGTTCCTCACCCATAACCCTCTGATCCAAAGGGGACTGACACAGCTGATGATGCTGGATATTTTCTGTTGCCTTTTATACTCAACTTCTGCAGTTTCCGCCACTTTGCCCTGCGATTCTGAAACCAGACCTGAAAAATGGGAAGAAAGGAATGCATTCAGGGAAGAAACCATCTACACATGGAGACACTGGCAATGTCCCAGTCTCTGCCCATCCCTTTTCTGCACAGAACCCGCAGGCAGCACTTCCCCCAGCAGGCATTACCAGGATACGCTGTGGTGTCACACCAACCACAGCTGCAATCTCCCTCCTCTTCTCATTGTCAGGATAGTGATCTTCCTGGAACATCTTCTCCAGCTCTTGTAGCTGCTCTAGAAATGATGCATTGTCCAAAGAGAGAGAGATGTGACAAGAAAGCAAGAAAAAAAATTAACAAGAGAAGGAAACATTAAAAAATGAACATTTTTACTATACATGAGTAACATAATTTTTTTTTCCAAATAAGCCACAAAAATAAACAAAAGACTTCTTTTGCTGTTTGAATAGCAAAGAGCATTGCTTGTGATGCTTCAAACAAAAGACACTCAGCAACCTTTATTAGTGGAAGTCTTCACACATCTAATGGTGTGGAGTGGAGTGCAGTACCAGTTAGAGCAGATCAGCATAGGGAAGGAAACACCAAGTACCACTGGCACTGCCCATGTCACTAAGTGCCACTGTGCCCTGGAATCTACCTGCACTATAGAAGGTACGGGGCTTCTTCTTGACAGGTAAGGATTTTTCTCTCTTGGCCACATCACGGCTGCCTCTGGACTCCAGGACTGAAGAGGCCTTGTAGGAATTCTGAGCTGCAGCACTGGCTGGAGCACCTCTGGATCGGTGAGGGGCCGGGCCAATCTCCTCCTGCCTGCAGGGAGCTCCAGCCACTTCGCTGGATGCTTTCTTAGCTTTCTCCTTCTTTGCCTCCGCTTCAGTGCCAGCAGGGCAGTAATGCTCGGAGTGCTCCTGTGACCCTGGCTGACCTGTGGGCTCCCGTGCTAACACAACCTTCATGTCACCACAGAAATCCGATGGCTGCCCACACGCTGGGGCAAAGTTGTGCTGGCCATCAAGGAGAGGGGAGCCTTGGGAAGATGACCTGGCTGCCTCCAGGGTGCTGTATCCTCCATCTTCTTCCATCTTCTTTACAGAGCTGTTCCTATCTTCTATTCCCAAGTCATCCTCAATCTTTTCTTGTCTGGCTGTGCCTGGGAATGCAGGCAGCACACTGCTCCCTGTGCCATGGCCACCAACAGCATCAGCATCCACCACAAAGTGCTCTGTATTCAGCAGCGTGTTCTCCTTCTCATCCTGGCACTCTACAAGGTAAAAATGGGGAAAAAAACCCTAAACCCCACCCCACATGCCCATTGCCTAAGCTGGATGTGCCTGGACTGGGAGTTTCAGTTATGGGGGAAGGAAAAGCCCACACAACAAAACCCCACAGTGACAAGAACCAGAGAGCTCAAAATAAAGACAGGTGCTGCCAGGAAAGCAACAGCAAAGAACCTGATATGGTCACTATGGAGGTATTCAAACGTGTGATGAGAAAAGCCTCCTTTTCAAAGCAAACTGTAAACTACAGGAGAGAGTAACTCCAGACACAGAGAATAAAGGGAAGCTTACATATTAGAAATACAGTAGTGAGAAAACAGCCCCGGGAATAACACAGGTCTCTGGAATAAGCTACAGAACAAAAATCAATGGCCTGGCAAGACCCTGTCACCTTAGTAAAATGAACAAAAGAAAGACAGAAGCAAAATTCTAGTCTACTGTGTCAGCAGGGATTACCTGACAAACATCATTACTTTTTTACTTTTATCGAGTTCTATCACACCAAAGCTGGCCAAGCAAAAACCATTAATTGTACAAACTTCTAATAACTGCCTTTAATTATTTCTCTGCATCTTCAGCCACACTTCCGAATAAGACTTACAAGACAGGCAATGAAATAGGGGATAAGTACAAAATGAGGTACAGAAGTCTAATCAAGTTTAACAAAAACACAAACTGTATTACAATAAGAGAGACTGAATAGTAGAAGACAGGTCAGAAAGAACACAGCAAGAGAAATAATTAAAATAGGCACCAGAGTAATACAGAAGCCTTATACTTTCCCAGCTGGCACATAAATAAAAAGTTCCAAAAACTTCCCAAGTGGCTCAATGTATGAGTCTATGTGATTTCTGCCACTTGAAATTTTTAAAAAAGTGATTATTTCATAAGAATAGTTAGTAGAATAATAAACCCAAACCCATGTATTTGCCTTTGTCTAGAAAGAATAAAGTTTGAGCAGACTGTTGGCAGCATTTCAATAGCATGTGAAAACAGAGCAACTTGACTTTTCAGTTTTTGTTTTTGTTTTTTTTTTTTTTAATTTTTTTTTTTGAAAAAGATAAAATAATTTCATTTCACTGTGCTGTGCTTTTGATATATATTAATGCAATGCCAAAATAAAGGATTTGCTTCTGCCTCAATGTCTCTTTCTGAAACAACAGTTAATCAAGGAGGAGCCCCACAATTCCAAGCAGAGGAAAGAAACTTCATAGAAGTATGAGGGGATGGCAGGCTGCTCCAAGAGCATCTAATTTGCTTTTTACAGGATTAAGAGAACCAAATTAGTTGCAGGGGAAAGAAACAGAAGCAGGAAACTATGCAGCTATAATAATTTGATCTTGTTAAGCAGCAACAAGTTTCCACAGCAGCTAAATGAGATGAAATATCCTGATGGGGAGGGTCAAAAACTCAATGAGGGAGAAGATGTCTCTGGTCTATATAATTCCTTTTTCCACCATCCTCCTGGTTGCGTCTGAGCTTGTCTCACTCATTATGTGAAAAAAGTGAGTATTTTCACATGATTTGAGCAGGGTTTTTACTTGTTTCTACACAAACCCCAGGATGTGTTTACATCACAAAATAAGTGGCCAAGTCCCATGTGAATACCTTGTATCTGTAGCAGAAATGGACACCTGCGGGTTTAATTTAATTTCTGTTTATTTACAGAAATAGTCCTCCAAGTGAAACTAAACTGCTGTGTTTTATTTCTAGAACAGTTAGCAAAGACCTCACAACCATTTGAGACTGCCAAGGAAAAGAGCCGAAATGAAAACCGAGTTTGGAGAGAAAGATGGGCCTCCCTGGTAAAAAAGAGTTATAACCCACTCCTTTCCCCCATCATTCAGAGACCAGGCTGAACATCACTTTGTCCCACTTTTAGACAAACAGAATGTTAAGTAGAAGGGATTTTAACCGAGTGGGAACATCAGGAATAGCTAGTTTGGAACACTTGCAGAAAGCCAAACCCCCTTTCCATCTCACAACCACCTCCTTAGACATCGCTCAGAACAAGCCAACCACTTGACTGCAAGGTTTTTAGGGTTGTTTGGGGCATTTGGTACAAAGCCACCACCTGAACACACAGGGCAGGTGAAAAGAAATGGCTTCAGAGGCCCCTCCACACAAGGAGGAGGAAAACTGGACAGCGGGGAAGGTGCAAATGAGGAACCCCGAGGCAGCGGGAGCCCCTCGGTGTGACACAAAGGAAACCCCCTCCAGCTCCCCTCGGCCAGGTGCTTTTACAAGCCAGGGGACACGAGGGCTGGGGAATCCATCATCCCCAGCCGCGGGGCCAGGACACGGCGGGGCTGAGGGAGGCTAATGAGCGCCCAGATAACATCGCTGAGGAGCGATTATCCTACCCCGGGGCTGCTCATTAGGCTCACTGTCGGGTGCCTCCCCCCGGTTATTAACGCGAGGCGGCATCCCTAATTCCCCCGTCTCCGTCCATACCCTTACCGCAGCCCCTTCCCAGCTCTCCGGCCGCCCGCTGCTCCTCTCCCGCCCCGTCCATGGCGGCTCCGCGGCGGGCCCGCTCCGCTCCGCTCCGGCCCGGTTAATGCCCCGCCGGCCCCGGCCGCCTCATCAAGGGCACCTGCAGCGGCGGAGGCCGCCCTACGGCCCCAGGGCCCCTGCTCCCCACTCGCAGGGAGCAGGAGTGTTCCAGGCTCGCCGAGGATATGGGGAAGAACGCTGCTCCCCGTGAGGAGCTGGCCGAAACACAGCCCTGGGGACCCTGGGGTTGCAAAACTCGCACCCTGCGGATGAGGGAACCTCGTGGTCCGCGCTGCTAGACCCTGTCCTGGGCTCCTCGGGACGAGAAGGACAAGGAGAGGGTCCAGCGGAGGGAAACAAAGATGATGAGGAGTCTGGAATGTAACAAGGAGAGACTGCAGGGGCAGGGCCTGTTACGGCTGTGGAAGATTGAGAGGGAAGCTCATAATCCATATAAATATCTCTAAAGGTGTGGCATGAAGATGGTGCCAGACTCTTTGCAGTGATGGCCAGTGACAGGACGAGGAGCAATGGCCGTGAAATAAAACACAAAAAGTTTAATCTCAACATGAGGAAGAACTGTTTTTCCATTGAGGGTGGCAGAGCACTGGAACATCTGCCCAGGGAGGGAATGGAGTCTCTGTCTCTGGGGACATTCCAAACTCAGCTGGACGTGTTCCTGTGCCAGCTGCTCTGGGTGACCCTGGCTAGAGCACCTCTAGAGGTGCCTCCCATGCATAAGGATTCTGCGATTCTGTTCTTTTCCTGTGGCCTGGCAGGAAGACACTTTTTTTTTTTTTTTTTTTTAACATTCTCTGACTGCAGGTGTCCAGCAGCTTCTGGTTCTTCAGTAAGTGGGAGTTGCAAGGAACAAATGGCACTTCCTGACTTTTGGGTGCTGTAATTTGTGTCCTTTCAATGCTTAACAATTTTTAGTAAAAAGAACACTCCTAACAGAGCAGTACCAAGCAGTGCTTGCAGGAAGAATGAGATTAACTTGTGTTCTGATGCACCAAAATAGAACATCCTTCATCCTCCTGTTTATTGGCTCACCCTTGTATTGCTGGCACAGCACTATTCTCCTCCTGAGGGTTTCCTTAAACCTCCTGTCTCTGTTTCAAGGTTTACTTTTAGCTTCTAAGGCCTTGCTTCTGCACATGCTTTCACCTGAGAGTCGTTTCATCAGGTTAAATGAGTGTAAGCTGAAACATCTTTGCCAATGTTTTGGAGCCAGCATAATTGGTCAAACAGTGCACCTGGTTCAGCCACCAGCTACAAGAAATTTGGGCTAAAATGGCAACTTATTTGTTAACAGCATCTAGCTGACAGGACACAACTATCTTGGAGGGTCATGACCTCTTCAATATTAGAGAAAGTGCAAATTTAAAAATCACTATCTGCTTTAAAAGTTGTTTCTGAACAAGGTTGTGTTTATTTACTGAACTCTGGTCCTAATGTCACCTTTTTTGTGAAAACAGTAAGAATTGTGGAGAATGCTTTAATTTATTTTCGTTGAGGAGGGACCAACACAGGGCTCTAGCACTGGGCGGTTTTTGAGCCATACATATATGTATGTATATATATATATATAACACCACATGTATATATACTTATACATATGAAACTATTTTATATGTATTTTAAACTACATGAAAAAATGTCAGCGGTCATAAAATTTGATTTTCAGACATACATCATGACTTTCTCAGCTTCTCAAACTTTCTAAATGCAGCTCACGCTTGTACTTCAATGCTGTCCTTGTCACAAAAATAAATTAGTGTAACTGCCCTCTGAAGCTTGTCTTTAATTACTTATTTTTTTCAGTGTAGAAATCCTGAATTTTTTTTGTCCAGATACGCTTTGTATCAGTCTCCACAGGCTCCTGGGGAAGATACAGGGGCACCTCTCACAGAGTCTTTGGGCACAGCAGGAAAGTGTTGGGATTTGCATGACATTCCCTATCCTTCTGTTTAATACTGGTTTTCTGGTAAATCAGGTTATCCACATTAGATAATGTGGGGCGAAATCCTGACATAATTAAGACTGTCATAGGACGCAGTAGAACTCTGCTAACTTGATTCCTGCATTGTGTATGTGCAGTTGGGAGGGATATTGTACTAGTTTGATGAAGTTTGTACAAATCAAAGAGATGTCATTCACTTTCAAAAACAGTTCAGTGTAGATTTGTTTATGGATTTTGGTGGCAGCATGGTGCTGGGGCTAAAAGTTTAACTAAATAGTGAGAAGTTGAGGCCTATCTGAAATGTAAGAAATCAAAGAAACCTGGGGAATAAGCACTTGTTCTTAGAAGCATAAGACCTTTAAATGCTCCTCAACATAAAAAGGCCTGACGTCAGGAAATAAAGGCTGTACATGTGACAGGGACAAGATAACCTTTGATCCAACTAGTTTAAAAGAGAAGTGCTGCCAGTCATGACAACAGTACCCTTGAAGTTTCCTATGCCAAGTGGAATTTTATCAACATATGGAATTTAGCACAGAAACCACTTTGAGAGACTAATGAACAATCTGCCTGCTTACTTTCAAGAACAGTTGAAAGAGTAAAGAACTCTCGACTGGAGGTGTTGAACAAGATGATTTCGGATTTAGAATGGGAGTATGTATGGCTGGCTCCTCCTGGATGAAGCTGAAGTGGATGTGGGATGCCTTGACTGCCTATGTGAGATGACCAATTCAGATGTGCTGAATTGATCCCATGGCAGCGTTTTGTGTCCCACCTGAGACTGACAATCCTGGGCACTTGGGAACTGCATAAATTTATGATAGCCTGAGACAAGCAGGCTTTTGGGTATCTGAGCATTCCAGGTCTTGTGGAGGATTATAACCTTTCTTTTCTGAGTCTGAGGTAGGGCTCTGCTTTGGCTCTTAACTCTGACCAGCTCCAGTCCTTCCAGAGAGGAAAAAGGTGTTAGCAGATTGTTGTCTGGACCACAGATTAAAAGTTGAATAACTGGGTCCTGTCTTTCTGCTCTAGTGGGCTAGACTCCCATTTTCTGTAGTTCATCCCTTCAGCCTACCTTCAGTTATGGATGACTAACACCACTGTGGAAGCAGCAGCATCAGCTCTCCAGGGCTGGGGATAACACTGAAGAACCTTAAGGTTGGATAAACCCAGCTTTCCTCACTGCCTCTGCTAAAGAGAGCTCTTTGTACTTAGAAAGGAAAGTTACAGCAAAAAAATTACTGCATGTATATTCAGTAAATTGAATTACTTACATTTGAGAGGAAAGCCTAAGGAACAAGGCAAGCAGAAAGGTTTTTATCTGGAGAAGTGCATGAGTTTATTAGGACTAAAAGCAACTTTTTTTTCTTTTAATCCAGCTAAAATTATTGATATAAATAGGCTGTAATAAGCTATTCTAGATACAATGAAAATGGGATTTAAAGGCAGAATGTTACAGAGACAGAAAGCTGGAGATACGAAGGTAATTAATTCTTCAAATATATTAAATGCAAGAAGGCTACAAGTGGCTTTCTTTGGTGTATTGATTCTCAAACTTGATCTTGCATTGACTGAGCTGAACACTTTAACACAGAAACAGTATTTTACAGATGAAGGCATACCCTCAAACAGGTTCTGCACAAATGCATGTAAACTGGACTTAAACCCAGAGAGTTCTTAAAAAGAACAACGACCCTGGTGCATATTTTGACTTTATCTACAGTGGCTAAATATCTCAGTGTTCTCCGTAAGTGTGCAAAACGGTGCATGCAATACCACATCAGCAACCAGAGTAAGAGCAGCAGTAAAGTGCCACTTCATTGCATGTGCCTAGTCCTGGTCATTTTGTACAGGGCACATACCAACACAAAAGATAAGTCTTTGTCAAAAGTCACTGATCTACTTCCAGGGGAGGCAGAGAAAAAAAAAAAAAAGGTCAGTTCAGATGGCCTGGTGGGATGCTTGTTCAGAAGAGAGGTGACGTTTGTGAAGCAGATTCCTCAGCATGATACCTCTTATGTGGGGGAAATCATCACAGTGGCTTCCGAAAACTCTGCTTAATTCGTCAAGGACTCTTAACAGCATTTGGGTACAATGAAATATTTGCCTACCTAAACCCCAGCAGACTTGCATGATCTAATACACAAATTGCCCTAAATGGAGATTACACTATGGAGATCAACACCATGAAGGTATCCAGAGGATATTCCTCAGCTCTGTTGTGCTTTGCACTTAGCACCTTCCTTCTCAGGAACTCCAAGCTCTCAGGCTGCTAACACTAGTGAATTTAGCCTCACAACATGCAGTGAGGTAGGTAAGTTCACCGCCATTTTGCAGATGGCAAAACTAAGGCAGAACTCTGAAGTGACTTGCATTAAGGTCCCACAACTTGTCAGTGGCAAAACCAGGAATATGTTTTTAGAAGTCCAGACCCCAGACCTCTGTCTGATTTAAGTCCCTCCCTGCTACCACAAAGCAAGCAATACATGCAACCTTTATTCCTCCTCTTTCTGCCGTAGTCATGCTGACACAGAGGAAGCTTTTCCTGATTGAATTCCCGCTTTCTTTGGCAAAAAGCACCTGGTCCTGTCAAAGTGCTGTGTATTATGCTCTTCGCAGAGGCATTTCTTCTGAGGCACAATAGAAAAGCCATGGTTTCCCCATGGCAGGGACACTGTACAGGTCCAAACAAGAGTCTTATTTCTTGCAGAAAACCTGCTGCTTGGCATGCTTCACCCGTTGCTCCTCCTTCAGGTTATTCTGCCGCACATGTTTGCTGGAGATGTGTTCCACGTATTCTGAGGGGAACCAGCCTCTCTCCCGGTCTGAGAGTTTTACTCCTTCCATCCACCCTGTGGTGTGGGGAAAAGCACAACATGAGGCAAAAGTCAGGTCTTTTTTTCATTGTTTCCCAAAAAAAAGCCCCCTCCAAAAAGGGGCTAAAGGAAAGGAGCAAAGAGCAAAGGAAAAGATCCCTTTTCAGCTTCCAAATAAAGCATCCTAAAGAAGATGAGGAATCCCTTTGTCCTCTCAGTGCTACAGTTTGAGACAAGCACTGTTCCTTCTGCTCACCATCGTTGCTGTTCTGCATAACCATGATGATATCTGCCTTCTCCAAAGCCAGCTCATCATTTTCCCGAGCCTTGTAGGTCTTTATGCACTGAACCTGTGGTGCATCTGAAGGGGAGGAAAGATCACATTGATATACTGGAAAGCAACAGTAAACCTGTGGGCATCAGCTCCAGAGGAGGTGGAGCATAAGGAGCTGCCCAAATAAAAAGCAGAGAACTGGAAGGGACACTACTGGTCTTCATCTAAAACAAGGAGTTAAAATAGGTAAAATAACTGGCAGCACCTGGCACTGAGGGAAAGCCCATGAGTACCTTCTTTATCTACAAAACCCCGAGTATTCTGCCTTGGAATCCTTCTGGGGTGTCCCACTGCACAGTGCCTGTGACTCCTGCAAGGCAGCCCGCCCCCACTGCTGCTGCAGCAGAGCAGTCTCACCAGGGCATTCCAGGAGATCTGGTTCTCCCCGTGGAGGAGCCAAAGCAGAGATCCACCTCAGCTTCTCACTGCTGGAAAACAGCACAGGATAGGTGTCAGCATTCAGTGTGAGGGACGGCAGTCTGGCGACTGAAATGGGGTGGGGTGGGGGGTAGTCTAATCACACAAAGGGAAGCAGAGAAAGGAGGTGGGAAAAGGCAAAAATTCCCATTTTCGGAGGCTGATGGTATGACATAATGTGGTAGTATTGTGAGACCTGTGATGAGAGAGGAGGAAGGTGGTTCACAAGGAAATAGTTATAGCAAGACGATTCTTTTCAAGACTTCTGCTCAGCAGCTGCATTTGGTATTTCAGCATTTGAGTAGCTGAGGGACAACCAGCAGGCTACCAAGGGTAAACTTGAGCTCTTACTGTGTCTCTGTCCGAAACAAGAACTCCACTCTTTTTCCCTGGTAGTTCTGAAGCAGAAAGAGACGGAACAAGTTCTTGTTTGCCCCATGGAGTTTCATCTCGCACTTCTCCCCGCGCACGTATGAGAAAGCAGCGTGGTCGAACACAACAAAACGCCCGCCCCTGCAGGTGAAGAGGAGGAACAAAACAAGGTGTGAGTTTTAGGATGATGAGGGCTACACAGTGAGTCATGTAGTCTGCAGGAAAGCAAAAAGCTTTTGAGACCTTTGAGATGAGTCTTCATCTGCTTCAGACATCCTAAGCAGTGCTGTTGTTAGAAGTCTCAGAAGGCCAGAGAAGAGAGAGAAGGGGTTTAATGAAAAGGGTAGAAATAGTAAGCTCTGTCCTGTCAGAATTTTATTTGGTAGCTGTACAGCTTAAAAACAAACCCACCGTAACTAACCAACAACTCTCTTGACAAACCAGTGATTTGCACATTCACTAGTCCTCACACTGTGCTTTAGGAAGAAATTATTTACCAAGTAAAACTAGAATAAATAGTTATTTTTCAAGTGTTTCACGTTGTGGCAATGCAAAGGCAGAATAGAAGTGTTGTGCTAGGGACCACAAGGTATGTTTTTGTATTATGATATGTAATTAAGAGTTGGGATTATCAATTGCCACATACTTGCATGATACTCACATCAGGTTGGGACAGGAGAGTGACTTGACAAAGGCTGCCACTTGCTGGCAGGCAGAGGGAAAGGACTCTGTCACCAAAGCACAGACCCCGAAAGAGACAGGTATTTTAGAAGGGGCAGCAAGAATTGTGTTGAAGCACTCACTCCTTGGGCCGAGACAGGAGCAGACAGTCATTGAAAAGGTGCAGGTAGATGGGCCGGGTGGTGACTTTCCATTTTGGACTCAGGTTGTTGAAGTCCAGTGCTGTCAACTCACCACACTTCACAAGTCGCCTCGACTGTGAGATGAGTGGGAATATCTGCAAGACAAAAAGTAAGTATTTATGCACAAGAAAATGAGTCCCTGTGAGTTTTGGATTTGTATTTTTGCCTTTCTCTTTAGGAATTGTGCTTTCAGTTCTCCAGCTGGAGAGGTGTAAGTCATGGCAGGCACCTTCACGTGAAGGCTGACATGAATGATTGGGCAAGGGAAGCACTGATGAAGAGCTTGCCTGTGGATGATGTTCTGGTTCAACAGATCTGTGTATATCAGAGAGGAGAACAAAAAGGAGCTTTCCAGGAAATACAGAAAATACATTAGGCTAGAGCAAGGCCCAGGGAATGGATGAGCTCACCTTACACTCAAATTCAATCTTCTGGCTGAGGTAGATCAGCTCTTCAGTGCTCTTCATGCGCTGGACATTCTCATTGCAGTCCTTGATGAGCTGCAGAGGAAAACAGATGAGTTTTCAGATAAGCTGCAGTGAGGTGGGGAGCATAACTGCCTGGTGGGATCAGTACTACTGCCAGGAGCCCCTCAGGACTCAGCATAAGTGACAATTCCTTAGGCATCCTCCTGCAAAAAAAATATGTATTACAATCAGACAGTATTCGGAGTTGGAAGGGACCTAAAAGGATCACTGAGTCCAATTCCTGACCCTGCACAGACACCCCAACAATCCCACCCTGTGCATCCCTGAGAGCGTTGTCCAAACTCTCCCGGAACTCTGGCAGCCCTGGGGTCGTGACCATTCCCTGGGGAGCCTGGTCAGTGCCCGACACCCTCTGGGGGAAGAACCTTTCCCTGATATCCAGTCTGACCCTCCCCTGACACAGCTCCAGCCGTTCCCTCAGGTCCTGTCCCTGGTCACACAGAGCAGAGCTCAGGGCCTGCCCCTCCTCTTCCCCTCGTGAGGAAGCTGCAGAACTGCTGTGAGCTCTGACTTCAGTCTGCTCTTCTCCAGCTGAACAGACCAAGTGAACTCCTTTTGTGTCTTCACCTCCAGACCCTCCACCATCCTGGTAGCTCTCCTTTGGAAGGTCAAATCATCACTAGACAGAACAATCCACCTAATGAGGCTGTACAAATTGTAGATAACTATTTGTCCCAGAAAACTTTAAATCTTGCCTCTATAATAAACAGGGTAAGAGGAAGGGATGCAATAGACTAATGCTGTGGGGTTTTTTAAAGCAAGATTTTCTTGCAGGTACAAGGGTGGGAGTTGATGATTAATCAGAGACAAAGGTAAGGCTGCAGAAAGGGTAGGCACCTTTACCTTTTCAAGTGCATCATAGGCCTGTGTTGCTTGCACTTCCTCCTCAGACTCAGGCCGAGTTCTTTTCAGGATATTCTGTGTGAGAAAAGGTAATTTTCATGATGCAAACAGGGAAAAGTGGACATTACCACCACTGAAGAGTAGAATAAATAATAAAGCAGAAGTAGCTGATGACATATGGAGAGAAGAAGGCAAAAAATCTGAGATGCAGAATGTCTCTGATAAGTCACACTGACCAGGGCATTCCTGTAAATCAAAATTGTATTAATTATCATACAGAAGTTACATAGCATAGGAAGCAGCTGCTAGCTAAAACACAAATGGATGTATGAACAGAATAGAATTGTCCTTTTCTCCTGTTAAAAAGAGGCTCAAATAGTAAAAAAGAATTTCATAGAAAGAGGTCACAATTAATTCTTTAAGGAATGGCTAGTTCCCTGTCTGGATGGCTCCTTATCAGTCAACATTGCAGGCAAAGCATAGACACAGGCTGCCTTCCAGAGGGCAGCCAAGGAATCCTTGCTCTGTTTTCCTAGCAGGAAGCCAAAAAGTTCAACAGAATGTAAATCAGCATGTTCTGAGAAGACTCCATAAATTCTTTATTGGAGTACAATTAAAGTAGTGTCACAACAAAGCCCTAAATTATTCACAAACAGCACTGCCTCACGCAGTGCCACATCCATCATTTCCTGAACACCTCCAGGGATGGGGACTCCATGTCCCCAGGCAGCCCCTTCCAAGGCCTCCCAACCCCTTCTGGGAAGAAATTTTTCCTGATGTCCAACCTGAACCTCCCCTGATGCAGCTTGAGGCCGTTTCCTCTCATGCTGTCCTTTGTTTCCCAGGAGCAGAGCCTGACCTCCACCCAACTGTCCCCTCCTGTCAGGGAGCTGTGCAGAGCCAGAAGGTTCCCCCCGAGCCTCCTTTTCTCTGGGCTGAGCCCCCCCAGGTCCCTCTGCTGCTCCTAGACACAGCCTGAGGAAACTTGAAGGAGTTGTGCAGAGAATCAGCACAGTTACCTGTAGGAGGAGTTTGAGTCGAGTGATGCGCTGGAAGGGGAGGATGAGGAAGGATTTAAGCGAAAGGCGCTGGCAAACTGGATCACTTTCCAGTCTCTCCAGGACTTGCTGGAACCCTGCATTTCCATTTCTGTGGGAGTGGCAAAGAAAAAAAAAAAAGACATCCAGGCATCAGAGTAAATAAATAACCTCCCTAGTATCAGATTTCAGGGAATGTTGGAGTACTCCCAACAGTCAGGTTTTATAACTGGGGCAAGAACATATAAAGAAACTGGACCACTCTGCTGCTGAAAAGTAACTATGGGTTTCTAAGAGCTACAGGATGGCAGTACAGCTGTTGTTACCTCTCTCCTCTTTCCACAGCCCTCTGGAGTAAAAGCCAGAAGTAACACCTACGTTTCAACTCCTTTTATCAGCAGTGCTGCTTTCATGGGGACAGTGGTAGTTTGCACTCTGGTTCTCAGTGATCAAGACTGAAAACGATTCTCCACGATGGTCATTTTTGCTCTCTTCAGTAGAGGGCAGACAGAGAACAGCCTGCAACAAGATCAGCTATTACATATTCTTTTTGTCTCCTATGCTATGGGAGAGAAGCCTGCAGGAGCTCTATCATGCCATTGAACTGAGGAAGGTTCTTCTGGGGCCGTAGCGAGAGCACTGCTCAACAGCTCATTCCTGCAGCATTCCCCATCATGTGAAAGAGTCAATATTTGTGGAAGTAGAGGGGAGAAGGGTGCAGCAAATGAGAAAAACTTACAGTAACCTCTGGAAGGTTTGCTCCTGATATGTCTGGTTTGTCACATATGGCAGATACACCCGGCGGAAGTCGGGGGCGTGTTTCAGAGCCACGTCACACACACGGAAGGTGAACATGTCCTCTTCAAATTTCTCCTCCAAGTCAAAGAGGAAACTGCAGCACATGGATGGGGTGTCATAAAAGGAGAAGGAAATATCAGTGTCATTTAGTCTTCTAAAACCCTGACAGCCCACAGATAAGCACAAGACAGCTCTCTAAAACTAGAGATAGTATAATGCCTGGACAATGACAATTTAGGGCTTGGTATCAGCAAGGAAAAAGCAGAGGCAAAAGACCTCTATTCTTGAGAGGTACATTCTAGTTTGGCATGGTCAGGAAACGGCTGGAAACTAAGACCTCACCAGAATAATGAAATGGTAGAAATGGAAAAGGTAGCAGCAAACCTTACCAGCTTAGTGATTTATGTAGTCAAGCCTTGCAGGAGGAAAAGCAGGACAGAATCCTACAACACACAGGATTCCTTGCATGTGGGGTCATGTCCACATTTCATGAATTACGCTCTATTGATTCACATTAGTTTTTGTCAAGTGATGGTTGTAACTTACTTTTTTCCCTTTTACCTCCGGCTTTTTGTCAGTGCTCATGCAGCTGCCCCTTTTGTCTCATATTTGGCAGGAGCTGATTTGGTTTGGGGTCTAGTTAGTTAAGTTTAATTGTAGCTGAAAGCAGTGGCACAAGGCCACATTACCATTTGCAGCATTTTGATCTCCTGCAAATGAGGTTTGTGCACAACTGAACCATAGTATCTGGGATTTAACACCAGAATTTACACTGCCCTAAAAAGTCACCTAAAAAGGCGAATATTCCTTTCCAGGCAGTGTTATTGTGTCATCACCTAGGTGCTGAATCTGCCTTGAACAGTGAACACACAGAAGAGGAGTGAGAAGTGTTCCTGATGGAAGCACCACATGCCTGTCAGACCTGGAAGCAGAGGGCCACGTCTCACCTGGCACTGACATCGCGCACATCGGAGAGGCGGGAGAAGAGCCACTGGCGCTCCTGGTTGGTGAGCATGGCCTGGAGCTCTGCTGAGCGCTGGAAGTGATCCACTGCCACGTTCAAACTGCGCAGGTAGGAAGCCTCAGATATTATCAACTCAAACTTGGCCTTGGGAGAGAAAACAAGAGAGCACAGCATCAGTACACTGCATATATCTGTGAGGAATCTTAGGGGAAGGAGACGGGGCAAAGAACGAAAACCTCCCAGCAAGGAGTGTGTAATTACAAAAGAGAGGCTTTAGAAATTAAGGGCAAGCATGCTATAATAGACTTTCTTTAAAAAACAGACTTGTGGCATGACTTACAAATAGCTACTTGCTCTCATTTTACTTTTTATTTCCCCTCAACACCACTTTCAAAAGGTTGCCAATTTTACATGCTCCCATGAAGTCCAGCAGCTGTACTACACACATTTTTCTCCATCATGTTTCCCATGCTGTTGTTTTCACCTTTTTCTCTGGGTCCTCCTGTCCACTTCTGAGATCCTCTCATTTTCCTGATCCAGTTTCTCTGTACCAGTGTGCTGAATCTATACATCTTCCTGACTCCTTTCAGCCCTGCAGCTCACACAGGTGAATTTGCTAAACTCATATTCTACCACAGAAAATACAATTTACTGTGGTTTTATTAGCATCTCTCACAAGTTTGTGTGTGGGAGTATGCTGCCAGTCTTCTACTTTTATACACCCTTTTGCACTGAGCATACTCAAAACTCCTTATCTTGTTCCCACTTCTCTCCATGTTTGTTTTCTTGGAGTTACTGATATGGTGCAGAGTCCGTCCTTCAGTGCTGCTTTTCTCTAAAATTCAGCACTTCAGCATTGCTCTATTTCACATCCCCTGCTGCTTCCAGGGGTGGAAGTGACCTCTGCCTCAACCACCTGCATTCCCACATCACAGTTTTTGCTCTCTGCTTTAACCCCTCTACCAGAGACTCTTTCTTGACTACAGACCGCCCATTTACCATGTCACATCTGTCCCTTACCTCTTGCAGCCTCTGCTCCTCACGGGACATGTTGAGCAGTATTCTGCTGCCCCGTATCATAGGGATGTCCTGCCAGAGGGATGCATTAGATGAGACTGACAGACGTTGCAAAAAGTCCTGGGGAGGCAGCACTTTCCTCCGTAGCCTTGGGGAACTTGGGAAACTTGACTCTATATCCTCTGGATAATCCACTCTCTTCTGGCTTTGGATGGCCTTGTTCAGAGCCACATCACTGTACTCCTGATACAGCAATTTTGCTGTGAAGAAAGACACATACATTTATCTTTGCTGCAGTAGCAACTCACCCTCTGCTTCAACCTGGAGAAAACCCTGCCCCAGATTGGGACAGCCAAATTCAGGCAAAGCTCCCCTGCTGCCCAAGTGTACTGCAGGATTCCAGCTGCTTTCCCTGCTCTCTAACACTCCATCCTCACAACCACCACGTGGAGTCCCTCTGCTTTGTGCTCACTGCAAGGGTGAGAGAGGCTGGTGGAGAAGGGACTGCCACGGCACCCCAGGCAGGAGGTACTTACAGGAGTTGATAAGTTTGGAGTGCCGGCGCTTGAAGTTGTCTGTTGTGTCTGCAGGTTTCTTGTCTCTGCCAGGGAACAAGGATTTCAAAACACAGAGTGAACGAAGAGCACAGCACCAGAGATGGCTTATCCAAACCTTAGAAACTGCTCTGTCACAACAGGGACATCTCTTTTTCATCAAGCTCAAGCTCCGCAAGCTTTACTTGACACAAAGGGCAAAGTTTGGCTTAATGGAAAGGCTGTCTTGAAGGCAAAGAAATACCCTACTCTGTTGCAGTAGGGTCCTCTTCAAGAGAGTACAGACAGAAACACCGGCCTAGGGCATTTAGTTAAAGTTTTCCACTCCTTATCATCTTTGGTAACTCAGAAACAATGGAGGTGTCTGTGCTGCACAGGGATTGGGGCAAATTCTAAGGGTCTTTGAGAGACTCACCGCATTATAACTGTTTCTGAGCTGACTGGTGGTTCCCTGTGTGGCTTGTGAGCTTCTTCCTCTGAAGGAACAGAAGAAACCTCTGTGTAGAAGACAATTGGAAAGTAAACACATCAGTTCATTTTTAGACTTAATCTACAATCCAAATGATACACAGATACCACTTACCTATACCCCACCTAAGTGGCAGTCTTGAGCTGGAGTACAGGTGCCCTCATGACATTTATTTCTGGATCAGAAACATTCTAGTTTTAACAATCCTTGACATTACTTACATCTGTTAGCTACATTTAATTTTCACACCAAGAAAAAGGCTGACATTTGAGGCAGTGACAGTAACCCTAAGAGCTTCCCTCTCCAGTTATGCAAGCAAAGACTCTGCCTGTGTGCCCTGTTTGGTGCTGTTCTTACACTTTCAGCTATCAGGGCCGGGCATCAGGAGATCAGTGGAGCCAAAGTGTAAAAATGGAAAAATCTTTTTGGTTTGTGAGGGATTTAATCAAATAAGGTGTCAAGAAATTCTAAATCTGAAATAACTGGAAGCAGAAAAAGGAAGGAAGCCCAAAGACTGAGCTGCAGTTATGGGTAAGGGGAAAGACAGTACTATTGCTTTGAATATTTTAAAATCTAGAATCAAGAAATTACAGGTCAAACATATGAACAAATCTTGACTCAAGTTCTGCCAAACCTTTTACACCCCTCCACATACCCCTCCTTTTCCTTTCTGCCAAAAATCCAGCATGTTTCAGAGCTTCAAAAATACAGTAAAGTAAGAGCTAAAAAGAAGCAATTATTTAAAGTTCATGTAAGATATAGTAAAGAACAGACATACATCCTGATAGCAAGTACTGCTGAATGAGCTGCATTACAGAAAATGCTTATTTTCTACTTGTGACATCAGTGATTTGACTTCTGTGCAAGCTGGGACCTTGAGTTTAACAAATTTGCATTCTTATCTATACTCTCAAATCCTGCACTCACAGGAAAATCATCTTTTTTAGAAGGTCAAGTGGGAACCTAAAAGTGCCAGTTGCAAAATAAGGGGAGGCAGCAAATAAACAACTGACAAGAGATATGGGCTACTGAGGGTGTGTGCGTGGCTCTTCCGAACTGCCTCAGGGATCCATGAAATAAGTTTATTGTTGCAGGTATTAGTGTGGAATGGGGGAACTGAGCTCCACAGTGCATCCCTACTCAAGGGAGCAAGCAGGATACACACGGCAAAAGAGAGGACGGAGGGGACAGCTGGAAAGGGAAGCTTGGGGCAGGATAGGAGGGAGCTGTAAGGCTGGAGCAAGGAATATCACCAGAAAGGCACAAGAGCCATGCTAAGCTCTCATGCCTCTCCATCACTTTGTCTATTTAATTTAATCCTACTTCTTGATAACTGTGCTAAGTTGGATGGAGGAAGGACGAAGGGAAATGGAAGAGAGAACTCACGCTGCAAGATGTCTGGTGGTACTGACATCCTCTTCAGGCCCTGACGGTGCCAGTCCTTGGTTTTCACTCGGCTTTTAACTGGGTTTTGATTGGCTGCTGGCTCCTGCAGAGCTGCCCCAACCTTTTTTTTGTCTGGCCAACTTGATGATTTTTCCAAGGGTGCATGTTTGGCCATTTCTTCCTTTGTCTGGCGTTCTCCTCCTTCTAGCCTTTGCCTGACTCTCCTCTCACCTGTTTTCTCTGTGACTGCCAGTGGAGCCTGGATGTTCTTTGTGTCCACAGCAAAGCTGCCTGCAGGCTGCTCCCATTGCAGCTCCTCGTCCTGGCAGCTTGTTCGGGTGGTTGGCGGCGACGGAGGGCTGAGCTGGAGGAAGTGAATTGGATTGGTGAATGCAAGCATTGGAAGAAGCTGTGCAGAGTCTCTGCTCTTGGAGTCTGGGGATGTTATCAGGCCTTCCAGTGAGGGCCAAGAATGGTGGTCAGGTGAGGATTTTCCACTCTCTATGTCCATGTGGGGATCTGCCGTTTCAGGGCTGGTGTCAGAGCAGCCAACCAGCATTTCATTTCCAAGAGCGGAAAAACTTTTGGTCAGCAAACTGACCCCTGAGTCATCAGAAGTCTCCGTATCGTGGGGACCTGAGTCACCGAGATCCCACTCTCCACTCACAGGAACAAGGTCATCTCTCTCTGCTAGACCTTCTCCATCAGGAGCAGAGGCCACGGAGTTGGAATCAGATGCAGAAGTGGCAGTCCAGAGAGGATGGCTTAGAGCAGGGTGAGTGGCTCCCAGCTTACCATCATCCATCCCACAGCTGGGGGGGTGCCTGGAGTGCAGCCCAGGGGCCAGCAGCTGGTAACCTTCAGGGGCTGGAGGTGGAACAAGGTGATTTGCATGGAGTGCAGGGGCCTGAGCTTGACTGGGCCTTTGGACGTGGAAAGAAGGATGAGGAAGCTGTTTGGCATCAGGCTCAGACACCAGAGGTAGGCTTGAGTGGGACACAGGGGACAGAGGTTGTCCTTGCTGGTTCACAGCAAGGACTGTATCATCTTCAGAAGGCCAGGTTAGAGTGCTCAGGACACTGGAAATTCTGGATCCAGGCACTTTTTGGTATAAACTGAAGTCAGGCTCATCAAATAAAGGCACTTGTGTGTTATGATCCACATTTGCTCCCGTTTCTTTTCCTTGGATAATGGCACTTTTTTGGGGAGAGTTTTGCTGAATTGTCTCTGGGTGGCTCAGGGGAGTGGAAGTCCTTTCTGGTGTTTGGGATGCTTCCAGAGGCCCTGCAATACTAGCCACAGACCTCCTATCCTCAGGAAAGCTCCCTTGTAGAGGAAGAGAGCTCATGTACATTTCAGAGAAAGAAGATGGACCACTAAGGTCCTCATGAAAGCCTTCCTCAGAAGTAAGGAGTTCATGGGAAGTCTTGGCCTCCCCTGCATCTGTCCTTACAACAGCAGTTTCTGCTGGTGTTGGTGGGTCCCACCCTCGTGTAGGAGCAGCTTGGTTGGGTGGCTTCCCTGCAGAGTCTGGCAGATCGTTCAGGCTGGTGCCAGGACAGTGCTCAGGTGTCACAGGGGCTATTCTGGCACCCTCCTGCTCTGGAACAGATGCTGATGCTGCTGAGGTGAGCTCTGAGGGGGAAGCTGGAATGAAGTCCCAAAGCTCAGCTTTTCCTGTAATGGGATGAAGTTCTATGGGATCAGGTGGCTCTAAGTTACTGGTACCAGAGGAAGGGTGTGCTGAAACAAGAGCCTCTGGGTTCTCTGCACTAAAAGGTGCTGTCACTCCTCCACAGAGTGATGCATCTCTTTTATCAGACCTCTGGACAACTTTTCCATGACCACCAGTGTGCTCATTCTCCCTGCCCAGTCGTGTCTTATCATCCCAGTGAGCTTCTCCAATGTCCTGACCACCTATGGAAAAGCTGCCAGAGTCCTCCAAGTCTTCTGCCTGGTCAGAGACACAGCACATGTGTGGAGTTTCTCCCTCTGGGTTCAGGTTATTTGAGGACAGAGGGTTGACAGCAGGTGGCTGACATCCAGAACCTGCTTCTGTGACATGAGCTTTCAGCAGCATGCCCTCATCAGGATGCTGATCCACAGAGACAGGTTCCCCAGGAGGAAATGCTGATCCTGTTTGCTCAGACAAGGAAGCATACTCCAAACCACACACATCCATATTTTGCCTGGGAACAGAAGGTATCTCTGACCCAAAAGCTGATGATAGAGCCTCTAGTTTGAGCTCTTCCCCCAGTCTGAGCTCTTCCCTCTGCAGTTGTTCCTGCTCATTTTGTTCCTTGTTTTTCTGATCTTTGAGCTCCAAAGATTTGCCTTCTTCCGGCAGATTCTGCTCTTTGCACTCTTCCTCCTCCTCTTCTTGCTGAAGTTCAGATGCTGCCTCCTCCCAGGCTGGCTCCTTATGCTGTGGCACAATCACTTCCTCTGTCCTTTTCGCAGTACTCTTTCCTTGGAAAGCACTGTCTGCTGAAGGGGGAGGTCTGCCTTCAGTTTTTCTGTGATCATCTTCTAGATGAAGGCATTTGGAAGCAGAGGAGTTCTCTTTAGGAACCATTCTCTGGTCTTTGACCATGCTGGTATTGCCTGTTTCACCAGCTGAGGTGTTTCCTTCTGCTTGTAGTGAATTCATTTGGCTGTCACGTGTTAAGGTGGAAGACAACTGATGGGAAGAGGAAGATTCTGTAACCTCTTCCAAACCCTGGGGTGCTCTCAAGCTTTCCTGAACATCTTCAGAAGTGTAAGGTTTATCTGTGTCTTCTCCTGCTCCCTCTGAGGTAGGCTGCTCATCAGATGCTGATGCCAACTTTTTGGTGCTTTGCTCCTGCTCTGTACCAGCATCAACCTCCTGCAAAGAATCCTTGGAGATGTTATCCAGAAAGGGTTCAGCCTTATAATGCCCTTCTGAAACCGTTTTACACACCAAAAAGCACTTAGGGGTCTCTCTCTGAGAGGAAATGGCAACAGCCAAAGGGGATTTTGTTTGTTGG
The DNA here is from genome assembly GCA_013397315.1 of Donacobius atricapilla. NCBI lineage: Eukaryota > Metazoa > Chordata > Aves > Passeriformes > Mimidae > Donacobius > Donacobius atricapilla. The sequence continues at coordinate 278,409 of WBMY01017399.1, forward strand.
TCCTGAGGGTCTGAGCCATGAAAAGCCAGTTCTGCTTGGCACTGTGGAAACTCAGTGCTGAGGTTCACAGCCTGCAGGACGGGGCTGCCAGGAACTGGCTCATCCTGAACTCTGCTGTGAGAAGAAGGGTCCTGGTTGCTTTCCAGGTCAACCAGTTCCAATTGCCTGAATTTCAGAGAATAATCCAGTCCACCCTCCTCAAAAAGCATTTCTCCTTCCAATTCTGAGAGTCCCTTTTGAGGCTCTGTATCCCCTCGGCCTTGTTCCAGTCCTGCTGGCACTTTTTGCACAGAGTGAGAGGGCTTGCCCAGCATCTCTGCTGCTTTCCCTGGAGCAGCAAGGCAGTCCTTGGGCATGCTGAGCTCTGCTTCTTTTGCAGAGTTAGATGGGCTGGTGCTCATTTCAGCTGCTATGTGAGTGGCATGATGCTCTCCTTCCACAGCTGAAGAATCCCAGGCTTCCCCAGGGATGCTGCTGGCTCCTGGGGGAGTGGTACCTCCCTCACTGGTTTCTTCAGACTCCATCAGTGACACATCCTGCTGAAGGAAAAAGCATTTTTCTGTTACTACTTTGCAATAATACGATGGATCTAATTCACTGCTTCTACTGAAGCTGATAAAAACCAAAACCAACACCACATACCTAGTGGGTGATAAGAGCAGGGAAACCAACACAAAGACTCAGAAGAGGCAAACACCACATGCAAGCTTGCAGTATGAGAGTAACACCAAAATAACCCCACTGGTGTCTTTTTAGTTTCACATGCAAATTGAAGGGGTGGCTTTGGTTGAAGAGCAGAGGTGCTGAGGTCTCTGCAATGGCCATAGGGCAACTTATGGAAAGTGGTGGCCATGGCTGGTTATCTCAGACCCAAAAGGGGGTACCAGAAGGCATCCAGAGAACAAGGAAAATTTCAAAAGTTTCCATTGATTTTCATGGGGCATGGTGGACAAATACTCCTGACCTCTTCTAGCTGAGTTTAAAAATTCTGTCTGATTTTTGCCTGTTCTTTGGAGCTGATAGCTCTCTTTACAGATCTCTGTGTAAGTCTGGACCTCATTGCAAATGATCACAGAAATTAATTAACAAGACACAGGAACATAAGAATTTGATTAACAGGTAACTAGGACATGACACAAGACACAAGATATTTGAAGGCTGTAAACCACATGGGTTGAGAGGAGTAGCTCTGGTGCGTGGACTAATCTACAGACTATAAAGAGAAATTACTTCATCATTTAGTCTACTCTTTTAGGGAGGGGGAAAGAAAAAAAATGCCATCTCAGGATAGCTGGATAGTTTCCCAAAGGATATAGTGGAATTTCCCATCCACTATTGCATTTGAAGTTCAGACATGACAAAGCACTAGGGAATGCACATTTGGGATAAGTCTGTGAAAAGAATGGAAGAATCTGATTCACCACTTTTATCCCTCTGGCTTCTATCACGACCCACAATCCCTACCTGGAAAAAACCTGAGAAAGAGACAAACCATTGCGGCTCCCTCTCTTTTCTTCTACAGTGCTAGAGTAGCTCTACAGTCACAAGTACCAACCTCCGATCCCACACAGAAAGTAAAAGCAACAAGGGCATGATTACATCTGAACTAATTGTCCCAGTTAGCTCCATGGCCAGGGCACGCCTGGCCTGAGAGCTGGTATAGCTTCTATTTTCCCTTACGTCAAGTGAAACAAAACACCTGCTCTGAAGGCAAGGAGCACATGCTCTGGAGATAGAAGTGTAGCATTTTATACACCTTCATCACATGTATTGTCATCACAGAATGGTTTGTGTTGGAAGGGGCATTAAAGATCATCCAGTTCCACCTCCCTGCCATGAGCAGGGGCACTTTCCACTATCCCAGGTTGCTCAAAGCCCCTGAGCAAAATGTGGCCTTGAACACTTCCAGGGATGGAGCAGTCACATCTCTGGGCAACCGGTGCCAGTGCTTTGCCACCCTCATATTAAAGAACTTTTTCCCAATATCAAATCCAAATCTCTCCTCCTTTGGTTTAAAGCATATCCCCCTTGTCCTGTGACTACCTGCCCATGTGAAAAGTAGCTCTCCCTATTTCTATACACCCCTTTTAAGTACTGGAAGACTGAAATGAGGTCTCCCTGGAGCCTTCCCTTCTCCAGGCTGAACAACCCCTATTCTAAAACAAAAAATAGAAAAATAATTGAGTTAGCTAATTAATTCATCTCTTAACTACTTCCTGTGTATTTTTTCTCATGTAATCTTAAATTTTTATTTATAGTGAAAAGACAGTCTTTCTTACAAAACCAGGGGTTTTTAGCAATTTGGATTTTCCCTCCCAAGCAGTAAGTAGTTGTAATTGCTATAATTTTAACAACCAGTTTGTTTCGAAGGGATATGTCCATTCAGGGAGTTCCCACAGGGTTTCCACCAGGTCTTGCTGCTGTCAGCTGCTACTAAGCTACCTGAGTGCTGCTAAACTGTCTTTTCAAAAGTTCCACATCAGATCACTCTAGTGTTGCATGGCTCTTGGCTCTCCTGGCTACCCCACCTGCATCTCCTCAGCTCCAGGCCTAGAAAAGTATTACTTCTCACACCTAATACAGCCAGTTTCCAAGAACAGGCTTCCCAGGAGCAGAGACACTGTTTAGGGAGACACAAGCGGCTGGCTAAGGAAGGTTTACTATTACTAAAGGTAGGATGGCTCATAAAGATCTGAATAGTAAGGTGCTCGAACTCAAGCCCACACTTTGTCAGGGGAAGAACTCTTGTTCGCTGTGCTGTTTTACAGATGTACACAGCACTGAATTTCCTCTTTTTAAGCTCAAAGCCCCAGTTTCCACTTCCATGGCTGTGTTGCAAGGGATTTGGACAGGCAAAAGGACGAGTTTAAAGCTGCATTTGGAGCAGTTCCATGATGATACTGGGAGGCAGGGTAGAGGGAGGTGCACAGCACATCAACACTTGAAGCTGCCAAGTGAGATTTGTCTCATCATATTACTGCCAGGTGTTTTGCACACCTCAGGGAGAGCAAGAGAGGAGCTTTGGGAAGTGAGGCAGGAGAAGGAGCAGGCAAACTTTCGGCAGAGACAGGAGGGGAGGACTTTTGTATCTCACCAGGGAAATTGTTAACCTCCTGGTCAAAGGCTGGGTGCACCACAGTAGAAGACACATGTCTGCAATAAGGATTTCATGGAGAGGGAAATGGAAATAGTAAAACAAGACTGACAGCACCTGTAGTCTTTGCATGCAGAGCAGCTATGTACAAGAGCCCAGTAATTACCAGAAGAGAGTGCCTGTGGAGCACTGCCATGTTTAACTCCCACTGCAGGTCTGCTCCATCGGAGGAGGGCCCAGGAGACCCCCAGGAGCTCAGCTACCCAGAGCAAACTTTCAGTTAATATTTTCAGCAGGGCAAATAACATGACAGAGCAGCACACAGGACCTATCTAGCATCTTCCACTGGGCAGGATATGCAAACTCTCAAAGAAAATTCACTGTTTCCCCTTTTGGGGCTTACGGATTTTTCATGTCTCTCACTGGATCAGATGATGAGCTGGCCATCACTCCCTCATATGCCTGTCTGTGGAACAAGGTAGACTGATGTTCCCTGTTGAGATAAAGCCACTCAGGCTCTTGTCGCAAGAGGGCCTGGAAACACCAGACTTCAGCTCCCATGCACCCAGCTTTTAGGCAATTCTGGGTGCACAGAACCCCTCCAAGCTGGAACAGTGAGAAGGAGGAGCTGGCCACACACCAGCATGAAAACAGAGGGGCGATGTTTGGTCCTGCTGCAGTCACAGGCATAAAATCTAAGAGGAGAAGGGTGAAGGAGGTGGCCTGGTGAGCAGAAAATGACAGCAGTGAAAGCCTATCAATATTGAGGGCACAATCCATCCACAGCTTTCCCAGATTGCAAATGGCAATGTGAATGTCATACTTCTTTCCACTGTGGGTTAATTCACCTGGACGGAGATGACAAACACTTCTGTTTTTAAATAGAAAGTACCTCACCTTCCCTCCCTCTTCCTCCAACAAACAAGAAAGGAGCAATAACAAGTGCTATCAAGCACAGACAAGCCCTTTAGCTAGCCGGGAAGCAAGGCTACACACAAGTGGAACCCTGAGATCCTCCTCCTACAAAAGTGGGAAGAGACGGAGCTTTCTGCCTGCCACCTTGGCCCTCTCCGAGTGGTGTCGGGTGCCACCTGGCCGCCCTCGGCCCCGCTCCCCATCCTGCTCTCCCATCCTGCTCCCCTGCCCCGGGCCATGGGGCAGCCCACACGTCCAGGCTGCTGCAAACACGCTCCCAGGAGAGAAGGTCCTGCCCTGCGACGCAGGGATGGAGCTGCTCCAGCTGCAAGCTTCTGGCAGTGAGAGGAGAAACCTGTTCACGACAGTGTTTGAGCAGCGTGGGCGAGGACACCCTTTTTCTTATTGAAACAAAGGGTTTCCCAAGTAGTCCCTAGTTTGGGCTTATCCTTGCTGGAGCAGCTACAGCCTGGTGTAGAAATGCCAAAGCTAGCTTTAAGGGCTGCAGCTCAGGCAGGAAAGAGTTTCGTGTTTGCCTCTAACACCCATCCAAAAAACAACGAGGCTGCCCTGAGCCTTTTCCTGCTATCTCAGCTTGGTTTAATCATCGTGGTCACACATTCAGGTACACTTTACAAGGAGCAGAAAGAAGGGAGATTTAGGTTAGACGTTAGGAAGGAATTCTTTCCTGTGAGGCTGGTGAGTCCCTGGCACAGGTAGCCCAGAGAGATTGTGGCTGCCCCAACCCTGGCACTGTCCAAAGCCAGGTTGGATGGGGCTCTGAGCAACCTGGTTGAGTGGAAGATGTCCCTGCCCACAACAGATGGGTTTGGGACTTGGTGATCTTTAATGTCGTTTCCAACCCCTTAACATTCTATGATTTGAATCAGCTCACAGACAGCCTTTCTCCTTACAAAATCCAGAGCTCAGTGTGCAGGACAGCACTATCTCTCCCCGGAAGCCACACACGGGACTTCACTTTGGTGAGACACCCAGGAAACCGAACACAAAGCCTGCCCTGCCACAAGCCTCAATTTTTATATTTCCCCAGCTAGTCCTGCCATGCTTAGGCTGACTTCTTCAGCTGTCTGTCTCTCCACAAGAGATTTCCCCTGCACATAACTTCCCTGCAAAGAAACAGTCTTCAATACACACCACCCTGGGCTGCTCTATCGCTGTACAACCCATCAAGGGAGGTGAAGGAGGGGGGTCAAAACTCTTGAGCTCAGGAAGAGATAACACTAGGTGCTAGAGATAAGAAGGAAGGAGGGAAATAATGTAACGTGGAGTCAGCTTTGAGGGCATGGAGAGCAGAAGGAGCTTGCTGACAGAAAGGACTTATAAAGAAAGATGATCTAAAAAAGCAAAATAACATAGAGTCTACTGCTGTGCTACACAGTGCTGGTAATGTTCTGGGAACCAGGAGCTGCCTCGGGTGTCTTAAGCAGGGGAAAACAAAGCAAAGCTGCCAATAACACCTGACCACCTGGGAAATGCATCTGAGCTGCTACTGAAGCTTGAGAAATGCAGGTGACACCTCCCAGTCACACCAGTCCAGAGAGTTTGCCCGAGTTTTAACATACCCAGTCGCAGCTTTCACTAATTGTAGGCACAATCAAGATACACTGAGCCTATTAATTATCTAATGACTCACTGAGGGAAAAATAAAAGGAGGATACTTTTGCATACTTTTCTTACATTGGTTTCTATTTAAGTAGATTATAATACTTAATGCTAACAAAAAACAAGTGTCAGAGAAACATAATATTGGGTCAAACACAAATCCCATATTGGAAATGAGTACAGAACATTTGGCAAACAGTGAGTGAAGAACATGGCTTGGGTTGTACATTGCACTTCCCAGAGATGCAATAAAAGTGATTCATTCTTGAGATAAAATGAGGTCACCTGTAAAGCAAAAACCCCAGTTCAATTTAAGCAGAGGTTTATATTCATAAAAGTAATAGGTAAGCCTTGATTTTCTTCTAATATGAGAATAAACAAGAATAGTGTGTGATTCTCACTGCTGGAGCTCAGTAGAAAGGTAATTGACACTACTTGGTGAACAGTGGAATTCCCACAGTGGAAGTAATGTATTGAGTCACAGCACATTGCTCAGTGCAGGTCTCACTACAAACTCTGGGCATGGAGACACAACTGACAGAAACATCTGGAGCACAAAAGGAGGCAAGAACTTCCCAAATTAGTTTCCCTATGACATTTTATGCAGAGGTGGCTGCTGGCAGCATGCTGTACACATTTCTAGATGGCATGTCTGCCATGAACTCGAAGAGTTCCCAGTTCGTCTTTGAGCAGGATGATTCAGGACCTTCATGGGACAGATTCTCCAGTTATTGGCAGAAATCTCAGAGTCTCTCACTACGCTACAGACGCGTGAGCCAGAATCCCACACTGCTGTTTTTGAGTCTCAGATTAAAGGACGTTCATGTTTGCACCAAACCATTCTGACAGATGCAAATGCCCTTTAGACATCAAAGGATGGGGAAACACACTTGAAAGCTTGGCCTTGCCCAGCCTACACAGTGGAACCATCTGTGAGCACAGCTGTTGTCACGTTACCTGTACCCATCCTGAGCACAGTTANGCACAGTGGAACCATCTGTGAACACAGCTGTACCCATCCTGAGCACAGTTAAGCTACAGGCAGATAAGGGTGAACAATATTCAGCAAAGTGAACTGGGACAAACTGTCCTGCCCTGCCCTGCAGAGAGGGCCTATAAAGTTATCCTGTCTGATGCAAACACGTAATATAACCTCTTTCACAGCCAGATCAAGTTCCACCTGGAAAACTGTCAGATTTCTGGTGAGCTGTCAGAGCCCCATAGAAGATATACTTGGAACATTTTAGCAGTGTCAGATGATACTGCTAAACACATATATATACCCAGCCATAAATATACTGGCAAAATCCTGCCTTTGTATCAATAGGTAAAGCACATCCCATGCAATGAAAAAAAAAAATACTAAAATAACCATAAAACTGCACTTGTATCATTCCATGGTAGTGACAGCACAGCGTCATCAGCCATAACAACAGCAGAAAACTTGCTTATGCTCTGGCTTCAGTATTGTACCATCAATTGGAGAGAACAATAAAAAATCACTGCATTCAGAATCCCATGAGATAGCCACCACAACAACAAAATCACATATTTATCCTTGTGTTGTGCCCTCAGAATGCATGTTTTCAGCTCCCCATACCAGTTTTAATTACCTTATGACTCCAGCAATAAGATTTATTTTAAGAAGTTATGAGATTGTGTCACAATCAAAAATACTTGGCAATACTGTAACAGTGATGGAGCTTTGTACTGAAAACTGCAGCTAAAGAAAGAAAAAAAATCCATTCAAAAGGGATGTAGGGATGTATGTGGGAAAAACAGGTTTTGGTACAAACCTCCCCTAACCCAGCTCAGGGAACAAACCATTTTTTTCTTGGAAATTTAACTGGTGTCCTTAGATCGAAGAAGCTACCACAACACAAGTTTGCTATTGGAATAAAAATATTAGATATAAATAAAATGTTATAAGAAATGTAAATGTGGGAAAGCACCAGCGGGGACCCCTTCCCTCTCCCTCGCAGAAAAATAGCTTCACACACCCAAAGCCACAGGAATTGTGTGGGTGCTGAATAGGAAGGTACTAATGCAAACACACAGAAAACTTGTTACTCACGGTCTAAGGCTTGTATGGCCAACTGGCACAGGTTTCTCGTGCACATCACAACATTTTCTGTTTTTCATACAGTCCCACTTCCTAGAATCATGTGGTTCTGTGAGAGTTTTGGCTTACAATTAAGAAAAAATAGAGGTAATGAGCATGGAAAATGCCAGAAAAACTAAGTATGATGCAAAAATGAGATCTCGCTGTCTGGGCTTATCTTAATTTCTTAATCCTAAACCTTAATTTGTAACTAAGGAGAGGAAGGACAACTCCTCTTTCCCTCTCTACCACATCCTTGTTTTTCAAAGGTTGGGACTCATGACAGTGCAGAATATTTAGGCCTGATGAAGTGAATTACATGAGCCACCAGAAACTAAAAGAACAGCAGTGAAATACACTGTGATGTAACTGCGTTAACAAAGATGAACAACCAAATATGTCAGGCCCAATTTAGGTATTTGCAGATATCCTGCGAAGTTCATTTGTTTATATTCCATTCCTAAAAAGGAAAAAAAAAAAAAAAAAAAAAAAAAAAAGAGAGTTTCTTCAATTCCTTCTGCTGCTGACTGTACAAACTATCCAACACCACGTGGAATTGGATATTAATTAAATCTTGATTAAGAACTGACATGGAACCCTGAAAATCCAGAACACCTGAAATCCAGAACAGACCAATTTACTATGCATCCAGGTTGCTGCCAACATCTCCCTTGGGCCAATGCATACATGACCATGTATGAGCCATCCCAGTGAGTTGTCAAGCCAAAAAAACCCACAACAACCCAGGAGCAGAGTCATGTGAGCAGCCATAAAGGTGCGACATAGGAGAAAAGATAAATAAGTAAAGGTAAATCTGACAGCTTCCTGCAGTAGTTGTATATTGAATAAGAGAATGGTTTGGGTTGGAAGGGTCTTTAAAGCCCATCTCATTCCCATCCCCTGCCATGGGCAGGGACACCTTTACAAAAGGCAATGTGAATGTTGTACCTCCTTCCACTGTGGAACCCACCTTCAGCTGATGGAAGCAACCTGACACCATCCCAGGTGGCTCAGAGTCCCATCCAATCTGGCCTTGGACAATTACAGGAATGGGGCAGCCACAGCTTCTCTGGGAAACATGCCAGGGACTCACCACTCTCACAGGGAAGAATTTCTTCCCAATATCTCTTCTAAACCTACTGCCAGTTTGAAACCATTGCCCCTTGTCCTGTCACTCCAGACCCTTGCAAAGAGTCTCTCTCCCTCCTTCCTGTGGGCTCCCTTCAGGCACTGCAAAGCCACAATGAGGTCACCCCAAAGCCTTCTCTTCTCCAGGCTGAACAATCCCAATTCCCTCAGCGTGTCCTCATAGCAGAAGTCTTCCATCCCTCAAAGCATCTTGGGGACCTCCTCTGGACTGGCCCCAGCAGGTCCATGTCCTCCATGTGCTGGGACCCCAGAGCAGCTGTGCAAGCTGTACGAGAGGACAAGAACAAGGGGCTGGGCAGCAAAGCAGGACCAGGAAAGCAGAAACCTGGACTTAGCCCTGCGTTCTGGTGAAACCACACCCAGAATCCACAGGCCAGCCCCTGACGCTCCAGTGTAGGTGTCCCTGGGTGTGTGACTGCCAAGCACTGCACACACATAGCCAGGTGCTCCCTCGGCAGCCCACACACACTAGCAGCAGCAGAGCAGGGAGGGTTTGCACCTCAGCCCTGGCCCTCTGCTAGGAACACCTCTGCTGCCCTCCCAGGTGAGAAGCGGGGACCAGGGGAAGCAGGATATTCTAATTGGATTTACACCCATTTCCAAATGAGCCATTGTTTTTATGGTTTAATGTTTCCTTGTCTCGTTATTGCCACTGACTCTGCTGTTCCAGTGAACCCACAGACAGCTCTGAGGGGATGTTGCACGGAAGAGAGGTGAATTAGGAGACAGCCCCTGTGACCAACTCTAAAAATAAGTAACAACACCTAGGAGATCCTAGAAAAAGCCCTGGTAACCTCCTCAAACCACCTACAAACGCTCCAAAGGGCAGAGAAGGTCTTGTGACCTTGTCTTTTAGATCAAGCTGTGAAAAGCTGTATAAATCAGGGATTTAAATTTGGCAACTGATATACATCAGTCTTACAAAATGCTTTTTATAACCAGCTTTACCAATTAGTACTACCTTATTTCAAGGTTTATAGTAGTAATTACAGCCCATAGATGTTGTAGTTAAGATTTAGCATTAGTTCCTAATACTGTCATTAACACAGCATACTATAAAATTAAGGGAAAAAAAAAGGTAGAGCCCTACAGGTACAATCTTTAAAAAATTAAGAAACCGCACACACAGATGAATACTGATATTCTCTATTTCAGTATTATTTCCCCTTCTTTGTCAATGGGCAAAAATTACATCCACATACTTTCATGTTCAGTACACCTCCAAGCATGGATTAATTTAAAGCACTAATTTTATACCAGCTCAGAAATATCACTAACATTTCTTTGATGCATTAATTAAAATATCCTCCCCATTTTAACAATTAAGCAAGTTTCAATGTAGAAAGAACAACTACAGATATTTTAATCTTTCCTCCCTCCATTTTCATTTTTCTGCATATGAATGAGGGGGCAGAGTCTGCTCCCCACCACCACCCCTCCAGATTTTCTAAAACAGCACTGCTTGATGGCTTCATGACTCTTCATATATTAGGTGAGCAACCAGGATCCCAAGATTGCCCTTTGGAAGTCTTTGAAGACATCAACTCTGACTCCTCTTGACTGGCCCACGGCTTCCTTTTCCTCAGCCCTGTGGCATGTAACACCACCCCTCGCTTTCCCCTCCCAGGTCCCACCTTATCAGATGGCAATGCTGAGGAGTAAAATAACGTTTGTGTGCCTCAAATTCACCCCAAGTTCCTGACTTCAGTGTGAGAAATAAGAGGATGAGCCAACTTAACAGTGGCCTGTGAGTAACAGTACAAAATCGAGCCAATAAAATTTCCTTCACCTCTTTTATGACATGGTCACAAAACAACAGCTCTGGCTGAGGAATGCAAAGTCCTCGCGTCCCCCGGCCTACGCAGGCTTGCATGGCATATTCTAATTGGACTGGTGCATACCTTCCCATCCATGAGAGACTTCCCCTGGGAAGCCATTGGCACCAGGCAAATGAAACTGGAGACTTGGCTCCTTCACCTTCCCATTACCTGCAACAGGCTTTGATCAACGGGGCATAAATAAACACATAAACGTCCCATCTCTGCCAAGGTCAACGAGATGCAGCAGAGTTCCTCCAGTCACCTCAACGAGTTCATTTGATTTGAGACGGGGAAAAATGTTTTGCTGTGCTTAAAAAAAAAAAATCCCTGGATGTAACAGCAAAGGGTATGATGTGGTGCGACCACTGTAGTTTGGGAAAGCTGACAGCAATAGAGAGCCTGAAGGGGAAAGAGTTGGGATTGTCAGTGGACCATGCCCAAGAATGAGAAAAAAGACAGAGCTCTCCTTCTTGCAGTCCTTTCCTCAAACACCCTCCTGTATGGAAAAGTTGGTCTAACCTCTGCCAGACAGATGCACCTGAAGAACCAAGTTTTCAGCACAGATCTCTGCTGCCTGCTACTGAAGCTGGCACCTCACCTCTTCCATTTGTGCCAGCAAAGGTGCAATTACAGCTATCCCCACAGCAGGACAAGCAGCATTGCTGCTTTTGATGCAAACATGGGGAATACCCCAGCATTCCAAACCCTTGGCTATTCCTGCACTTGCCCTAACAGAAGGTGGCAAAGATGCACCCTGCTGTTTTAAGTCTTGCCTCTCCTCACAGCTACAGTTTAAGAGCAGCTAAACATGGGTGCAGTCACTAGGAGTTTCAAGCCAGTGGGGCCCACAAAGGATAGCTGTTATCACCAGTAACATAATTCAGGCTGGAAGGGGAACACACACATTAGGATACCAGGAGCTCTCCTTCCTTCAGTGCCCCACTGCAGTCATTCACTAAAAGGAGTCTCTACAGAAAACCTAGATTGTAACTGGTCTTGGTGTATTTTTAGGGCAACCAAGAATGGTCCCATCCAGCAGAATTTCCAGTTCCTAATTCTAGCTGTTTGCAGCAGTTTCTGCCTGTGTGAGGGTCATCTGTGCAGCTGGGGTAATAGTAACCCCTCCTACCTACAGCCATACTCTGAAGATTAGGCAGGGAGTGGCTGCTCAGTGTACTGAATATGCAAAGGCCTCTTATAAACCCCGTATCTGATTGCAATCATAAGCAAAGTCTTATTTAAGCAATCCCTTCCCCAACAAAAATATATCAGCTGCTCACTCTGTTCTTTCCTTCCGTGTCTTTTTGTCTCCAAGTTCTTCCAGATAACAAAACATATTACTCAGATATTTTCCTTCTGTACTGTAAAGTTGTTTACTACAAATAATAAAGATTTTTCACACAATGTAGTGGACATATAGTTGTTTTGGCTCATTCTGGTATCACACTTGCACTGGAGGAGTCTCACTGCCCAGTCAGTGAAAGCCCCGCTCCCACATGCCAGATATTCACAGCTATCTATTTCTCACTGTTCCCACGTTCAGGGGAGACCCCTTCTCCAGTTCTATCAAATTTATGAACTTGGGACATACAGCATCAGTTATTTCTTGCTCCCACTAAACACAAAACCGTATTTCTCTACCAAACCATAGTTTACAACCAAGCTGGTGTTTTTGCACATGCTTTGCTTGATACTTCTGTATTTGTCTCCCACATCACTTAATACCTTTTTTGCCCTTCAGTGTACTTTATTCACTCTTTTTAGCAGCGACAACAAAACCTTTTACAATGCCACCTTTTAAATTAAGCTTTCAAAGGCAACATTCTAGTAAAACTCAATTATAAATACACTTCAGGGCAGATTTGCTTCCATACTGCCTCGCTGAACGTGAGATTTCTGATCAAGCCAGTTTTCACTGCATACACAATGCATCAGCATCTCGCATCTTAATGACCATTTGTTCTGGTCTCTTCTAAAGTCATTTTGCTATGACTGTCAGGGTCAGAATCAATCCATCTTTCCCCTTTTACACTCAGATGCTTATTTTCATGTCTGATATCACTGTAATCACACACTCAGCAACTGGGTAGGCAAAATGACGCTGGTAGGGAACGAAGGAAGAAATGTCTGTGGTGCATCTGATAGCACCCACTGGACAATTCAGCTGTCATGGTTCTTCTAGACACAATTTTTAGCTGCTTTTCACAGCCCTGACCCTCCCTTGTGACAGAGCACACACTACAATGACATAACTTGCGTGCCTGGCCTTGCTCTTCCAGGATAAGGCACATTTCATTGCTCCAGCACATCTCCAAATTGCTCATTTTCCTCTCTCTGCCCCTCTCCAAAATGAAACAGCTCGGTTTACTCATTGTGCAGGGGCATGAAGACAAGGTCAACTGTAGGAGTGATGTGAGAGGATGACTGCCTTCCCAGGTGGCACCAAAACAAGCAGTGTTCATCCTGTGCTTACAGGAACACCTTACAGCCTCCATTTCAGCCTTCCCCACATGCCCTGACAGAACAATCCCTCTTCCCAGCAGTGCCCAGGGATAAGAAGAGAGTGACAGTGTAGTCATGTATTCCCTATACACATCACCAGTTGTTATTAAGAAATTAATGGGTGACTTGAGGGGTAAACCCATCTCCCTCAATCACTTGCACATATAAGAAAACATGCCACAACCCATAATTTGCTGTAAAAATAGTGGGATAGTCCCACTTCCCTTTGCCTGTCTCCCCACAGCATCCTCTCTCTGCCCCCAGGTTTGTCACAGCATAGACTCATGACAGAGTTTTGTGTTGTATTGCAGCCTTGCCAGTGCTACCCCCCTGCCCATCCTGGGATTCTGCTTGCCTGTACCTGGGACATGCCTTTCCAGGAGAAAACACCTTGCCTAGGAGTTGGACTTCAGTGATCCACGTGGGTGCCTTCCAACTCAGGATATTCTAGTCTTGTGGGAAGGGGTAAAGAAAGGAGAGAAAAATGCATCATTCTCAAAGCACTCTAAGATCTACCAACTCTATTGTATCCAGACTCAAGCCTGAAATGTCTTCATGCGCAAAGCAAGTCACAGAAAAAGAGAACAAACCAGAAGAACTACTTGAGCCATGAGCCATACTAACCATCAAGACTGAATCCTCACTCTTCTAAATACTGTGCACTGTTCTTGTCCTGAAGAGCTGGCAGCATACTCAGAACACCCCTTCTCCCCAAAATCCAGCAACAGAATGGAAATAGACGCACTGCACCTTCACAACCTCACTAGCACCCTGGCAGCCCTCACCTGTAAAACCAGACAGTGATCTTGGAGAACCTCAGAAAGGAGAGTGACTCAAATGTTGCAGCTGGATTACATTTCATAATCTAGAGTTACCCTTGGATGCCTGCACTATGGAATACCTACAGCAAAACTTCTGCATCTAAACTCAGGCTTATTCCAAGGATTTAGCTTGGAACCCAGACCCAGTAGAGACATCTGATGCTACAGCATCAGAGCTTTGTTAGGCACTGTTATGGCATCTTTTCTTTTCCTGTGAAAGCTATACTCTTCCCATCTACTCTTTCCAAGTTTCTACGAGCCCCTCATCACAGACAGCAATCTGTAGTGAAGATTTAAGGGCCCAGGTAAGATTTAAGCTATTCAAACAATCTGTGTAGACATTTTTGCTTATTACACCTGTAAAGCTGAGTGTAAAGCACACATACCATATAGCTCACACATCCTGATTTTTTGCAGCTGCTCAGAAAGACCACGGGCAACGCATCTTCTTCTACTCCTCCCAACAGTGGCCTTTGTGTTAGTTTAACACTGCTTTGTGCATATGCAAGTGTAAGCCATGGCAGCTACTTTGTGGCAGATGTGAGCAGGGACTATTTCCAACTAGTTACAGGCCTGCTTGTATCCCGTACTCCTGTCCCCTGATCATCCCTGGGCTTCCGCAACCTGAGCAAATCATGCCCTAACATGACCAGGAGCCTACTCCCCTCCCTTGCCTCCAGAGGGGTGTACTTTGGATTCATAAACTCTACTGCCGGGTTTGTTGATGAAGCAGGAGCTTTCCCTCCCCTCACCTCCTCCAGTCACACCCTATGCAAGGCTGGGGCTGCGCACCAGTGCTCAGCTCTGCTGTGCCCATGAAGGAGATCACCCAGCTCGTGGATCCCACTGGGCACCACTGGGCCTGGCTCAGGTAAGGATTTAGGGATTTCTGTGTATGATCAGCATTAGAAACCCCAGTGCTTAGTGACTATGAGCACCAGCAAGGCCATGGGCAGTGAATCTCACACACCGAGTCCCTGCCTGCAGCTGGGTGTTCAAGTTGAGATCACAAAAAGGTGGTTTGGTGTCCAAATGTTACACACTTCTCTGTGACACTGCAAATAGAATATGTTTTCAGGAAGGGAATTCATGGCCATCTCCGCTTTAATGCAGTATTCTCCCAGCAGCAGGTTCCGGTGCTTCCTCCCACCTCAGTTCCCTCCTTGTGCGGATCCAGTTACAGTTTCTTCAGCCACTCCTCCCCAACCTCTGCTAGCATCAGAACACCCTCTATTTTGTACACATTTACATATGTGTGTCTGTTTATCTATGCACATTTGTACACATGTCATGGTTATCACCTTCCCTCTTCTAAATTTTTCCCACTATCAAAACCAATAGCCCTCCTCCTGACCTTGTACTGAACTTGTACTAAAGTCATGGGAATTTCTTCTTTGACTTCATCTTGCTTTCAATCCAACCCCCCAAACCTAATGTCAAAAAAGTGCCCACCACAGGGTCTGTTCCTCATCCTGCAGTGTTCTGCATGAGACTTGAAGCAATGGTGTCTAAAATAGATGGAGAATGGATTTTGTCTCAGCAAACCAACTATTCTAGAAGGGCAAGGAAGCTGGAGTCACTTGTTAATGGAAGAGACAAGATTAATGAAGCTTTCCCAAAAGGGCACCCCACCTTGCTCAGCACTGAGCACCACTGAGAACTCACATCTAGAACGCATGAATGCATTAACTTGGAACTTTTCCACACCACTGAACACTTCATAGGTAGCAGTGTGTCACAGCCAAGGCTCAGACCTCCTTCTTCTTACGTTAAATGCTCTTTCCCACACAACAAATTTCAACACGCACTTCTTGACCAAAGACATAAAAGCAGATGACCTAAACCCAGTCCTGGCTAAACCCAGTTATTCCAAGCCACACAACAGAGTTAACCTGCACTACTGAGTAAATCAGGGCAGCTGCTCTCTCATGTCAGCTGCAGAGGGAAGGTGAAAAGATACACTGCCTTCTATAAAGATTTAAGGTAAGGCGGGATCGTGACAACTCTTAGTTTCACCGACTCTTCACCTTGCCAAAAGGAGTTCCATCCTCTGCCCTTTCTCTTCTGGTGGTAGAGGTGCATGTGTGGTCTCACAACAAACCGCAGCAGAGCACCAGCAGAGATGACAACAGCCAGGCACGACGGCTTCTTTCAACAGCAGCTCCAGCTGAGAGGATTTGTGCAACCACACAGCCTGTTTATCCAAGCACAGAAATGTAGGAGCCAAACGTGTGATTCCTTCTGGCATCTAATCCTGCTGTTGGAAGAGGTGGTCCCACACCATGTTTCTCATGCTTGGTGTCACACTATACTTCTTCAGCAATCTCTCTGGCCACAAGGCAGGCTAATCCAACTTCCATTCTTTTTATCTTTAGGGAAGGGGATTAATATTCAGTTGGAGCAGTGACTGGTCTGATTTGAGATCACTTGGCCACCAGAGCCGATCCTAGGGAAGTAGCAGGAGCTTGCAGTCAGGATGGGATGAGAACTGGATCATTCCTTCAGCAGCAGCCTGTTGTGCTCATCATGAGAAGCCTAGCTCCAAGCAACATGTGTTACTCAATCACAGCTCCTGGGAAGCCCTGCCTGCACACAGACACCATGCCAGGCACCCTCCACCACTGCTCTAAACCACGCTGATTGCCCAGACTCCAGCTCCACGGCTGCCTCTTCCCAGAATGAAGAGCTCAGCAAAGCTAACAGCCATGGGTTTGCAGTACAACAGGCCATCTTTTAGCTGGAACGTGTCATCCTGGCAGCAACAGGCTCCGTCACCTGGCATGAAAACTTGTAACTTTGTGGTTAGGAGCCAGGCCGGACAGATGGAGATATGAAATTAGCGACGGTAATCAGCCATTGGAATAATTTACCTGGGGAACCAGTGCAGCCTATCACTTGACATTGAAATCAAGACTGGGTACCTTTCTAGTAGAATTTTGGATTCAATGAAGTGATAACCAGCTGGGAATGTAAATACCTGCCAGGGGTCAGGTGAAAGTATTTGTCCCCAGCTGGCTGATGCTCTGAACATCAATTGTGTGATTACCTCAGGAAAGAGGGAAATAACGTCTCTGTAGAGCCCGAGTGCCAAAACAATAGAGCACAACTGCATTTGCACTGAAGTCACTTCTGAGTACTTCGTTAAAAAATTCAACAGGAGTTCAGTGAGGAGCTGCAAAGCAGAAAGGAATTGCAAAACTTCCGAGGCATGACTACTGAAATAAACTAGCTGTGGATAATTTAGCCAAACAGTAACTAAGCAAACAACATTAACTGGAAAGATACCAGATGACAGAAAGCACAGTAAACTCTTAGAATCAAACATCCTTGGAAAAAAATATGATTCCAATTAAGAATTTGAAATCCCTTGCGGGCTGTTCCTTAAAGTTTGCCTGGGGTAACTGTGGAGAGCGAATGTAATATGAAGACAAACTGATTAAATAAAACAGCCAACTTTAAACAAGACCCTAAAGTAGATTACACTAAAAATGAAAAAAAATAAAAAACCAAAACCATCAAAAACTATAGAATAATTTGGCTCTTTCCTGCTAGAAAGCACATGAAATAAGTGAACCATAAGAAAGGATAAGATTCAACAGAACAAGCACAAGAACATCCATCTAAAGTTAGTAGAACAAATAAAAAACCCCACAAAAACAAACAACCTACTGGCCTGTGGAACAGACTCTTACCATTAAAATCTATCAGGATGCACAAGAGGTTCCCTGAGGAAGTATTTGTGGCCCACTATTTCAGAGAGCAGAAGCATCAACCTCAAGCCCAGTTGCCTGCTGTCACGAGTGACTGGACCATACAACCCCAGTGAGATTTATCCAGACCACAAGGCTGCTGTACAGGCAGGACAGGACAAAAGCCACCTTCCACCACCACCTGGCAAAACGAGGTTCTACACAGAAGCCAGCTGAGCTGTTCCTAACATTAACAAAAAACTAAGAAGAACTCAGATTTGTTACAACTTCAAGTCTGACTATGGATGCCTCCTCACCACCCAGTTCAGGTGCAGTTCTGAAATCTGGGTCACCCATACATTATTCCTCCAAACGAAGCCACCTCCCTCCGGTGCAACCCTTTAAAAGGACTCTGCCCTTATCCAAGCCATCTCTAAGTCATTTCGGTTATGAGAAACTCCAAAACACCAAGGAATCAGGTCACAAAACTTCCAACAACACATTACACATGTGGCTCGGTCCAGGAGGAACACGCACACAGCTCCAGAAGAAGCCAACACGAGCATCCATATCCAGCAGCGCCCTAGCAAAGTCTGCAACAAGTCAACACCGATGAGCTGAGCTCAGATCTCTGACCCCGTAATTCCTACCAGGTTTGATGCGGTCTTAGCCAATATCTGGGAATAAACGAAGCATCAAGCAAGGACAAACATGGGTGCTGGGAGGACGATGGGTCAGGTGAGAGCCGTGGGAGCTCCGAATCCGCCCCTGGCAGGTTGGATGGGGCGCGATGGGGCGCTGGGGTTGCCATCGGAGCTGCTGCGGTGGCCGGGGCTGCGGGAAGGAGGCAGGAAGCGAGCAGCAGACAGGGATCTCGCCTTTCGTTCCTCTGCCTTTCCTCCGTGACAAGCCATGAAAGTCACGAGGCAAGGAGGAAAACAAGGAGGTGTCCAGAGTTCAAGCACAGCCCCCCCGCGACTCCCGGGCCGCAGCTCCCGGCGGGAGCCGAAAACCCGGCGAACACCGTGGGATCTCGTTCCTGCGTGGGAGGCACCATTTCTGCGGGAAGAAGCTCCTGCTGCCGCTTGGCAGCCGAGCCTGGGAGCGGGCCTGCGCTCCGGGCCCTCCCTGCCGGCGGCAGCGGGCG
>WBMY01017399.1:297576-322512 GCA_013397315.1 Donacobius atricapilla
TTTTTTAATTTAGTAGTAAGAATGGGGGTGAAGGTCCTAGAGGGAAAGCCACACGAAGTCGCTCGGTTTGTTCAGCCTGGAGGAGACTGAGGTCAGAGCTCACAGCAGTTCTGCAGCTTCCTCGCGAGGAGGAGGGGCAGGCCCTGATCTCTGCTCTGGGTGACCCGGGACAGGACCCGAGGGAATGGCTGGAGCTGTGTCAGGGGAGGGTTAGGGTGGATTTTAGGAAAAGTTTTTCCCCCAGAGGGGGGTCAGGCACTGAACAAGCTCTCCCGCGTAGTGGTCACAGCACACAGCCTGACAGAGCTTCAGGAGTGTTTGGACAACTGTGTTGGGCACCGGGTGGGATTGCTGCGGTGTCCTGTGCAGGGCCAGAAGTTGGACTGGGTGATCCTTGTGGGTCCCTTTCAGTTCCAGACATTCTGTTATTCGGTAATAACTGTGCCTCTCTCAGGTTTGGACACAGCGCTTGTTTGCTTTGCCTCTGGAGTGCACCTGACCCACCAGCCCCGGTGTCTGAACCAGCTTAAGAATCAGAGGTGCTTTTTATTTTTGAAGCTTCCTTCATTATCCGAGTCTCTTGTTTTCCCACTTCTTAACTTGACATGCGTGAGCCCTTTGTGTTTCCTCCCAGCAGGCAGCTGGGGGTTCAGGAAGAGTGATGGGTTGTCCTAGGCTTTATAGGATTACAGGATCCCAGGCAAGATTACATCCAAGATCATCAAATAAATGTAAATTAATGAAATACCCGAATACAGAAGAAATTGACCAGGACGTGGGTAGAAAAACTCTGTAGGCTGCATTAAAAAGCTGAATCCACAGCAACAATTCCTGGGAGTTCTGTCTCTTGTAGATACACAGGTGCTTAAAGGGATTCAGGAATTAGGCGAGGGTGCACTTTGCCATGGTGTATTATACAGATCTTTGCTCACCAAAATTGCAAAGTGTGCAAAGAATTATCTTAGGCATCATCCTTAGGCTGGGAAGGCATTACCTATATTATATATTCTGTCTCTTCAAGTTGATATCCAGAGTTGTCCCTTTGCTAAGTCTGTTTTTTTCTCCTAATCATTTCCTGAGGCTTGCAGGTGTGTATCCTCCAGGATGTGCTCTGAAGATTTCAGTAAAAGAGAAAGAGGGAGCTTGGCTCAGCTACCAGAGAAACCCTGCAGCCCACATCCAGGGTGTGACCTGAACCCTCCCTTCCCTGCGAGACCCGTGTGTAGTCTCCCAAGCAGGAAAACTCCCCTCAGAAGTGGCACAGTGAGAAGTCTCCCCAGCCAGCCACAGAATCGTCCTCGTGCCTGCTGCTGCCTTCTGATTCAATTACTCCTTTCATTCGTTTGTGTGGATGCCTTTTTTCAGCAGAGTAGATCAGCTCCTGCAGCTGAGATTCCCATTCCACATTGCTGCATTTACAGTCAGCAGTGAGGAAAGGGATGCTTCAAATTCCCAGAGGCTGACTCTGGATCATATCTCTTTTAGTTTGGTGTCAGACCTCTGGGACATTATATAAATAGCAGTGCATCTTCCCACTGCATTTTCTAAGTTCCTAGCAGCTGGCAGTGGGTTGGAGTTGGTCATTCTGACTGGAAAACCGGTCCTCTTCTGTCCAGAAAAGGACAAGTTATTGTCTGAGGTGGGCTTAACCTCTCCCCCTGTCCTTGGCACCTGCAGCAGCTGCAGAGGCTGTTTTCTGTTTGGTTTTGTGAATCGTAGCTTGAGATACCTTCTTTCTCTGCCTGCTGCACAGAGAGTTTGAGTGCCTGAGCAGATCTGGAACCCAACACGGTGTGAGCAGGAGAGGGCCTGTCCCATGCTGTGAGTATCCCAGGTGGATTGTGCTGTGCTGTGCTGTGTCTTAGCCCACCAAACTCTGGGCTGCAGCAGCTGAGTGCTTGGTATGCCCCTTTCCCTTCAAGGACATACCTCCCTGGGGAGTATACATACATATATATCCCTGGATATATATCCCTGGTATTTCCCTTCCCTGCCAAGAGGCCCAGCAGCACTGAGAGCAGAGCCCTGTACCCTGAAGTGCTCCTGCTTCCTGCAGTGCCTTGTGCTGCTGTCAGGCTGAGGGGCAGTAGGAACATTAACCTCCCACTCCAACATCCTCTTTGTAAACATCCCGTCCTTCTCCAAGTCCTGTGCTGTCACATCCTCTCTGCTCTGCTCAGATGCTATTCTGGGTTTAGCTCTATATGCACAGCACACAGCTGGGCATGCCCAAATCCAGGCAGGCAGCAGGACAGAACAGTAACTTGGTTCAGCTGCTGACATATCACAAGTACTGCAGAGGAGGGGAGTTGTTTAAGGGTTTTCTTAAAACTAAAATCATCTACTTGAGCCCTCCTTGGAAAGCCAGTTTGCTTCCATAGGCATGTTCAGCAGCTGTACCTTACTGCAAGCAGACTCAAACGTGCATATAGCATGAAAAACCTGGATAAGAATGGAAGGGAGCAGAACAGAGCTTGGAAGCTGCAGCACAGAAAGTTTACACAAGCAGCAAGTTAAACACCCATCCCCGGTGAGTCAGTCCTGGCCATTTCCTTCATTTCCTCCAAGGCTTGCTGTGAACATCCAGCGGTAGCGGCCCTTCTGAAATCCAGTTGTCTCCTTTCCTGCCCCTTGTTTACAGCTTTCCTTCAGCAGGGAGCAGAGTTCCAGTCTCCAGCACTGCATTTCACTGCAGCAGGCTGAGAGAAGTGCTGACCCTCCCCTGGCCTCAGCTCAGCTTTGCTACCACAGGTTGTTCTTGTTGCATTTGTGGGTGCCAGCACCTTTCTGAGCTACAGCAGGTGCTGAGGTAAGAGAGGAAAAAGTGTCACAGTTGCACAGTATGGGGTTTTTTTTAATCTTTAATGCAGCTGTATCACTGGCAGAGGTTCTTTATCCCTACAACCATACCTTTGGATTCTGTCCGGTAGGGCAGAAAGGATGCAGTGTTGTTTAAAGTGCTCAAACCATCCCTCTGAGATATGGGTTGGAGCTTCCCTGCTTTAGATTGAGGTGTATCTTATGTTCTGATTTCCCCCATGACAGCAGCTAGGGAGGAGGACTATTTTTAGCTTTTGTTTCTTGGTTTGTTTACAGGAAGTTCTTCATTAGTGGGAGTGATCTTGGGTGTCTTAGTCTGAGAATACGCTTCAGTGCCATCTGTGGATGCAGTTACAAGGGTGAGTTCCTGCTGTTGTCTGGGAGAGACATCATTTATCCCAGGTGTTCACGAAACTACGGGCTTCACACGGACAAATACTGATTTCTGGGATCTTTCCTGAAATTTGTTCAAGGAGATGTCCAGGTGGCTGTGACAGAAGAGTTTAGCAAAATACAGAACTGGGAAATTCCTTTGGGTGACATGGCTAGAAATGCTTTTCTGTGTGAAACTAGTTATAAATCTACATTGTTGACATAACCTGAGTTAATAACAGTAGCTCTGAGACAAACCCCATATTGTCAAAGAACATGAACATCCCAAGACAAGAACAGACCAAAATGGGCTTCCCCCATTTCCTTCTCAAGTGCCTTCTCCTGGGAATTCCAAATATCCTGCTGCCAACAAGTGACCTGGATACAATGCTGTTTGCTCTTATGGAGTAAAACCAGGAGCAAACTAATCCATCCAAATTATATCTCTTTATAATCCTTATTCACCTTCATCCAGGATTGTTTTTTCCATACAAAAAGCACTAAAAATTGTTTGTACAAATGGATACCTGCATGTGAGCCATAGAG
The DNA here is from genome assembly GCA_013397315.1 of Donacobius atricapilla. Lineage (NCBI taxonomy): Eukaryota > Metazoa > Chordata > Aves > Passeriformes > Mimidae > Donacobius > Donacobius atricapilla. The sequence continues at coordinate 301,315 of WBMY01017399.1, forward strand.
GGATAGTGTTTTGTCATGATGAATTATGTACCAGTTATAGTGGAGGTCTGCTTTGGCTGGATTAAGTGTGAATGGTCCATTTAGTGTGTTGTACAAATTTTTTCCAACGTAATTGCTGTGTTTGGCCTGATGTGCAAGTCGGGCCATTGTCCTACACAGCTAAATCCCCCTTTTTTAACAGGTTCTGCCAGGAAAATCTAAACAAATGGGCAAGGCTACAGACTGTCTTGAGACAAAGGCTGCTGTTAGGGGCATGAGAGTATGGGATGGTCTGGAGAGTCCCTGCCTGTCAGCCACGAAAGGTGGTAAAAGAATGTTTTTATTTGCACACATCCTGTAGCCTGACATTGCCCAACAGTTCACTTGGTTATAAGCTCCTGCCTGTTCTAAAAGGGATGAGGTGGTTCTGAGCTTGCGGATGTCACCCTGGGGGAGGCTGATGGGCTTTCCCAGCTCAGTTTACAGCTGCAATCCAGACTGGTATCAGGGAAAATGACTGCTTGTGCCACAGCTTCAGAAAGCTGTGGGCTGCAAACATGCAAATGTTGGCTTTGTTGACCTTCTCTGATTTTGATGGAATTGAGGGTAGGAATGGCCAGTCTCAAATGGCAAAAGCAGGTAAGATCTCCTCAGATGTTACTTTATTTTGCTAAGGGTGTAAAAAATGTCAACTGGGCAGAAGGCAAGACAAACTACTGCTCAAAGCATAGCTATAAACCAAAGAAAGAAGAAATCCCCACAATGTATCTCCTCCTCAAGATTTCACATGAACAGCTGCAGCAAAACGTGACTCAAAGCTTCACAGCTATTTGCTTATATACTGTTTTTCAAAAGACAGAAGATAATAGCTTAAAAGTTAGTCCAGTTTCATTAAAATCCTTTTATTTGGGTTTAATAAAATATGGATTCCTTTCACAAGCAAGAAGCTCCTTTGAATAAATATTGGGGGAGAAAGGAGCTATGTCATTGTTTAACACACAGACAACACACACCCCCCCCTCCTGGTGAGAAGGCACGAACTGTTTCTTAAAAAAATCTGACTCCACTTGATACAGTATTTCTACAAAGGCCAGGGACTGGGGAGAAAGGTTGACACCTCTCCCCATCCCATTGGTCAGGACAGCTGTCCATTATCTGTCCATATCTCTAATACAAAGAATGTAAACTCCCTTGATTTAATGAAAACATTGCTTCTGTTTATACCACCCGTGTGTGAGAAACAACCTAAACTATAAAAACTCTGAGACACAAGAGAAGGCTGAAAAATCAGGGCAACATCAATTATACTAAAGGGGTTGTATTTTCTGAAGCAGTTACCCAACCTTTAATGATACATACTGTGGTTAAAGCAACCTGTTTCCTGCTCACCAGTAGCATTTGGCAACTTGGTGATGGAATTCTCTGTGGAACCCTAGTGGAACAGTGGCTCTTAGATTTTTAGGAGGATTTCCCTCAGCCAAACTTGCAAAAATTACATTTGATATACATAATGCAGTATAACATCCCATTTCTTTCTTCCTGTTGAATATATGGCTTCTTAAGCATTATTTCCACCTGATTAATATATGGAGATTAATATCAAAGTGTCCATTCAGGTAAATAACACGAACTTGAATTTAAAGGGGTTTTTTTCAAAATATATAGTGCAGTGAAAGGGTAGTTTATGGCCAAGAACATTAATGGGAGTATTTTTGGTACTTTACTCTGAATGTCAGCAGTGTCTTTTACTGAAGTAATTTCTGGCCTGGAGTCCACACATATCAGGAGGTCTGTGAGCTACCTGAGGAGGACCCACAAGAGATACCCAGAAAACACAATACTTGTAAACAAGGATCCAAAAAAGAAAAGCAGGTTAAAAACCCCAGTGCTTCATACTATTAAGATGCCTCCAAAAGGGCAGAAAGACATTATGGAGAAAAAAAGTGTACTGGGGGAATGAGTAGTCAGACAAGGAGGAAGATAGGAAAGCTTTTAGTGGGCTTTGCCTTTTCTCCATTGTCCAAAATTTTAGGTTTTGACAACCCAGGATCACAACATTGATATATCCAGAAGCACCACACACAAATTTTGGGAAATCTTAATGAGAACTGATTATGCAAATATTTCCAAACAGCTGTTCTTATACAGGAGTCGGTATAGACAATTCCAAGCTCAGTTACAATGTCAAGGAAATCTTTGGGCTTATCCTTTTTGGCTGTGAGATTTTCCATGAAAAGGATACCCCAAGTTTCTCATTCCTGGCAGGTACCTTTCCCAGACTGAAATCCCCAGTTGCAGCTCCAGGTTTCCTGTAGCTCCAGGGAGCCTTTGGGAGGCTGCTCTTAGTTTCCTGTGGTGTTTTCCATTTCATATTGAGGGATTCTGAACTCAGCAAAAAGCTGGATTTTCCCCCAAATCCTGTGATTCTTCAGTTACAGCTAAATCCTTGTGCAAATCTGAAGAAGAGCTCTCATGCTGCAGTAAATTGTTTCCCAGCCCATGCTACCTTTCCCATCCACGTGCAGGTAGTTGCTGGATTGGACTCTCAGCCTTGCCCTTTAACTGCACCTCACACACTGGTGTTTCCCTTCCTTCCTTAGCAGTGAGAAAAAGCCTAAAGGGAGAAGATCAGGATAATGAGCATTGTTTGTTTTTCCCCTCTGAGAAGTCCTGGAGAACCGTTACTGGGACTCTTAAAATACTTCCACTCCCTTTGGAAATGCTAAAGCAAGAACTTCATCAGAGTCTTCCTCTGTACTTTTATATGTGGGTGTTGATGGCAGTAACTCACGGTGGGCTGGGGTGGAGGGAAGGGGGTGACACTCAAAGGCTTCTGTAGAAATGATTCTGAACAAACCAATCAATTCACTACCAGAACATCTAGAACACTTCATTCTGCCTTTGTTTCTCTCAGATTCAGGTAGGCCACTTACCTTGTGGTCATTTCTTCAGGTTTTCTGCTCCAGTTAGGAAGTCTAGAAATAAATTACTTGTAAGGGAAAGGTGGAATATGGACAAAGTCACACCACTCCAGGTACTCTTATTCTAGTCCAGACCTGCTGGAATAGTTGGGATCTCTACAAAACTGAGCATGGGGAGCAGAAATGAAAGCAGCATGCTGCCTTCAAGGGGCTTGCCAAACATTCCTCTGGTTCTAGCTGAAAGGGAGGATGTGGCTGTGTAGGAGCCGCACATGTGCAGGCTTTTCCCCATGCAAGCAGCTGCAGCACCTGAGTGTGTGCAGCCAGGTGGGAGGATGACACCCAGCAGCTTTCCTCTGTGCTCAGAACAGCTGCCTCTGCCCCAGTCCCATCCTGCCCATCCCCACTCAGAAACCACTGTGCCAGGAAGTCGCTTCTTCCTAGCTGAGATCCTCATATGATAATGTGCATTTAAGTGTTGTTGCTTGTGGTGTAGGTCAGCAGTAATGACTCAGGCCAGCCCTTCGTTTTCCTTCCTCTTGTTGGCTAGACACAAAATCCAGCCCACAAATTATTCTGTCCCATTTACCAAAAAAGAGGATCGCCTGTTCATTAAAAATCGCACACAGAAGTCCTTAGTTTGTATTAAGGTCCTCTACAGTAACTGTGAAATCAAGCACTTAAAAGTTCAAAAATTCCCAATTTTCCCTGCATTTCAGAGGTAGGGTTTCGGATTTTTGTTTCAGTTCTCTTGGTGGACAGTATTTCACATCATGTAGCTTTTAATGAGATAAACACAGTAATTTTTCATCATCGTAGTCTTTGCAGAGGAGGATAAACAAAGCTGAAATGTGCTTCCCTCTCTGTTCAGTGTCTTTGCGCAAGTCCTGGAGGTTGAGAGCTCCATGCCGGGATGTGTGATAGTGTAGTGCCCCCTCATGGGAAGCTGTTCCTGATGCTGATTCCTGGCTGCATCCAGGTGGGAGAACATGAGCCCAAACACCATTCTGTTCACTGTACCTGCTCCTCTATGTTGGGCACTGGATTACTGTTATGGCTTTCTCTCAGAGTGTTCAAGAAACATCCACCATTTTATTGTAGTTTCCTTTTTTTAAAACATCAAGTCTCTGGGATTTTAGCCACCCATGCTGGCTGTCCTGGAGGCCCTAAACTTACATGAGTCCTGTAATTAGATAACCAATCTCATAATAGAAACATGAGCATACATTCCTGAATCACCTCCAGGATGTTGGCCTGGTATATACTGAGAGAGGATTCCCTGTGCCCCTCACTCCTCTCAGTTCTGTAAAAAGCAACCTTTCCCATAGGATGGATTATAAAGATGGATGTGAGCTTGCACAGAAATACAATCATGCACACAGGGTGGGGAAGCATTGTTTGTTTGGAGTTTTGATGCTGTTGTTGAAGGGCATACTGAAGCAGGATTGTTTCCTGTGAGCAAAGGCACATTTTTCATGAATTTTCATGAGCTTTTGTTCTTAACACACAAAAAGGGCCTTTTTTGTGATCCACACTGTGTGATAGTTTTAGTTTTCTCTGCATTTAATCAAGGACAGCACAAGAGTAATCCTGCAAATAAAACAAAAGCAGAATGACCATATAAAAAGAGTGGGGTTTATGCCTCAGCAAAAAAACTTGGTTCATTACTGTGGAGGCTCAGGATGTTAAGTGGTTGTGGTAAGGACCACATCCTTGTCCTGTGATCAACATGCATTGTCATAGACTCTTCTTTCTCTTCTTACATTTTCACACCTCCTGAGACACCTGAGTTGAAGTCCCCAAGGAATCAGAGACTAAAGAAACAAAGACCAAAAGGTTCCTTAAAAGTTACCTCGTCACAACTGTAAGTAGATATTTGCTGTTCCATTCCCAGGACCTCCCCCTCCCTTGTTAGGGATTCTCAAAAAAATCGTATGAGGCCCATCATCTTAGTAGGGTACTCGCATCCAACCCCTGCTACTCCTGTGCCCTGGAGCATTGTCAGATTGTTCTCTGTAATTTTGGGAGTTGTGCCTCATATTCCCCACAGGATTCCCAGCAGTGGCTCGGATATCTTCGCCTTTTATCCCACCTCTGGTGCTGGAATGCCTTCCTGGCAGGTCTCTCAGTGAGCATGTTTCATTCAGGGGCTGGTTTCCTGCTGAGGTGCTTTCACTGATGCTGAGTAAGGAAGGGTGAATCCTGGCTCCAGCTCTTCTCACTAAGAGCAAACAAATCAGGCTTTTCCCTGGGGTCAACCATCTGATCCTGAGACAGGTCAGAATTCCCATCAAAACCCTTACCACATATATGCCCTGTGGGAATCTGCCTAGCTTGTTTAAGCTTAGATACCCGTTCATCAACTCAAAAAAAACCCCAACTCCATGTCCTTTAGGTACTCCATTTCAACAAGATGTCCTGTTGGCCTTAATTACTCCTGATGGATTGTGAAGGTCAGAATGCGTCTCTATCTAGGGAGTATTCTCTGCAGTGGATCCCAAAAGAACCATATGGTTCAGTGCCTCAGTTATCTTATGGCCCTGCATCATCAGATGGTGGAGAGATGATTCTATGATCTTGCCACATGTGAGACTGGCCCAGCCCACAGACATTTCAACAGGAGTAAAAGTGCTTCACAGAATATAAAGTGGCTGCTGCTTCTCTACATGGGAGCAGGAGATAACGGAGGAGAAAGGGTGGTTGCAGGTAAGAGGTGCCATGTGACAGAAATAGCAGTAAAAGGTCTTGGCAGCATTTACCTGCTCAACAACTGCAGGTTTCTTTGAGAGGAAAGATCAAAGTTTTCTATCCAAATAATATTTTGAATTTAAATGCTTGCATTGAAATCAGAATTTGTAAATCTATAGTAGCTTTGTTATCCAAATGTGAAACTTTTTATTCATCACTCATATGTTTTAATGATCCATGTGACATGTATAGATGGTTTTTAGTTTATTTTTGAAAAGGCTAGATGGATTTTTGCTTTCCAAAGGCTAGCTTGGGGGATAGCTTGGCAGTCCATCCTCTACTGAGAGAGCATGGTGATGTCTGGTTGACTTCTGGTGCAGGGAGCTTCACAACCTCCCAGATAATCTTTTCCAGCTCTGGCTAACGCAGAGAAAGTTTTTGCAACATCTACTCTTGTTCTTTCCTCCTGCCTTCTTTCCTGGAAATTAACTTGGTTAGATCTTATCGCTGTCCTTCCAGCAGTGTAATCGCTGCCTCTCTTAATAGCAACCTCTCGTGTACTGCAAATGCACTATCACGTCTTGTCCTATTTCCAGCCTTCTCCTCTAGACTCAATAAACCCAGTTCCCTGTTTTTTTCCCAGAGGTTGTTTTGCAAACTTCTTATCACTGCAGATGTGTTCCCACACCCAGCCTGCACCAGCCTGGCTGTTTGCTGCTCCCTGTCCCCTGGCAGTGGTGGCTCCTTGCTTCTCCCCAGCCGTGTGCTGCTGCACCCCCTTCCCTGTTCCCAGTGGCTTCCTGCAGCGGGCTTGGCCAGGATTCCTGCGTGGGTGTGGGGGGCCCTGCTGGGCCAGGTGCTGGGAGCAGGTGCCAGGCCCCCAGGCCCTGCCCAGCACAGGAACTGGCATGTGCAGCTCACTCCTCGTGCATCCCAGCCCTGCCAGCAGCCAGAGTCCCTGTGGGATGTCAGGGCTTTGTCCTCAATTCCCCAATTCCCAGGTTCAGGGAAGTCACCAGCTCTCTCCTCAGGGGCTCCCAGATCACAGAATCAGAGAATAGTTTGGGTTGGAAGGGGCATCAAAGCTCATCTCATTCCAAGCCCCTGTCATGGGCAGGGACACCTTCCACTATCCCAGGTTGCTCCAAGCCCTGTCCAGCCTGGCCTTGAACAGGTCCAGAGGTGGGGCACCCACAGCTTCTGTGCCAGGGCCTCACCAGCCTCACAGTGAAGAATTTCTTTCTCATACCTAATCTAAATCTACCCTCTGTCAGTTTGAAGCCATTCCCCCTTGTCCTGTCACTCCAGGCCCTTGTAAATTGTCTCCATCTTTCTTGTAAAACCGCTCTGCATATTTAAAGGCCACATAAGATCTCCCCAAAGCCTTCTCTTCTCCAGGCTGAATCCCAACTCTCTAGGCCTGTCCTTATGGGAGAAGTTAATTAATTTCTGATTGATTTCTGGTAATCTGCTTTGGAGATTTTCCTAGGGGGAAGAGGTTCTCATCTTCTAAGGAGTGTGAGCATTTCAGGAACGCCTGAGGAGGAAGGGCTGCCAAAGAACAGGTGTAAGTCATCTTCATTTTAGGAGCACCAGCTTCCAGGATCAGTTGGAGTTACGTAGCCTCCTTGTATCAGCTATTCAGTGGAAATCATGGTCACATGTAGTGTTACAACACCAAATCCTTCCAGTCTAAAGAGCACAAACAGTTATCTAGAGAGCTCATTATTACCAATATTCTAATTAATACTTTATTATAAGAGTGGCACATTCTGCTGCCATTTATTTCACTCTCTTCCCAACACCCTTCTCCCCCAAATTATCCTTATATCATTCCCATGTGCCCAACAGATTCAGTGACTCCAAACCAGGTATTTTATCCTACTGCCTGGACAAGATAACTGCTTAAAATGTCAAAGAGCATGGACAAGGCAGTTTCTCCCTGCTGATCCTCCCATGGGGATGCCAGTAAGAGCTCTCTGCTGCACCTGGCCACTGATCCCTGGCTATAGGAGCATTGATCCCTGGCTATAGGAACGTGCTCATCTCTGATTGCTCTACATGCTTGTATTTGATTGAAATGAGACAGTTAGTTCCTAATGGGCAGCTAACAGCGGGATAAAAAAAGAGCTGTATTTCCTTCAGAAACTAGAGGAAAGAAAACATCCCCAAGCCTGTCAAAACTACACCATGCAATTAATCCCCAAATCTGAAAATATGTATTAAAGAGAGCTTCTGAACTGTCTTTGATTTTGAAACTTCTTGGGAGAAATGGACACTGTCAGGTGGTGATTCATCTGACCTGTTTTAGGCGTCTACCTTAGGAATAGGTGAATCATGCCCTAGAAATGCTGCTTCAGGATTTGAAAACGGGGCTTTTCTTATTTTGTTTGATGATCTATTCTCAGTTTGTTAAGATTTATAATATGTTACCATTTTTTTTTAATACTCAGTTAATCTTTGCTCAGGACGAGGCAGGGCTGGTAATACAGCTTTCTATGAGAACTGTGGTTTCAAAAACTCAGTAGTTGTACTCCTGTGATTTTGCAGTTCATCTTCTAGAAGGGATGTGTGGAATAGAAACAATGAAGTTGTAAGAGCAGAGAAGACAGAAGCCCAGAGGGAAAAAAGGTGAGCAAGTCAGAATCTGAAACAACACAGTCAGGAAACGCAGATGATGTGGTTTCTCTAAAAAGCTTGTTGGTTCAGTTAGTGGGAAAGGGAATTTGTGTATGCATAGCTGTAGTTTTACTAACTGTATATAAAAAAGGCAGATTTTTTATTGCACACACAATCCAGTATCATTATATTGGATATTATACAATACCAGGATATACTGTTAGAGATTTTGCATGTGTGTGTGTGTGTGTGTGTGTGTACTGTCATAAACTCCAAATCTATGTGCAGAGCAGCTTTCCAGAAAAGGACCTGTGTGTGGAAAGTAGTGGAATAATTAATTTTTTTCCTACACCCAATGATCCAGCTTTTTAAAGTTGCTGAGCCAACTCTAACCCTTCAGTATAGCTAATAAACACCTGCAGACGGGATCTCACTTATGGGATGGTCCCCTAATGTAAAGATTAACTCAGCAGGACATAGACTTGAGCTCTAATTCATGTTACTGTGGTTATCTCCCAGTCCTAGGCCAGGTTTAGAACTTCTTCATCACAGATACTTTATTATCTCTGTTGTATTTGCTTTCCCCTCCCACTGAGCCTTTGTCAAGAGCAACTAATGAGCTGCATTCAGTGTCCTTTTTCACGTATAGGCTCTTAGGAAAGCTGTATTTAAAAGTAGAAATGTGTTCATAAACTTCACTTATGAAAAGGGTGATAGACTGTGGGATAAAAGTAATTTTGTTGGGCAGAAATTAATTTACAGTAGATGAACACACTGTTACTCAAAGTAAGCTGCATCCAAGCTATTCATGGAATGGCATTTGTCTTCAATAAATATCTTACATAATACATACAAGTTATTCATGGAATGGCATTCATTTTTCATAGAAGTTTTATGTAATGCTGGCCATTTGGGACTCCTAGGAATTAAAGATTTAATAACAGTATGGTCTCTCATATTATTTTCCATGGTTTTTATCTCAGAGCTACAAAAGTGGTTGTAATGTGAGGGTTTCTTTTTTTTCAATACCAGACCCCCTGAACATTTCCAGTCAAATGCTGTACATGCAGGCCTACTAATAAATCTTTGCTTTCCTTTGTGGCCTCTCACAGATCACTCAGTATTTGTCTTAATGCCCTCTTCCAAAACGTCAGTGCCTTGTAAATTGGAAATTTGTGATGTGTCTGTGATGACTTCAGTTTTGGGAGGTATGGGATGCTATTTTAAAGCATAACAAAGCTGGGGGGAGTTTCTTCATTGCAGGTACTGATGACAAATTCCCCTGGAAGCTCAGACAATAATCATTGGGAAAAGTGAGAGTCAGGAGCCTGGTTATGGAGCTATGGGGGCATTTATGGACAGCCTTTGCTGGAGGTGGGTGTGGGCCACAGCAAAGTTCAGCCAGGAGGAGCAGGAGATACTTTACCTACTGAGTCATGGCACTAAATATGCTTTTTACAATTATTAACAGTGAAATTCAGTGGAAGAATGAATCAGGCCATTGGTATTTAGTCTGAACCAGAGTTGTGACATTTCAAGTGACTGCGCAGGAGGGAGGTTACCATGATGATGTGCATCATCCAGGGAAAACATGTCCTTGTGCTTACACCTTCCCTTGTATTTCTTCTTGCTTATGTAGAAAACCTGTAGGTATAATAACTTGAAAGACTGAAAGGCTTTTAAAAATTTACTAAATGAAATTGATGCTTGTCATCCTTGGATGCAATTCTGAGATTAAAAAAGAAAAAGCCAGTGTTTGCCCAGCTTTGTAATTTCCTGGGGCAACCCCAAAATAAGTGATGGCTTTGTCCACGGTTTCAGAGTGCTGCTGCAGTCGTGCTCATCATAAAGAAAGGAAAACACCGAAATGAACCATGCAAAGTAATATGGTTTGTGGTTGGACTTAAGGACCTTAAAGATCCTTTCCAACCTAAAAGATTCTGAGTAGTTTTGTTTGACCTCATTGCGGCCTTCCCATCTGAAGGGAGCCCACAGAAAACATGGAGAGAGACTCTTGACAAGGACTCGGAGTGACAGGACAAAGGGGAATGGCATCACACTTATAGAGAGATGGTTTAAATTGGATATTAGGAAGAAATTCTTCCCTGTGAGGGTGGGGAGGCCCTGGCACAGGTTTCCCAGAGCAGCTGTGGCTGCCCCATCCCTGGAAGTGCTCCAGGCCAGGCTGGATGGGGCACTGAGCAACCTGGGATAGTGGAAGGCGTCCCTGCCCATGGCAGGGAGGTTGGAACCGGATGACCTTTAAAGGTTCCTTCCAACCCAAACCATTATATTCTGTAAATCCTTTCTGTACTTCTGCCTTTGGATGGAGCAGTGTCTTCATGGAACAATATCCCCACCATTTCCTGCCCACAGCAGCAGTTGGTCAGGCACCAAGGAGCATGTCATATTCCTCAGTAAGTGATTTTAATTGACTAAAGAGATTTTTTTGCTTCTGAATAAATCTCTAAATTTTTTATTATACTTTCCATTTTTGTGTCAGAATCACTATCTTTTGGTAGTAGCCAGTATTTAGCATGTTTCTCAGGCATAGTTTTTGACCACTATAAACACATTTTGCACACTTCTGGGTAGCTGCTCATGGCCGGTGTCCTGGCAAATTTTGGTCTCTGCAGGACTTGACCTTTAAATGTACAGGCTGGCCAAACTACAACAGGTAAGGAAGCTGTGAGGAACCCTGCCTGCTTTGCCTGCCAGCAGAGTTGTTCAGGCTCCCTGCATTCAGCTTGCCTTGATTAATGCAGGAAGGTGCAGATACAGACACAGGGCCATTTCCTTTCTGTGGGACAGACTTGGGAAGTTTCCTAGGCTTTGTTTCTTACATAAGAAGTAAGACATGGAGCTGTAGAGAAGTTTAAATAACTGCTTCCAGCCATTTAGAGCAATCATTCATGATTGTGGTTTCCCATTTGGTACCAGTGATGATTAAACTCAGCTAAGCCTCTCCTCTGCTTCCCTCAAACATTTTTCTCCTGTCACACTGACACAGCTGTTTGTGTGTCTGTACAGTGGATTGGATCAGGAACTGATCCAGCTAAAAATAACCAAGGGTAGAGTGGGAAACTACTACTTTTCAGCCGCTGAAATTTCAATCTGCATCGCGCTGCAGCTGCACACAGAGCTGCACTGGCACCACGAGCAGAGCATGAGAAAATGACCACAAGTACACACAGAAGAGATGAGGCTTTTGGAAGAAAAGGAGGTGGAACCAGAGCTCCAATGGGATGAGCAGAATAGTACAAACCTGGCAGCTCCACTCCTTGGAAGTACTTGGCAAGAGATGAGCACTGATTTCAGCTGTGTGATGTCCACTTGGAAAAGATTCCTAAACTGAACCTCCCCTGCAGATATTCCTCGTGTGCAAAAAAGGGCACATTTCTCTTTGATGCCTTTGTTCTGCTTTCTCTTAACTCCCTGCTGCTCCTCCCAGGCTCCTGTTTGATGGCATGGATTGCACGGTGGCATCACCAACTTCAGGAATCCTGAGATGTTTGTTACCACCCACCCCAGACTGCAATTTTCCCTCACTTGTGCCAGCCTTGCTGTTTGTGGAGCTGTGCTGAGCACTGGATCAGGGAAGCAATCCAAATTAAAAATAACCCAGCAGTGTGGCTGGGGATGGCAAGAGCTTTAACCATCCAGGATAATCTGCAGTCACAAATCATTGAGAGGTGTTTGCCATTTCCAGATGTCATGAAAGCCCAGCCTCAGGGATTTCTATTTAATACAAGGAATATGAACCTTTCGGCCAGGGAAGGAACCTGGGGAAAGAGGAGGCACGAATCCTTTGTCCACGTTCATAAGGGACAAAAGTGCAAACTTCACTGTGCCCAGATAGGAGCAGAAAACATCTTCACATGGCTTTGCTTTAGCAGTCCTTCACACGATGCTTTTGGAACAAGTTAGTGCCCGTGTGTGGTGTTCCACTGATGGATGTTCTTCATTTTATGGATTAGGCGGAAAGCTACCTGGATTTTTAAGGATATTGCAAATATGAGGGCTGTGCTTTCACCAGGAAAGGGAATAAAAGAGCCTTCTTCACAGACAAGCTTCATGGTCTTACTCACAGAGTGAAGTAACAATTTGTGGATTCATTCCAGAAGAGCATGTATTCCTCTTCTCTGCTCTAGAGAAACAATGCCCCTGTTGTGATGCACCAGCACTAACATTCATGATCACACCAGCAGTGACATCACTTTCACCTACTCACAGACTTGGAGGAAGCATCTATAATTAGTCACTCTTGTATTCCAAGCCTTGTCTGGTTTTCTTCTGGCATCTCTCTTCAGTTCATGGTTCATGCCTCCTGGGTTGAGTATTTTTAAGTACCAGTCATTTCCTTTTTCTTTCCCTCCTGTTTCTGACTTGGCACTTCACTGCTTCTCTCCCCAGGAATGCTTCTGCTGGGAGGTGACTGGCTTGAGCACTGATGGCAAAGCTGGTGAATCCAGAGACTCAGAGCCTGAGTTTCAGGATCTTCTCGAGTCATACTTCTGGAGAAAGGAACTCACTTTCTCTCCACATGCATTCGTGGCTCTGGTCACAACGAGGTGGAAGATGCAGGTGAAACCCACAGTCACATTGGCAGCTGCATCCCAAATTAGCCAAAGGAAAGCCAGTGCCTGAAGCTTAGGGCAGGATGTGGCTGCCCTGAGGTAAACCATGAATGCTTTCACACCAACCCCTGTCCTCAGGACAGCCCTGACAGGTAACATCAAGGCTGACCGTGCCAGGGAACTTGGGTTTAAGTGTCCAGATTAAATACCATCATGTTTTGCCATCTTCTTTCACCTCTCTAAGAATATGAGTTGTGTTCATTGATCTTAATTGTTCCTTCTCTAAACACAGGAAAAATGTTCTGTTTCAGCCCTTTGCTCCCCACATTCCCATTGCTGCTTCCCTTCTCCCAATAATTGTTAAAATACTTTTTTCTTTTCAGTAAAGCATCTTGTGGTTCCTGTTTCACCGTACGTTCACATAAAGGCTTGATCATATGTCCAAAGAAATGGGAAGATGCCTGAAATCCCTCTAATGTATACTATATGTAAACTCTGTTTTTGCTGTTTTGCTTGGTATTTCTGCCTGAAGGCAACAGGAGAAATCCAAAGGTCATCTGTTAAATCAGGCAAGAAAAGAAAGCAATTGACCAGCAAAGAGGAACCTTCTTAAGCACAACAGCCAGGTGCAGAGCTGTGGGAAGAAACTTCCCCGTCCCTGTACTGGAAAACATCTGCTAAGGCTTGGAAAAGGGAAATGGAAGGACACACACAGGCCTGTCAAAAGCTCTGCCATCTGTATAAGCAGGGGCACATTCTGCGTGCTCGGAGGTGCTCTGGGGTAAGCAAGGCAGGGCTGCCCTTTTGTGAGGGGAAACACTGACAGAACAGGGACTGACACAGAGAAGTCTCCTCTGTGGTTCCGTGCTTGAAGATGGGAAAGCACAAACACCTCAGGCACAGTTAGGCAGAGTTCAGCAGCTTTGTGGGGAGGGTCAGCTGGAGGGAGAGACAGCACAGAAAATGGCCCAAGGCAACACATGAGCAGCAGGGCAACTGCAAGAGCTCCAGAAAGCAAAAAGAAGCAAGTCCAGGTGTGAGGGATCAATGGAGGATCTGGAAAGTGGTGACTCTTCTCCCATGCAGCTGTTATCACTCTCAAATTACATCTTCCCAGCAGCTTCAGGAAGTCCAACCCTCCCTCAGTCTTCCTTCCTTGTTGTTCATCCCATTTCAATCCCTTCTACTCTCCCTCCCCTCACGTGGTGGCCTGGTTCAGTCATTCGCCACTGCAATGGCAAAATGCTTTGGGACACCTTGACTTTGACTCTGTTGCCTCTTCTGGCCTCCCTTTGCTCAATCTCCTGAAATCTCCTGTATTTCCTTATTTTTCAGAGATGGGGGCTCCTGCTGATGTGTCTCTGGCTATTCAGACCAGTGTTTCTGAGGTGCAGAAGAAACAGAGCCTAAAAGAAAAATCTCCTGTGCAGGCAGGGACATTTTTGTTTGATGTATCTCAAAAATGTTTTAAAGAATAGGCATAAAATACTTCTAAAAATCTACTGAACATACAAAACACACCTCTTGTCCAAGATCAAAAGAAATCTGTTTTTCCAGTCACAATGATGCAAAAACTGTAAAAAGTTGTATTTCAGTCATCACCGAAATATTACCTGACTTTTTTTTCCTAGCAGTGGACTGGAAAACGGGATCCTATATAACCCAGGTGAGAAAATAATCTCCTCCGAACCAGGTTCTTCTACCAGCAGGATGGTGTGTCACTGCAGAGAAAAATGACAAACCACTTTCCCTCATAAAGGAATGGTGAGCACTGAGTGCCCTCCTCTGGCTTTTCAGATTCTTTCTGAAATGTGAGAAAATTAAGACCAATTATAAGAATGTCCCTCAACTCCAGGTTCTTGGGCTGAGAAACTGATGGGAAACTCAGTCTGGGGAGAAAGAAAGAAAGAAAGAAAAAGGGAAGGGAGGGAAGGGAATGATAAAAAGAAGGGGAGGAGGAGAGAGTTGGGACAACAACACCAGGGTGACAGATTTTATTTCAGAGACTGCATTCATCCATTTGTCTCTCTCAGGTATTCCTAAACTGCCACAGTCCCACTGCAGGATCGGAGCACTCTTAGCACAAGAGAAATTTACAGTATTCTACATCCCACAGCTGGCAGGAGCATTTTGGCACCAGCTGGTGACCACAGGTCTGGGATGGAGCATGCTAGGGATGCTCTGCTGGAATTAGAGGGGCTAATTTGCTTTTTCCAGTAGCCTCCCACTGGTCCTGAGGGAGGAGCTGGCTGGTAGAGAAGCCAGCAAAGTGACTGCTGTCAAAGTGAACTTTCTGGTTCTTTGCACATCTCCAGTACCTTCTGAATTTGTCTCGTGAGTTTATGCTGCCCACAAAGTGATTAAATCCCAGGAAGAAGAGAAATATAACCCTGTAACTTCTGCAACAGCAAAGGGTTGGTACCCAGATTCTCCTCTCCAGCTACATGACCACAGAAAGTAAAGGGCAAACAGGCCAGGGGAAATTAATTATTTCAGCCAAGTGACAGTGAATAGGCAAAACTAACAGTGGCTGTGGAAAGGAACTCCAGTTATGTGCTTAGACTGGTGAGCAATCCCATCCTAGCTGCTAGGGAACAGCTGTGAACCCTAAGGCCACTTTGATTTGGCATAGTTAAAATAAATTAATAAAGATCTTGGAAATAAATCCATGTCAATCCTTTAATTTATAGAACATTGCTAAGTATGCACAGCACTTCACAAAGCATGGAGAAATGAAAACAAATACCCTGAGGGTTGATATGAAGGGGCAGACACCTCACATGAGGAAGGATGAGAAAACACCTGACCTTGGCAAATGGCATCTGATTCTAGTACCAGGGAAAGAGGGTGACTGGGCTTTGGGATGCAGAACTACCCCCTGGAACCCCCTGCACAATTCCAGTCCGTGCCAGGCATGTACTGGTGACTGAAAAGTGCAATATGGGCCAAAGGCATCACTATGTGCAGCTGTCTGGAATCCAGGGGACCTGGTGTGGTCAAGCCCTCGTACCTCAGGCCTGGACCAGGAGCTGCAGCTTGGATCGCCCCTAGACCTCACCCAGGGACGCTGCGTGCTGCCGGTGCCCTGCTGGTGTGACAGAAGGAGGAGTTGTGACTGAAGGCCTGCCCTCAGTGACAGTGCTTGAAAGGTTTCATCCCCGAGCGGCGAGGGCAGAGCTGTCACTCAAGCAGCTCCCACCCCGGGCTCGCTGCTGCCCTGCAGCATCCCTGCTGCTCCCAAGCCTCCTGGTCCGAGTCTCTGGGACTTGGAGGAGAACAGGCACATTATCCCAGCCTGGAAGAGAAGCTGTCCTCATGAGAAAGTCCCTACAGAACTCTGCTTCCCCTGGGCACTCCCGCTGGAGACCAGGCTTTCCTTAAACATCTCCAGTTTGACACCATTTCCTCCCTGGGCAGGCCCCTCCAGTGCCTAATCACCCTTTCCATGAAGAAATTCCTCCTGATGTCCAACCTGAACCTCCTCTGGCACAGCTTGAGGCTGTTCCCTCTCATCCTGTCCCTTGTTCCCTGGGAGCAGAGCCCGACACCCCTGGCTGTCCCCTCCTGTCAGGGAGTTGTGAGGAGCCAGAAGGTTCCCCCTGAGCCTCCTTTTCTCCAGGCTGAGCCCCCAAAGCTCCCTCAGCCCCTCCTGCTGCTCCAGCCCCTTCCCCAGCTCCCTTCCCTTCCCTGGACACGCTCCAGCCCCTCAATGTCCATCTCACAGTGAAGGGCTCAGAACTGGGCACAGGATTTGAGGTGTGGCCGCACCAGGGCCAAGGGCTGTCCTGCAGCCCCTCCTCTGCTGTGCAGCCTTCATACGTTCCCTTGCACTGCCACATTTTTCTGTTGTTCTCTTCACCTGACACTCCCCGGCATCTCTTTGTATCACAATTTTCTCTGATTCCTCTCTCACATTTCTTCATTCCACCCCCAGAAAAAAGAGAAAGCTCTGGGGAGACCTTATTGTGGCCTTTCAATATCGTTTCCATCTTTCATGTAGGCTCCCTTCAGGTACAGCACAGAGTAAATCTTACCCGTCTTCAGAATTTGCCGGTGTTCAGGTGGGGCATTTTGGAGCTATCCTATGGCTTCAGTGGGTTTTATTCTGCCAGCCAGTCCTGGCAAGACTGTGAGGGATGTCTGCCTGCATTTGAGTGCAGTGCAGTTTCCGTGAGTACCCAGGTGGTGGCAGATTTGGAGCATGGTAAATCAATCCTTTTAATCTGTTTTGCAGTGGAACCGAACTGTTCCTTCACGGGTTAAAGATGAAATTGTTACTCTTTCATACCTCTGATGCCATTTAAATGGCTTTCATTTAAAATGGAAAATCTCTGCTTTTCAGTATAATTACTCCCTAGACCCAAGTTATCTGTTATCTGCTGTTCTTATTCAATTTCTGCTAAATCAAACTTTATTGACTAGACTTGTTGGGGCTATTTATGATTGTGTCTACTTATTTAAACTAATTAAGTGCTATTGATTTAAAGCATCTGTGTATAGAACTAATTCCTGTGTCTGCTGTACCATGCAAAATATCCACAGTATTTATTAATATTTCCATTGAATTTAGGGGGGTACCAGCACATTAAGTAACACAGGGCTTTCCAAGGGAGGGTGGGCACAGAGGATGCCTGTGATAGTTTGAGTTCTTGCTTTCATACATGCCAAGAAACTCCTTAGTTCTAGAATTCTTTAGCACTTTTTTCAAACCAAGCAGCTAACCTGTCACTGCTGTACAAATTTTCCTGAATGACAAATATAGGGTGAATATTTTGAGACTTTTTGGGTTTGTGCAGCGTTCCCTGTTTTTTTTGTTCCTGTGGGCAGCCCAGCATCACCACTGAAGCTTATGTTGTGCTGATACTCACCATGGCTTTTGAAGCCTTTTCCTGAGTCTGTGCTTCCCATGATAGATTCTCCATTCCTGTAAGCACAATCACCAACACAGAAAATTAAATCCTCTGCCTTTGAGAAGTTCACTTCATTATTCTTCCTTGAAAAACAAGAAAATCCTCAAAACCAGGGAGCCTGCCAAAGTGCAAAATGCATCTACAATATACTATCCAAACCAAAATGCATGGAGTAAAAATAAATGTGATAAGTTTTAATCCTAGTCTTAGACCCCTTTGATGCTTTTCCAATTGTCTGTTCATCACAATTTTCCAAGTGTTTCAGGAAGCATTCATTCCAACAGCCATACTGAGTGTAACCATGCTTTGTGCAATTCCTTAGTTTCCTTGGGAATGTGGTGGGCTCTCTTTTGTCCTGGAGATTTTGGAAAACTTAAAATTGGGCCATATTCAATTACAAAAAGGCAAAAAAATGCACTAAGTCATGCTAGAGTTTATTCTCTATGAAAGTGCTTCCCATTTGAGGGAATTGCATTAATGCTCCTTAAGACTGAAAGCTGTTTGTGATAGGAAACACCATTTCACTTCGTATTTGTACAATATCTAAGTATAGCTGCCTCTGCCCAGTTCAAGGTCCCTAAGAAGCTGCTGTTGTATAAATAAAGCACAGTTGGAGATCCCCGCCTGCTGGGTTTTTCACCTATTGCTGCTAAAATTAGACTGAACTACTGATTTTGAGAGAAAAAAAGTTATTTTGGCCATAACTCCTGCTTGTTAAGGAAAGAACCAACTGTATTTAATACTCAAGCTGATGAATTTGTTATCCTCTGGTGACCATGCCATTGAGATCTTGGGCACCTGCACATTCCAAATAACTCTGCTGAGATGGAAAAGCAACCACTTTGGCCTGGGTTGGAAGGGACCTCAAAGATTATCTAGATCCTGCCGCAGGATCTTCATCAGGGAAGACGAGTTGCAACACAGCCTTTCTCTGTCCTCTGTTTAAGTTCTGTGTAAGAGAAGGGCAAATGCACAGCTCCTTCCCTTGCTGTCATTTCAAGTTTTATGATTTGGATCAATTTTCCAGAGAGATTAACAAGAGAAGGGCATGATGAATGAGAACCAAGGCTAAAGAAACAACAACATATCCACCCACACTCTGAGTTGGAATCCCTGCACAACCAACTTGACAAAGTGCTTGTTCCATGGCAACCTCTTGTTAAAATTAGGGCTTGGAAAATGAAACATCTCAAATTACCACAAAAGATACCCCATATACAGCTACTGAATTGTCTAAAATAAAAGGGGAGTATAGCTGGGAAGATGCTGAATTTACCTGGAACTGAGTGTCACATTACCATCCCTAGTGCCTTATCCTCCAGTGAGGAGGCACAAGCTAAGACAAAAGAAGTAAGTGATCAAGCTGGATAATTATTTCAGTCTATGCAACCACGAGCCTGGTTTGCTGGATTAGAACCTGGATCATGGGTTACTACCCTGCTAAAGCCTTTAGGGCTTACAGGACAGAGAAAATGGCTAGCGTGAGTTGGAATTGCAACTGTCACTGGGTTTGTATTTTTAAATGTTGGCATTAGCCTAATTAAGTGCACGATAACACACTTATTTATCCTTGGCATTTTCTACTTTTCTATTTTTTCTCTTTCTTTCCTCCTTCATGAAAAAAATAAAGGTGAATGATTGCAAATAAGGGTGAATGATTGCTTTGGATCCCAGCATTTAATCTTATTTGTGTTTTAATCTCGCCTTTGAATGTCTTGAGAGCCTAACTCCTTTTAACACCTGTGGATCGAGGCAAAACTTACCTTTTTTTTCCCCTGAAGAGTACCAGAAAATCCCAAAAGTCAACTGATGCAGAGTGGAGGTGTCTTCCCCATCACCACTGGTTATGTACCCCAGAGTTTTCTTTTTTCAGGCCTAAAAACTTCGGGCTGAAGACCTTTGTAACTTTTAGAATATAATTAATTAATGTCTTATATGCAACCACATAGTAACTTAACTGAAATAATTCCCCTTGTCTTACATAATTAAGAAATCAGGATCCAGTCCAGATTAACAAGGCTAAAAGCCTTTAAAGACTCCTGGGCCACCAGACCCATCAATCTTTAAATTCATGGATCCAGATTAAGACTTCCTAAATGTCATCCAGGATTAATATTTCACACTGGCTGTCTCTTTTTCCAGAGTTATCTTGCCGTAATAAATTGTGTGATTAAGGTGTAATATGGGGTTATATGTTAGTTCTTTTTTTATTATTCTACTTGTTGACCTCCACACAGCTACCAGCTTCAGAAACTTCCATTCACAACAGAAACACCTCAGTTAACCTGCCTGAGTGCCTAATTTCTTCAGATGTAGTTTAATCAGCACTTTCAAAATTCCCTCCTGCTGTCAGCTTAGTAACAACTTCATGAGTTATTTTATTTTTCTCTGATGTTTCTAAAGATCGACAGGTTAAAGGCAAAATTGGGCAAATTAGTGCCCGTTTTAGAGATCTGGAATTCCAGCTGCTTTCAAAAAATTGCCCTCAATTTCCTGTATTTTCAGATCATTATTTCTTATGCTCCTACCATTCTGCTGTTATTATCATCATTCAAAGAGAAGGAAATGGAGCCAGGACACCTCCAGATTTGTGATGAGCAGAGAAAGGGAAAACCAAACAAAAGCTGCTAGGACCAACAGCTCTGGCTTGCCTTGGAGCCCCCATGGGCCACCTCTATGTAGTATTTCAGGAAGGACAAAAACTCACCAAAGGTTCATTTCTAACAGAAGTGGAATATTTTATTAATGATCACCATAAACCCAACTGAAATACAAGCTTTATTGTTTCATGAGGGAGTTCTGCTTTATGCAGAATAACATTAAACACCATAAAAAGTTATGAACAGTACCCCTGAGTTTCCATGGAACAGTAGCAACTCTTACTGAAGCCTGGAAGCACAAGATTCTGAAATGCTCAGCTGACTGAAATTACACCTCAAAGATACCAGCACAAGATCACATTGAAGGGATGTCTTTTAAGGCCTCTTAATTTGGCTAAAATTAATATACTGATGAGTTAAGACTAAACCAAAATCCCACACAGTAGAAACAAGTGTGTGATTTTCACAGTCCGTAGTCACACAGCAGAAGTGACATACCTGGTCCCACAGTTTTAGCTTTGGGACAGAATGTGACATTCTGCAACAAGATTTGTTAAGAGAACCAGTGTTTCCCATTCCTAAAATCTAAACCTTATTTTATTAATTACTAGGAGTGCATCCTTTTAACAAGGTAACATAAAAAACACAACTACAAACCACAAAACCAACCATGCACAAGCACAGCATCAGTTCAAGAGAAAGACTTTTTGGCAAAGGTACAAGCCCCAGTTTCTTTACCCCAGTTCAAAAGTAAGGGAGCTTTTTTTGCACTTTTGAATCTTAAAGGTTCTGAGACTGCGCCACGTCTGTCACTGATAGAACAAGGTAGACCAGACCAACATGTCTTAAAACTGCACTTTCCAACCCTGACAGGCCCAATGTCTGAGTCCTACAAGAAACAAAA
>WBMY01017399.1:322518-455679 GCA_013397315.1 Donacobius atricapilla
AAAAAAAAAAAAAAAAAAAAAAAAAAAAAAAAAAAAAAAAAAAAAAAAAAAATTGTTTCCTCTACTGTTTTCACAAGATGAAAACAAGATGTAACACCTGAGCCTCTCAGGGTTCATTATTACCCCACTCCTACCCCTAATCAATACACAATAGCCAAAACCATGTAATAATCCAAATAGATTATGACAAGAGTATCTAAACCCAGGCTCAACTGAGTTCACCTTTGAACAAAAGAACAAATGCTCTATAAACCCATTTGACTCTTCCTCATGAGCACTTAGTAAGGTAGACTCGAAAGGTAGTATTTTATTGAGGGATTTTTGGTTTGTGTTTTCAGGTTTTTTGGGGGGTGGGGGGAGGGGGTTTGGATTGTTTGTTTTAAACAAAAAAGCAGAAAAGTTCTTTTCTTGTATTTTCAGCAGTGCTGCTGGCCTGAGAATCAGCTAAGTCAAGGACACCTCATTTAAAGACTTCCTAAAGGAAGGAAGCTTTTGCAAGCGGACACTGGGAATAAGGGTGCTGTTAAACTGAACATCTTTACATAAGCATCTTGCTTCCCTCTATATAAATCAGACTTAACAGGAGATACTTAAATCATCCCTGAGGACTTTATCATTAGTTTCAACTCACTAGGAGAGGTACAATTGCCCAAGTACACACTGAAAGACATATCAGGTAAAAAATACACTCAAGTTTGATGCATTATCTTGTACATGAATGTTGCACCTCACTGCACCCCAGTTCTAATGGTCTCTTGAGCTGCCTCAAAAAAGGTCATTCCCAGCCAAAATCCCTGCAGGCTACAGGGCAGGGATTTGATCAGCTGTTGCCTGTTCATGCATCTGAGTGTACAGTCAGCACCTTCACAGGTACAACAACTGCAACACCACAGCCAGAGGTCACCTGCCCCAAGTGACAAAGTGGGCCACAACAGTCGCATGTGTTTACACACTGGACATGCTCACAGCACAAGGCTGAGCAGGCTGCAGCAGTCGCAGGATCTTCAAAGACTGGGAGCTGAGGTGCACGCAGAACTCCAGAGGCAGATGGAAGGGATAAGGCACTGGCACCGTTTCAGGAGAGGAGACTGCTGGGATTAAGAAGGGGGCAAGATATGGATGCTGCAGCAGCTGCCTGCTGTCCCAGCAGGAGTCCTAAGCTATAAACATTGGAATTCAGGAGAGCATTGCCTGGGAGCAGCGTATTCAGTTGCTTCTGAATTTCCTGAAGCACCTGCAGCTGACTTTGCTGATTCAGGAGGAGCACATCCATATTTCCCCTCATTTTCTTCACTGTACAAAGAGAAGGGAATGTTAATGCCTACTGTGTAAGAACACAAGGCAGTTTAGAAGTCTTTTTTATACTTACATTCTTCAGAAACAAGAGTCCAGTGATCCATCTCACTTTCCTCTGCACCATAACCCTGCTCTTCTTTCTGACACAGCAATGTAAATTCAGGCTGGTTTGCATCTAAAAGGAAGACACTGCAAGTCAGGAATTGCAAGGTCCATATTCCACACATGGCAGCTCAGCAGCTACCCTTCCTCCCACCCACATCTTAAAATTCAAACTTCATTCAAGTCACACAGTGGTCCAAACTAAACCAAAACCAAAGAATAGGCAGATACAGGGGGTTTTGGGTTGTTTTTTGTTTTTTAGGGGGGGGCACAGGGAAAGGAGGAAGTAAAGCTGGAGCAAGGAATCTGTAAAGGAAAAGGGCAGTTGAGATTTAGTAAAAATAGGTTTATACTTGCATGCTTTCCTTAGAAGCAGATACAGTGTTAGACTAATCTGAGACTATTCCGTGTCCAGCTGACAGGGCAAAAATGAGACTTTTCTCCAGTAATTATAAACTCATCTTGTAAAAGCCATGAAGAAAAAACAAGTTTTAGGAGTGTAAAGGTTCCATTCTTAGGGTTCCTAGGCCCCCTCTCTGTATCTACGCACTGAGAGGCCTCAAGCCCTACATTAAGAATTCAGTCTTGCAATTCTATCACAAACTTATAATTTCATCATTACTCCCATTGTTAAGGTGAAAGGCTCTTTTTTTCCAGAAGAAACAAACAAAAACAAGTAAAACAACTCCAAACAAACCAACCAACCACAAAAACCTCACACAAAACACCTGCTTCTCATGCCAACACCCAAAACAATTCTGCGGGTGTCTAGGCAAGACCCAAGATGAAAACTTAAAACATTTTTGACTAAGGATAAAGGGACTTGCCCATGTAAAGGTACAACAACAGGGAAAAACACCCCACAATGCCAATTTTTATCCCTGAGTTTCAGGTCATTACTAGAACACGAAATATGGCAAAATCCAAAAAACTCCCAACTTGAAACAATCCCTTTGTCTGACAGCCTGTGTTGTGCTAAGAATATCCCAGAGACTTCCCACTGCAGACAACAAGCTGGGATCCAATATCCACATATAACAAAAATCAGCTGGTAGAGACGACCGAGGCACTGTTTACAGCCTTTTACAAGTCAAAATTCCTTGCATCTCCCTAGGCTTAGCATTTTGGTGGATGAGCACTTCTGAAGATCCTAAGGCTAGACATCAGGCAACACTATGAAGCAGGAATTAGTGAGATCTTTATTATTAGTGGGATGTGAGAGCTTTGGGGAGTCTAAGATGCCACACAACCTTCATGGTAACATCTAAATTTTAACTTCAGCTTTTTCAAGTAACTTCCTCAGACGGCAGAGATAAATGCATTATATTAGAGATGGGAAAAAAAGAAAAAAAAGTAACAAAACCAAATCAACCAACCCCTAACACTCATATCCAGAGCAAACTGGGAGAATTGTTTAGGAAGAAACAGAGACCAGAGTATTTCATGTATCCCCTGAGAATCTGTATAACCTGATATAAACACAACTTAATTCAGTTACCTGCTGTGTCTTCCCCGGGTCTCTCTCTCAGATGTTGGTGTCTGATGAAGTCTGAGCTCACACTGAAGTTATTTCCATGCTCTGAACGCCTCCAGGGCTTCTCATCTATATGGACTCTCTGATGCTGCAGCAGAGCTGTGCTCCCACTGAAGCTCTTTCTGCATATGGTGCAGGAAAAGGTTTTCTTTTTCAGATGGGTTTTGTGGTGAGCAAGGAGGCTCGGGGCACGGCTGAAGGTTTTCTCACATTCCTTGCACTTGTACGGCTTCTCTCCTGTATGGACTCTGTGGTGAACCACCAGGTTGGCCTTCCTGCTGAAGCTCTTGCCACATTCTGCACACACGAACACCTTTTCTCTTGTGTGGATTCGCAGGTGGGTCAGGAGCCTGGAGTGCCCCTTGAAGCCCTTCCCGCATTCTAGACACTTGAAGGGTTTCTCTTCCCAGCGCTGTTTCTGGCCATCAGTGCCGAGGACAAGCTTCCTGAAGTCTCTTTTTTTATCATCACAGGCTGCCCCCATCTCTGGGCTCTGGGTTTCACACACCTGAGGCAGCTCCTCTTGCCTAAGGTCTTCAGGGAAGCCCCTCTCCTCTTCATTGTCCCCCAAGTAAGAGTCCCCTGAAGGAGTAAGGGACACATCTTAACACTCCTCTTTCCCTGAGGCAGGTAAGCTGCTCCTTGTAAAAGAACTCAGTTCCTTAGGCCAACCTTCAGCTTACACCAGACTCCCTTTTCCCAAACAGGAATGGAAATTCTAAAGACTAAGACAAGAAAGGGGAGAAAAGTGGCAAAGGGAAGAAGAGAAAGGGAAGGAATATTCATTCCTCTTCCTTCCTCTCCCCATTTCCTTGTACTTCTTCCCTTCAGAGAATGGCAAAACAAAGACTGCCAAGATGGAGGAAGGAAAGGAACATGCTGAAGCATCTCACCCATCCCAAATACCCACTTTTAGCTATTTGCTCCCGCAGACTTAGCTCAAAAGCTTTCCAGCCTGCTAAATGATCATTAACACGCTGTTTCGAAGCTGGGTATTTGGGTGGGGATCTGTCAGCACAAGAGCCCATGTAACCTTCACTAGGCAAGGCCAGCAGGGAGATTTAGGTTGTTTCACATTTGCCCAAGTTCATATTTACCAAACAGAACACTTACTTTCCTTGCAATGACAAGCTAAATAAATTGCATTCTGAAGAAACTCACCAGAAACATTCAAACACGTCCCTTTCTTTCCTAAAGAATGCAACCTTTATTTCACAAGTGTATATGCACCATCACACACCCCATAGTAAGCTCTAGGTATCTTATCCAGGTGGGTAGATCTTATATTTACAGCTGTTCAGCATTAACAGAATTATAAGGATGACCTAATAAACTTAGCCAAGGTTGATTTTTGCAAGCAACTCCAAGTGTTTACTATTAATTCAAGCAGAGGATTTAGCAGTTAGCATCTTTGATCTAGCATTAAAATAATACTCACATATTTAACACAAAAAGGTTTGTTCAATCCACTAACAAAACCAAACCAGGCTTTATCCATTCAAGATATAACTCTGCAGGGCGATTTCAGTCCTACCTCTATGATACAGAGGAATAAAATTCTTAAGTAACATGCCCTTGAAGAGGCAAAATGGTCTGTTTACATGGACACGGCCACCAACATCTAAACAGCAGCAATAAAATAAGCAAACTTGCTGAGAGAGCGAGTCCCCTCTCTTACATCAAGGAATTAAACCCAAGAGGGAGCTTTCTCCCAGAGGGATGAAGAAGGCTCTCTCTGGCAGGAGCACTCATTCCTCAAACTACAAGCACGAGGCTGACGGTTCCCCGAGAGCCCTGCAGTCCTCTGACAGTGCCAGGGAACCACAGACCCCTCCGTGCCCACCCGCACCCAGAGCTGGGCACTCACACACTTTGGATGCAGCTCCACAACTCCCGTAGACCCTCCTCACCTGGGAGAACCCTGGAAAAGGGTAGTGTGCTGGCTGCCCTTGGCTCCTAATGAACTGCATTGTCTTATTTTAGAAGAGGCGCTGGAAAACCGCGGCAGAAAGAAACCCATAAAGCCACTGCAGCCTTGCCTCGGCTTGGCACGGCATCCCGGGGATGGAATGCCGGCCCCACACTGCCCTGCAGGATTTAACCAGCAGGAGCGTACATCTCACCTGGATATCCTGCTGCATCACTCCTCCTGGGGCTCTGGAGGCTGGAGAATACGGACTCCATGGCTGGCTCCATCTAGAAGAGGAGAGGACAAGGAGCGTGGAGCTTTTTCCGGCAGCCGGGAGCAGAGGGGGGCACGCAGGCGCTGGTACAGCGCCCTTGGGCCGTGCCCGGCGAGGAGCAGCAACCCCGCCCGTGCCAGCGAGCCCCGGCACAGCGAGGGCAGGCAGCCCTCCACAAGCCCTGAAGCTGGGGGAGTAGTCAGCTTCATCCAGAGACCAGCATGATATGAGGCGCCTTTTCCTAAGCTCAGTCTCCCCGGGAAGCACCGAGCAGGCCACAGGCCCACCTCAGCCTCCTCGCCTGCCCTCGTGTTTCCCGCCCCGCTTTAATCCCGGGCCCGCGGGGCCGCTCCGCCCTCTCCCTCTCCCGGGCCCGGCCGGCTCCGGGCCCCGCTCCCGTGCCCGCTCTGCCGGGCCTTCNACACGCGGCACAGGATCGCGCCCGGATGGTTCTGGAATAGCTCCCGTCAGGGATACTGCGCACCCTCTCTGTGCAACCTGATCGCGCAGGGAAGAAGTTCCGCCTCATGTTCCGGTGGAATTTGTGCGCATCAGTTCCTGCCCGTTCCTCTGGTGCCATTCCTACCATATGCAATGAAAATATCATCTCCCCAGTATGATTAAAAAAAAAAAGGCACAAGAATGGTATGCCCAGAGAGGTAATGAAGTCTCCATCCTTAGACGTTTTTAAGAAGCCACAGTCCTGGGAAACTTTCTGTCTTGACTAATGAATGAGAAGCTAGCCTAAAAGCAAGGGGAAGCTCTCCATTCTCTATTCCCTGTTGCAGGAATGAGAGCTGAGGACAAAAACTGAGAGCCTTATATCTGTGTTTTTGAAATACAGGNCCTCTCCGTCGCCCGGGCCCGGCCGGCTCCGGGCCCCGCTCCCGTGCCCGCTCTGCCGGGCCTTCGCTTCGCCCCGGCCCCGCTGCCCTGCTCCCCAGTGCCGCCGGCTCTTCCCGGCACTGCTGCCCGGGGCCGAGACCCGGCCGGGGGGNCCTACCATATGCAATGAAAATATCATCTCCCCAGTATGATTAAAAAAAAAAAGGCACAAGAATGGTATGCCCAGAGAGGTAATGAAGTCTCCATCCTTAGACGTTTTTAAGAAGCCACAGTCCTGGGAAACTTTCTGTCTTGACTAATGAATGAGAAGCTAGCCTAAAAGCAAGGGGAAGCTCTCCATTCTCTATTCCCTGTTGCAGGAATGAGAGCTGAGGACAAAAACTGAGAGCCTTATATCTGTGTTTTTGAAATACAGGCAGTGAAAAATTCCTCCACTCCCCCGCCCACTCTGGGCCTAGTTTAAAGCTACAGGACCCATTTCTGGACAAAAACCCAGACAATGGGGATACCGGACCATACAGTCACCCCAGGACACTGATCTAGCCACCCCAAAGAGGAGCATAAACCTTCTCTCTTCTGTCTTGGGGAATGATGCAGTGCTAGCCCAAGAGGCTGAACATCATCAGAGAAATAGAGAACAGCTTGAGTTGGAAGGGACCGTAAAGCTCATCTCATTCCAACCCCCTGCCATGGGCAGGGACACCTGCCACTATCCCAGCTTGCTCAGAGCCCCATCCAACCTGGCCTCGAACACTTCCAGGGATGGGGCAGCCACAGCTGCTCTGAGCAACTCGTGCCAGGGCCTCACCACCCTTACAGGGAAGAATTTCTTCCCAATATCCAACCTAACCCTCCTCTCTGTCAGTGTGAAGCCATTGGCCCTTGTCCCGTCGCTCCAGGCCCTCGTCAAGAGTCTCTTTTCATCTTTGCTGTGGGCTCCCTTCAGGTACTGGAAGAAACCATGAGGTCACCCCAAAGCCGCCTCTTCTCCAGGCTGAACAATCCCAATTGTTTCAGTGTTTTCTCATAGGAGAGGTGCTCTAGATTTGTTTAGGGAACATCAAATATCTGTGTATTACCAGATCCTGGGGACTCCTAAAGATAACAAACTCCTAAGGCAACAAGACCTCTGGGCCAGTGCTGGCTTTCCAGCTGTGTCCTTGTGGTTCATTGCAGTTGTTGATAAAGGATTGTGGAGGGACTCACAGTCCATATTTCTGTTCCAGAAACCCTCCTTCTCTGTGCCAGCCCTTTTCTGCCCTGTGGGATCATGGCTGCTTCTTTCAGGTCTTCTCTCTGTTCATGCACACACCAGGGCCATGGAGCAGCTCTTTGACAGTGATATCCTACAGCTGAGGGCACAGTTTAAGTCCCATGTGCTTTCAGTAGTAGCCACTCCTTGGTGCTGCTCTAAACTAAGGTGATTGTTTTGTTTAACTTCTGGTTTTCAGGCCACTTCCCCTTATTTGTCAGGATTAATTTTGGTTTGGGAAGAGCTGGACTCCATGATCCTTGTGGGTCCCTCCCAGCTCAGAATATTCTGATTCTATGATGTGACCTTATTTTATGGCAGCCTCAGGTGCTGCCCATTGGCTGAGCTTTTCCCTTTCTGCAGTTGTGTGCTTTGGAGGATAGAGGTATCCCATCCAGAGTAACAGCCAATATTTTGCAATAAAAGAGGATTCTTTTCCGTGGATTTCATAGTCCATGATATAGATGCAAATGAGCTTGTTGCATTAGTGGCTGTTGGTTGTCAATAGACCTTTATGCAGCATCCTAATAAATCACATTCTAGCGAGGCCTTTCTTCCCTGCAGGGAAAAATGGAAGCCTGGATTAACTAACTTCAACATATTGGAAGTTGGTGAAAGGATTAATATTCCCACTATCTAAATGAATCTGGCCTATAGATACTGAAGTGATGAGTGTCATAGAAAAATTAATTAAGAAATTAATTATTTTCTTGGCCCAGCAGAGCTTGAACTGTATGGCATGATAGCTTGTAAGACCACCAGGTAATAGAGGTGCAAAAAAGATTGTGAAGACTTTTTCTCATTCATCCCTCAAGTTCACTAAAGAAAGCAGTGCCTCTTCATGCAAAAATTGTGTGTAAGTAATAAAAGAACCTGTTATAATACATGGGTAGGTTAGAACACATTGCTATGGCATTTTATCATTTTACATTCTTGAGTTTGGGAAACTAATAATATTCATTTATATAAAATCTTTTCAAGACTGTATCTCAGATTAGACCAGTCCATATTAGATGTCCGTGCAAGTATTTTTAATTTGAAAGACATCATTTTCACTAACGTAAGTAGGAGCCTTGGGTTTCAATTTAACAGGAATATTCTGAGTTCTAACTAGCCCTGTCCCCTGCACTGCTCACAGCCTTCCCACCTTGAGGTCAAGGTTTTAAAGAGCCTACTCTCTATCCCAGCATTCAGATCTTTAATGATCCTCTCCTCTGGCGTTTCCTATTATATAATTTCCCAGGTTAACACTGAATTGCAAATAGGTATTGTGATTTTCTGTCACGTTTTGCATTAATTTCGTAGTGTTCTTGCCTAAGCTTATTCGTGAGAATTATCATGTGAGATAAAAACCTTTTAAAGCACAGACTGTGTGCCATCTCCAACTCCTCTGCTTTTAACAATGCCTCTGACTCTATTGTAAGAGAAAATTTGATGTGACATAATTTGCCTCTGGAATTCTACACTATTATTCTTTTCCTTTTTAACTGCTCTGTGACTGCTGAGTATTGTACTGAAGTCAGGCTCACTAAAAATAGTTCCCATGTTCTTGTCCTCTTGTATTTCCTCTGTCTTCTTCAATCTTGTCCATCTTTCCTGAGCTCTCCAGGATATCTACCCGCCTACCTCAGCTTGCTCAGGCCTATAGATGACATTAAAAAAAAAATCTAAATTAAGTACTCTGTAACCTCTTCTCTGTCTGCTCTGAGTTCTTACCCTTTTGATGCTGATCTTGTGTTTATTACATAATTTATGTTAATCTTTCCAGCAAAGACACAGAATTTTTGTTAGGTTTCTTTTTCTGTTGTCTTCCAGTCAGTAATATTATAGAATGGGTTTGGACTGTTCCATATTCCAGTTACTTTGTTGCTTGGCTGTACTTTCTTTCATTTAGTTGGTTTTTTTTCAATGCAATATTTTATGTAACCCGACCTACTTGTCATCTCCTGTGCCATTCCTGTTCATGATTTCAGACCAGTAGGGAAATTTGTGGCTTGTCAGATTTACTCAACCTTTTTTTTTTCCTTTCTCTAGTTGGAAACAGTACATTCTTTAGCAGTTTCTTAAAGGACATTTTAGTGTATGTCCTCCCACTAGCTGTTCTCCAGGCATTTACCTGCCTTGGGATCTTACTGCTGGTTCTCTGAGACTACAGACACCTGATTTCTGGAAGTACAGTCCTTTCTTTTTTGGTGGGTATCCAGTTCTCACCATCTCTTCAGGATTTTTACTGGCTTTTTGTGCTCTGGGGCAGTGGATGTTTGTTGCCTGGGATTTTGTCTCACTTCTGATAAGGCAAAATCCTTGTATTTCACAGTTATCACAGGATTACTGATGTTGTACAAGACCTCCAATTAAATAAGCAGAACTTGTCAATGTTTCAAATCCATATTCATCACAGGACATAGCACTTCCAAATAAAATGCCAAATGCTGCAATAGAGCAAGCTGCAAAGAAAAACTCAGCAGCTAAATTCTTGCTTTACATACCAAAATATATTTACTATTTTTTATTGCTCATTGACTGATTTTGTGCTTTCTAAGGCTAAACAGTATCTTAATTAGAAGAAATGCTAATAGAAGCTAGTTGGAATTTACTGCATATTGAATTCAATTCTTTTGCCTGCTTTCCCATTCTATGTTGCAATAATTATGAAAATGAAGACTAGGAAAAAAAATACTGTTTTCGGGAAATATTAATCTCACCCTAATGCCAAAGATCGAAGAATGAATAAAATAACTGTTGCTTGTATTATCCCACCACTGGGATTGTCATCTGATGCCTAAACTCACATCCTCTCTCCCAGCTTTGACTGCAAAGTGCCAAACTTGGGCCTCACTTGCCTTTTCCAGCTAACTTACCTCATTAGTCTGCTCATTGCTGAATTTGTCCTTGCAGACTAAACCTTAGTTTGTTGGCATATCCTCCATGGCAGCCCTCTATTTATGAATAAAGCTTTCCCAGAGGTGTTACGTGGTAGCAAGCTTTCCAGAGACCTCCACAGGCAGCCGACATTTCTTTACCCAGACCAATTGTCACGTCAGCCTCAGATGCGAGGGGAGTAACAAAATGTGCTAAACTGATCAATAATCATGGTTTGCGAAGAGAGGACACAATTTCCCCTTAAACTCAGTGTTGCATAAACACAGTCATTGTTGAACAAGTTAATGCTGTTCACACTTTCCAGTAAGCCGGTTTTATTTATTACTCCATAATTACAATTGTGTTTTTACTGTCTGTAGGTTTAACTTTTTCATTCATTCCTCAAGTTCCACGATGCCTCCATTTTCAAAACCCTGAGGAAAAGAGAAAGATACATTTAAATTCACCTGCCTCTCTCTGCAAGACTGTGCCATACTATGAACTTTCTATTACTTTCTGGTCAAAATCTAACTGCCAGAGGACCTGGGGTACCTGCCTGATTTTTGGGGCTTCTTCAGTGTCTTGCACAGCAAATACTCAGTGACAAATGACAGTGGCAAAGGACCTGTGTTATCAGCAGCAAAACATCACTTTCTGTGTGCCTCAAATCTTGCCCGTTTACTGATGCACACACAGTTAAAACATCGTTCTACAAACATTTTTGCTGGCATTTTCACCAGCCCTGATTTCTCTGGCCAGTTTCTATACATTTAATCCAGTGTTTCATTTCTTGCAGCAGCTTTTCCCAGGTTGAGCCAGTGGTTCTCAAGGGTTTGTATTCTCCGGAGTGGTTATGTGCCCCAATTGGAGAGCAGGAGCTCCCAGTGAGAATTGAATCAGAAATACAAAAGTCAGGGCACAAGCTGAGCTGGGAAATACCTGTTTGAAAGCCCTCTGCAAAACTCTCTGCATACCTTGACCAGGGAAAACTGGGAAAAGATGCCTCACACTGCCAGCTCCAGAGCTACTGCCTTGATCCCCTCTTGCCTAATCTTCATTTCTAGAAGGTGCATTTCTCTGCTGTGTTTGCTGTGGCATTTGCATCGGGGGCTGTGTGTTACCTGCTGCTTCCCTGGAAGGAGCTAGTCACCTCTGAGACTGCAGTGCAGGCAGCTGCAGGAATTTGTATCATCAGGGCACCTATGGCAAGAGATGAGCGTGTGGCCCTCTCCTGGCTCTGGATGGGCTCTGGGTTAACTCAGCTTCCCTTGCTGTGGTATCCATTCCATAGGTAGGGCGTAAGTCCAGAAATCCAATTTATGGCTGCTCCACAGCACATTTCACAGCCAAATCATCCTGGGAGTTGGGAAGTGGGACCTGTGGGCTCAGTTCTTAATGAACATGAGTTGTCCTTAACTGAGGGAGATGGGGAAAATACAAAATCGGCTGGGATGCCTTCCCTTGAGACCTGGTGCTGATGATGTTGTGTGATCTACAGCATATCAGCTAAGGACTTGTCCTACGTCATTTTCTTCCCCTCTATTTTTGCTTCCCTTAAAAATGAAGATTAATGCAATTTTCCTCATTTATTTAATTGATTATTTGCCTGGGCAATTAAAATGTCAGAAGAAAAGCTTTAAATATTGAAGTCTGCAGGTTGACCTTAAAATCTGTTCCTTGGAAAGAATTCAAACTTTCTTGCTGACGGCTTTAATTCATTGATGCATACTTAATGGATTTTTTTTTTTCTTCATGAAGATCACATTTACATATAAAAAGTGCAAAATGATATTTTAAGGAAAGATTTGCTAACAAAATGCAAGTGATATCTTTGAGGTATGCCCTGGATTTCAGGTTTGGAAATAATTTTCATTAAGCAAAGGGTCATGATCATGCTGTGTCTTTTCCTCTCATTGAAGTCTACTGTATTGCAAGGAAGTGAGAGATAATTACTAGACATTATCCACTCTTGCTTGACAGAAAACGAACAAAATGAGGTGAGGTCTCTGTACTTGAAAATAAAAAAATGGGGTAAAAATTAAAAAAATGGGATGTTGTTCAGGGAACTTGGCTGGGTTACTCCCAAATTTTCCTTTGCTGCAGACCTGTCCCTATGAGTTTCCACAGGACACTCATCACAGCAAGACCTCCCAGTCTCCTGTATCGGGGTTTAAAGTTTGGGTTTCCCTCCTGTAGGTGGGACTGCCGTTCCACCGGCAGCTGTGCTGCAGATGTGCCTCTGCTCAGCTGCGATGGCCAGCAAGTAACCACCTCCTCTAGCAAACCAAGCAATGCAAAGTGATCATAGCTTTAAAATATTTTGTTTTATTAAATGTTTCAAACAACATAAACATCATATTAACAATTTTATGGCTGAGGTTCACGTAATTTTGTGGTTTGACAATTTTATCTGATTTGACAGCTCAAAAGGTTACGCCTTAACATTAGAAACTCTGTAATTAAGATTTATAACAGGAAGTTGTCTTGTAGCTAACAAGAGGATAGAAATAGCAGATAGAACCATAGAAACTCTGGACAGTGGGAGAGTACATAATTTACTATAAACGGGGGACTGCCAAGGTCATGTACGGACAAGAAACCTTTTGTAAGTGGCTTCGTGTTCATCTGAAAAAACAATTCATAGTTGGCATTTAAGCAATAGAGAAAAGTGGGACAGTACGTCTTTAATTATTCCCCAAATACACTTTATTTTTTTGATTTTAATTCTCTTTAAATAAATTTGTACCACCTTCATACCAATATTTAGCACCATGTAATAGGATGTTCACCACTTACCTTCTGGGGAATGTTATTTGCTCTGTGCTAGAATAAGGGGTCCAATTGTACTAAAATTGTACTGAAAGTTCATCCTTGCTTTCAGCGGTAGAACGTCAACGCTGGCAGAGCAACAGCATGCTTTCAACCATGAAGCTGTAGCTTATTTACAAACGAAAGGATGCCCCCCTCCCTCTTTTCCCAGTTGCTTATTCATGATAACGACTCGATTAGCAACTACAGGTTAGGTTCTCTTTACACTGGAAATGAGGGTATGTTTTAATCGCTTTGTTGTGAACTGAAGTGGAACAGGGCACTCCAAACAAGCACAGCCTGGCGCGTCAGGATGAGCTCCACTGCTTTTACCACGTCTGTTGTCTGGTGCTGGAAGATGCAGCTGTACACACAGGCAGATGTACTCATGTTTCCTTAGAAAATGTAAAAGAACACATTTCTGCAGGAGGTGGGTAATGGGCCAACAACCTGTGATTTATCAGTGGGTCTGTTACCCTTCCCTCCCTACTGTGGAAGAATTGTTTCTTAACAAGGAACAGAGGAGGGTGGAGGGGTAAGAAATTTTATTTTTTTAGTAACAGACATGCTGAAGATAAACAATT
Source organism: Donacobius atricapilla (assembly GCA_013397315.1). Taxonomy (NCBI): domain Eukaryota; kingdom Metazoa; phylum Chordata; class Aves; order Passeriformes; family Mimidae; genus Donacobius; species Donacobius atricapilla. The sequence goes on from WBMY01017399.1 coordinate 335,986, forward strand.
TTGGTTGTCATTCAAAAGGCAGTTAAAACACGGATTAATTGCAGGGATTTGTTGTGGTTGTGTTTTGTTTGTTATCGCTGTTTAATTAAAAAAGGATACTTGTTAATTGCAAGCTTCTGCCCATTGCTGATGGTGAAATGATACTCAGTATTTCAGATATTTTCCCTAAGGCTTGGGTTTCTTCAGAACACGAACAAATCCACTGAGGAGCACAAAGTAAACCATCAAACATCAGCCACTGCTTGAGGTGAGAACAAGTTCGTATGCCCAGCTCCCGGTGATGACAGTCACAACTGGCCCTCAAAGGCTGCTGCCACACATCAGCCCCTGCACTGAGGCTTCCTGAATTATGTCTGTGCTTCAGACAATCAGCTGGAAACATCTCAAGCCACAAGAAAATGGATTAAAGATTCAAGTTCCCCTGCCTGTTACGTGTGTGTTAAGACAAGCTAACAGCTTGATCTGCCCCAGGCAAGGCCAGAGCTCTGGAGCCAGCTGCTGACAATGCTGTGTGGGCTATGAAAGGTCTCCAGAAGAGCAGACACCATCTGCAACAGCTCTGCTTTTCCAACCCAAACAACTCCTGCCTGCTGCTTTTTTGGGACTGAGTAGCTTTTCTGTGGCTATTTCCTTCAGCAAAATGCTGAAGAGCCTTAAAATGTCACACAACCACTATTCTGAGTGCAGCACCTTTTTGTGTGTTCAGAAAACCAGGTCTGGATATGCCTAGGGGAGCAAAAAATACTCCTCAGACTTGTGAGGACAATACTGCCTGTGCACACAACTGTGAATGCCTACAGGCATATTGTGAGGAATTCCTGGCATGAGTAGGGAAGAAGAAAAGGTGGGACACTATTCTCAGGAGAGCTGGCTGATGTCAGTGTAGCAGCTCTGCACCTCTGACTTTTCTGAGACCCAAGCTTTTGTCTGTCACCTGTACAGCCCAAGACTTACGATCTCCTTTACTGTTGCTTCTCTTTGTCCATGAAGCAGGCACTTAAAAAGACTGTCAGGATAAGTGTTGAAATTATTCCCTAATGTTTGAGTGGAAGTTTGTTTCAAAGTGATCTACAGTTTTGGTTTGCTTTGTGTTTTAGCCTTTCCTATGAGGACTGCAAGATGTTTGATGACTCAATTATGTAACTGAGGGGATGCGCTGTTCCTGGAGGAATCCTGCAGCAACCTGCCTCAGCCCCACCCAGGTAGCAAAGTATAATGCCACAGCCTTCACCAAAATATTGCTGTGGCAGCACTGGACAAGGGAACGTTGATCCCCAGCCCCTGAACGCACAGCTCCACGTTTCCCAGGTGCTGACACTATGCATAACATGCCCTGAAGCTGGAAAACACACACTTAACAACCAGTTTCAGGAAGCACATTTCCAAGGCAAGAGCTTCAGAAATTTCCATCTTTGTAAACTGGGTGCTTGACCTATTTAAGCACAGATCAAAAGCAGTGTGTGACAAACACAGAGGTCTGTGGCAGGCAATGCTGGAGCCCTGCCATCCTAGACGCCACATCTCTGGTCAGGTTCTGCTGCAGGCATCCTTTGGCAATTGCTTGGAACCAGACCTCTGGGGAATATGGGGCAAGATTAATTCCTTCAACCTTTAGAAAGACTTCTGGACCAGCTTGAAGTGCTCAGATATAAATACACTGTCATCATTTGCTCTTACCTTTACTATCAAAACCAAGTATAATTTTTGAGGAATGCCAGGTTTGTAAATACTCTGCTCTTCTCAGCTCACAAAAGAGCAACTGTGTCATTTTGTTTTTTTTTTTTTTTTTGTGTAGCATTACTTTTTCAGACAGCTGGCATGACACAAGACGAGAGAAACTGGGTACTGCCTTGAAGTGCTTATTCAGTGTTATCTGAATAAAAAATATTTCAGTGTAAGATTTGACTGAAAATCTGATAGCACAGTAAATTTGCTGCTGTTGTTGCACCAGCTACTTTGAAGAAGGCTCTCCCTCTCTGCCCCCACAGGAATTTACAATTCACTACAGGAATCAAGGATCTCCAACGGCCATGAGCATTGGGAAGGTCCTTGGCTTCCTTTATAAACTGCAATTTAATTCTAAAACTCTGAAAAATCAAATTCTGAGATTTCTAAACTGCAGGACAAAGTATGTTACCTTCGCATTGCCTGACTGTTCTTACAGAAAGTCAAAGACTCACAGAGCTGCTTAGGTCAGAAAAGACCTTAAAGATCATTAAATCCAACATTTAACTTATTCTCAAGAAAAACAAGTTTCAGACTTTTTAATGCCTGCTGACAGGAGTGGCAGCAGAACAGGCCCAATGTTTCCTCCATGTGTGTCTTTACACTTTCTTTGCCAGTGGAAATGATCAACTGCAAAGTGTTTTAGCTGTAATGAAATCCCAGTATCAGGCTGTTTTTCAGCTACAGGGAGAGAGATTTCCTGCAGGGGAAAAAACGACCTATACTTAAAAAATAATGATGGGTTTCTGTATTCTTCTTCCAATTTCTATGAAGTCTTCTCTTCATTCTCAGGGTTAATACAGCATTTTTCAAGACCCCAAAAATGTTCCAAGCAAATGTGATAAATGCAAGACCAGGAATTTTTTAATAGACTGAAACCTTAACCACAGGGAGAAAGAAGACCTCTCTGTAAGAAAGCAGCTTGTGAGTGAGCAGAATTAACACAGGTGCATGAATTCTATGTGTGTCTTCAGGTGTGGCTTGAAAGCATCAGTCCTCAACAGCAATACAATACAAGATCTGGAAACTGTTCCATCTGTTAACTGGCCTCATGCAACTGATCTTTCCCCCTCCTAAGTTTTGAAAAACTGAGACGGTGCAATCGGTTTTTTTCAATAAGGTGCCATTTCACTGAATGAGAATGAAGGAACAGCTGCTTTAGAAAGACCTCTTACAGGGTAATTTCCTTGGCTGGGTCTTCTCTAGTGGCATCCTTGTCTTCCAAAGTCGTGCTTTAAATTTGCCTCTTCTGAGGAAGATGATGAGATTAAGATAGCCTAGGGAGTAGTAAGTGGGAAGACAATGACTTTGGTTAATCCTTACTCTTGCACATCAGACTCTAGATGAGGGGTCCCCACTTGACCTGTTCCTAAAGCTTCAGTTATGGCTTTAAAAATTGGCCTGGTCCTATGGAAGAAAGACCACCGTGTATTAAAGCATTTGTTAAAATTAAGAAGGTGAGCATGTAACAGTGCACAATAAATGCCAGCTGCTGTTGGAGGGAGTGGATTTTTCTGCTACTTTCAGACCCCGATGCCCACAGTTGCTGATCAGAGGAGATGGAGGTCCTTCTGGAAGAGGCTGGTTGCTGATGGATGGCTTCAGTGCCTGAGGGTGCTGGATGCCCTGAAGTAGGACAGGAACTTGTAGCAGAGGCTCACTACAAAGTACCAGATGTTTCGAGCCATCTGCGACCTCGCGATGAAGATGCGCCAGATGATGACGAGGAGGGTGGTGTTGAACGCGTATCGGATGTTCCTCAGCCTGGGAAAGAGGCATGTTATCAAGACACACACAAACAACAAGAAGCTCACCAGCCCCCTGCATTTCCTACGGGCAATTCAGGAATAAATCCTATTTACAAGTGGCCCTTGGGCTTTTTGCCATTCCTGTTTTAGTGGAGACGCTGCGCTGGAGTCCTTGGTCTTATCAAGGGCTGTGCTGAAGCTGGAGCACAGTGAATAATAGTTCACGGTGTAGGTGGAATAGCTGTACTAGAATTCTCTCTTGTTCTGTATGCTCATTTCAAACCAGAGCAAAGTCATATGGAGAGGTTTTTCTTTAGGACAGTCTGTGTCCAATACTTTCTGCTTTGGATTCACATATTGGCTACCTCTCACTTTGCAGGATTTTGGGGCAGGCTAGAGAACCTTCACCAGAGATGACAAGCAAGGTTCTCTTATTTGGGGGAAACCCTGTCTTTTAGAGTTGTTAATTTACATAATGATCATAAATGATCTTCACTGTTGCAATACTGCACCACTGGAATTTTTTATTTTTTTGGGGAAATGGGTTAGTTTACAGCATCAATTTCAGTCATGTTACTACATTTTTCATATCCTAATGATCCTGTCTTCTTTCTGTCAAGAAAAAGTTTCTGCAGTTCTCTAATTCTCATTTTCCCAGTGCTTGACCAAGGGAAAAAAGATGCCCAAAGACCTCAAGACTTGTTTCATTTGTTTAAGAGCCCTTTTATTTTAAGGTAAACTTTATCACTGCACCACAGCCCATGGTCTGTCTAAATTTGTAAAAACTGGCAAACAGCTGTGATAAGAAATAGGTTAATAATTTTGCAACATAGCCGGACTAATTTTCCCAAAAGGTAACCAGGAGCTCTTATATTACTCCCTGGGTGTGACTTACTTGCGTAGATGCTGCTTTGCTGCTGGAATGCCAGCCATATCCTCATTTAGCAAGTACTTCTTAGCACCTATGCAGTAGCTCTCGATGTACTCTGACCAGTGCAGCTGGCGAACATCAAAGTTGTATAACTGGGATTCAAAGACAAAGAGCGAAAGCTGAACGTCAGAGCTCAAAACCAGTTCACTTGAAGCATCAATTCTTCACTGATCTCTGCTCCTGACAAGGCCCTCTCTCTGAAATTCTCTAAACCACCCAAGTTCCCAAGCACTGCCAGATTGTGTTTCACAGTTGCTGAATAATGTCCCACCCAGCTGGGAATCTGGGCAAAGCAAGCAGAAATGAAGTGCTAGCTGGCAGAAAATAAAGGTGTTTATCTTTCAGGTGGTAACTTTTCCATAAATACACGTATTTCCACACACACATACAGAGACACACACACACACACACACACAGAGAATCATGGAAGAAAAATGGCATTCCACACAGGCAAATGGATTCAAATGAAAACCTCTACGCAGTTTTAATGTCTCACCAGAATTATGTGTAAATAAATTAACTGGACATTGAGTCAACAGGTGCCTCTTCATCAGTGTTACTCTCAGCTGTGCTGCATTCTCTTTTGGCAGATAGATCAACAGAAGTCCAGGAAAATGGGTCAATTTGGTGTTTGGCATAAACAAAATCTTGCTGCAGAGACAACTACCTCAGTTCATTTTAGGGGCTCATACTGGACAAACTGTTAGCAGCTGTCTAACTCTTAGGCAGCTGTCTGTCTCTTAGAGCAAAGAAAGGCTTTGTAGAGAGGAAGAAGTTTTCACAGAACAGACTGGGTTGTAAGGGACTGGGAAACATTCTCCTATAATAAATAGAAAGCTCCCGAAATAAATAAATTATTTCCGATTAAAATCAATTCTAATCATCTAGGTATCATTTAAAAGATCAACAATACACCAAAAATAACTGCTGTAGATGAACAGAATCTGAGATTAGCAACCCATATTCAAGACATTTACCTTTTTGTCCTCTGTGTTAAGGTGACTCATTAACATATTCATATTATCTGAAGACCAGTTCCAGGACTGGGTGGAGAAATACTGCAGCAGTGTCATAGACTTGTGCAGCCGATTGATGATCTTCATCATTCTGAAACAAAGAGGGAGCATCAGAGGTGAGCAGGAAGTCTGACCTTATGTAGAAGCTGCTGGTTTGTGTTTCCACCAATCCAGGTGAACAAACATTGCAATTCCTCCTGAGCACTGCCCTGCTACTCACTAGGCTGAGAACTTGCTCACCAAGTCCAAACTGATCCAGCTGAACTCCTGAGCCTGGAGTTACCCAGCTTTTATTGTTGGCTTCAACATGGAAGCAAATGTGTTTGCCACTGATGTACAACTCACTGGTCTGACCTAAGGGTTGGAAAGTAAGGGTTGGAAGCTGCATCTACCTCATGTACCACTGTGGAGGGAAAAGCCCATTTGAGCTAGCATGAAGTCTGCACCACAAAGGTACAGTGCTTCTGTTCCCAAGGTGGATACCTCTCTTTCTGCCACAGGAATTCTCTTCTGCTCCTAAGCCTGAGTTGTGTACTGAAGCAAGGCTCTGATTTTTGGCATTAGTTCCAGTATTTTGTGACCACATCTGCAGTATGGACACTGAGCTCAGAAGTAATTTGCTCAGCTTCAGTTTTCAGACAGAACCAAAGAATCACAGAGTGGTTTGGGTTGGAAGGGACCTTAAAGATCGTCTTGTTCCAACCCCTGCTATGGACAGGGACACCTTCCACTATCCCAGCTTGCTCCAAGCCCCATCCAACCTGGCCTGGAACACTGCCAGGGAGGGGCAGCCACAGCTCCTCTGGGCACCCTGTGCCAGGGCCTCAGCACCCTCACAGGGAACAACTTCCTCCAATATAATCTAAATGTACTTACTTTCAGTTTTAAACCATTCCCCCCCATCCTGTGATTATGCTCCATGGTAAGAGTCCCTCCTCTTCATTCCCACTGGTCTGCTTAAAGTACTGAAAAACTGTTAGCAGAGTTTAATAGGTACCCATGTGCCTTCTCTTCTCCAGCGTCAACAGTCCTGACTCTCTCAACTTGTCCTCATAGGAGAGGTGCTCCAGCCCTCTGACCATCTTTATGGCCCTCCTTGGGTCCCACTCCAGCAGCTCCATGTCGTTGTCTTGCTTCAGAGGCATAACTGCTTGAGGACTTGGGAAATGTAGGTTCAGGTCCTCTCACGTGTCTTGGACTTTTCTTATTAATTTTTTTATACAAAAGTGGATGACAGTAATACTGTCCGATCCTGCAGGATTATTTTCCTTGTCCCAGGGGTCATGAGTAAAAAAGGCCTCCGGCAGTTGTTTTAAAGTGTGATGTACAGGGCTTGGTCAATTCTGAGAGGACACCAGATCCTCTCAGACTGAGTAAGGGCAAGAGAAAGCATTAAAAGGCAGATTTTCGTGGAAAACAAAGCTGTTTTCATGTGAAATACTGAGCTGCCCAGAGGGTAACACAGTTGCTGTGACAAATCAAAGGCGGCAGTCTGGGGGAGAATGGTGCCAGGCTGGCCTCTCCCCACGCAGACATGACTGCCAGGGCGATAAGCACTCAGCACAGCACAGAAAGACACAATGAGTCCATCAGCTCAGAGCCAGAACTGTGCAGCTCAGCCAAAGCAACCATAAAGAGTACTGCACTCCTTCTTAAAGTGGCTTTCATTTTAGAAGCAAAGCAAACCATGAGATTAAAGGAACCTTCATTCTGAATGTGCACAGTGACTGAATGCAGTTTATCTGAACTACTTTAAAATTATTTCAGATTAATCTTCCTGTGTAGGGCAAGCACCATGGGGCAAAAATACATTTTAGGAACTTGGGCAAAAGAAATTATGCAGCTAGATTGAACAGATCTGAAGCTGACTCCCCAAAACCTTTGAAGTGCTTAGGACTAATGGGAACTGCCAGAAAAAAATAAAGGACAAGAGAATAAACGCTTTAGTATATGAAAAAAATTCTTCCCTGTGAGGGTGGTGAGGCCCTGGCACAGGTTTCCCAGAGAAGCTGTGGCTGCCCCATCTCTGGAAGTGTCCAAGGCCAGGCTGGATGGGGCTCTGAGCAACCTGGATAGTGGAAGGTGTCTCTGCCCACGGCAGGGGTGAAACTGGATGATCTTTAAGGTCCCTTCCAACCCAAACCAGTGTGTGATTTTATGATCTGAAGAGTTGTGTGTGTGTTTCATGTCAACTGCCTGAGCTCAAATGTTGTGACCACTTCAAAAGACTGACTAATAATTTGTATGAAGGAAAGGTCATCTGAAAAACATTGACTGAGTAGAAATATGGCAAAGATTTCTTACAGGATGTCTCATCCTCCACTGTGGAGGAACTGAGAGGAGTAAATCGAGTATTAGCTCTCACTGTAGCCACACTTCAGACATGCTTTTTGTCTTCCACAAAACTGTTTATAGCAATGATTTCTTTATTTGCTCCCACACAGAGCCTTGCACGAGCAGATCCTCAGGTGAGACAGGATTCCCTCAAAAGACTACTAAAGGTATAAACCACATTATGCATTAAGTCATGGATGGATGTGCAGCACTCACAGGAAACCATTTAGGGCAGTTTTGCTTGATATCTGGAAATTTATGTAAAATGAGCTTACACCTAAAAAGGCTTTTTTTTTTTTTAATTTGATGTGGTTTACTGCTCTTATACCATTAAGGTCTGATATTCAGGTAGCTGGGAAAAGAAGAAACAATGAGCTGCTACTGTGCTTTCTACCACATTGCAGCAATACCTGGATGAGCTGAAGTAGTGTGTAAAAAGGAAAGAAGAATTATATTTTAAAAAAAGAAGGCTTGGAAAATTCCCAAATTCATTGGTGAGCTATCTTTGCTGAGGCTGCAAATCTTAAAGTTCAGAAGATCATGCTGAGGTCTGTTTGACATTTAACTACAGCATTGCAGGCAGTGTCCACTGGTTAATTATGCCAATCAGCTTCATGAAAAGAAATGTCAATTGTAATGGCAGTGCCAAGATCTTACTGCTGCCCATTCCAGCAAAGACTGGAGGTTCCAGCCTCATTTTCAGTTTACCTCTATTTCTAGGGTTATTCTTTCCTCCCTGATAACTGGAAGTCTTTTTACAGACCAATCTGCCTCCGAAGCTGAATGTCAGGGATAAATCAGAGCAATGCCAGGGATTTCTTTGCAAACAGCTGAAGCCTTTCTAGCTAGCAGAGGAGCACAAGAGCAGCTGACATCAACACAGCACTGGTATCCTGTTCTCACACTGCATAATAAATCCTCCTCTGTGGTGGCAGGGAATAAAGGAGGACAATGTCTGGAGTAATGTTACTTACAAGAGGATTCCTTCCACATGAGACATGGATATTGCTGTTCCTCCAAGCCACACCACTGCCAGGGCTCAAATACCACCCGTGATGGGGAACTGCCCTCCTAAATACAATTAGAATTTAATCATACTCAGAAACAACTGCTTCCTAGATTTCAGGCCAGTGCTGGAAACAGCTACTTAGGCATCTAATTTATGGGGGAAAAACTGTATTAGCTGGTATGTTCTAAACTTTGCCAGTCTCAAGTCCTTATGCAAGCTCATGCCAGATAGGGGTGATCCCACTGGAAAGCTGAAGTGGTAGAGATCTGGATACAGAGAAGACAGAAGACTACCAGTCCTCCTCTGCCTTGGGAAGCTCTGAAGTGTGTAAAACTGAGTTCAAAAGATGTGCTGCTCTCCAGCTGGTGGGAAGGGTGTGAGCCCTAGGCTGTGCTTAGCTACAGCCATGCATTTTCCTCCTTTTCCTCAAGAGATGGAGATGGGAAGAAGCTCAAGGACTCCAGTTCTCATCACTGGTTTGAGCTGTGCTCTCCACAGGAGTAGCAGGCGTGCAGGAGGCTGAGGGCAGCATTCCTTACCTGGGCTTTCTCCCCGTGAGCCTCATGTACAGGTCGTAGAGGATGGCAGGTGCCTTGTGGCTGACTGTGATCCAGTACTGGTTTATCAAGTAGCTGGAGGTCATGTGAGCGTTGGGAGTCCGGAAGGCCTGCTCCAGGGGGTTCCTTTTGAACGTGGACATGACGTACTGCCCTGCAAGGGAACAGGCATTTTTCACCTCCAGCTGGGCTGGAACCACAGTGCAGCACAGCCCAAGTTGTTGTGTTTCACACCTCCAGCCCACAGCTCTCTCTGAACTGTGTCACCAGAGCTTGGACCAGGTTGTCCCTTCTGCCATGAAAATTGATGACTCCATCTATCACCCATTTGAAACCTAATCCTTCTCCACACAACACTGGCAGACAAAAACATCCTTGTCAAAGCACCAAAACATAAAGGAGGAAAAGCAGGCAGCTCTAAGAGCTTCAAGGAAGTGCAGTTCTGCTTTCACCTGCAGCAGATGTAAAAGATATTGGTAAGTGCTAACATTTCTTTAGATCACTGAAAGCAAACTTTGGTCTGCTAGCATAAAAAAAAAGACATTTCTAATTTTCAACCAGAATTTCCAAAGGGATGATGTCCGAGTTAGTCTGCTGCTTACACAGGGTGATAGCTTTACAAGGACTTCATTATATCCTTTCAAACCACATCTGACCCACACCACCAAGCATCTGCCTGTTTTCAGAAGACCTCCGGATGCTCTAGGGCAGCCAACTGTCTTGTGTTCTTAACTCAAAAACAAATGATAGGGTGGCAATCTTCCCTTCCCTTTGCATGCTAAGGCACAAAATATGCTGGGTCTGATTCTGAGCTCTAACAATGGCATAGTGCCACAAAGTGGCATCTAGATGTGCATATCTGGGGCACTTGCATATTGCAGAGGCTTAATAGAACTGCAGTAGTTGAGCGTAAGACTATCATCCTAGGGACTGATAAACAGATGGTGCTCCTATTCCTGAGCACCAGCAAGCTCAAGAAAGAAGAGTATGTGGGCTTTTTTCACTTTCTGAAAAATTGATTTGAGAGTTAACAACATCAATCTGTGCTCATATTATAGTTTAGTCTCTAAGCTTATGTTACAAATAGAAAATCAGATGAGAATTTGCAAGCCACAAAACATCCAGATCATCCTCAGATAAGCAGATTCCAATTGTAACATTCAGACAGGACTCTCCAGTATCTGTGGTCAGCTTATTACTGCACTTCAAGTAGTGACTTTTGCTGTACTTCTTCTAAGAACCCTAAACCAGAAATCTGTCACCTCTAGGAGCTACTGCAATGACTTAGTGGGTGGGTGGCCTTTCCCCTGCAACCTCAACACAAAAATGCAGCAGCAAATCCTACAACTCAAAGGCAGGTTCTGCAGGGGGAGAATCAGACACAATCAGATCTCACCCAGGCAGACTATCAAGAATAAACTGAACTTAATTTTTGCCACGCGGAACATAATTTTCCAGCCTGTTTTAAGGTTTAGTTTTGAGGAGAAACTGCAAAATGTACTTCACAAAGTCAGACTAACCAGATTCACATTGCAGCAACGTAGAATATGCTTCTTCAGATAAAAATTGAGTTGTTTGATGACATCTTTGTAACAGCAGGGAAAGTAATGAGAAAATAAGAGGAAAGAAAAACCCCACGGCATAGCATTATTTGGAAAATAAATAAATCAGTTAAGATGCCTTTCAACACTAGGAGTTTTTATCTGTGTCTGGGGAGCTTTAGAATGAACTGCCCTGCAATGAATGTTTAAGCATAAACTCTCTTCTAGATCTCTTTCTCCTCCCTCCCCCCCACCACCCTCCAAGCTCGTCCCTCAAAGCATCAGCATCTCAGTCATTTCTGCTCCCAGCCCTCGGTATCTTCAGCCTAATCCAGCCTCAACTTCTCTGTTTTGATCTTTCTCCCCTTAAAAAATCCCTACTCCCTTGTGTCCACCTGTCACTGCTACAGCAGGTCCTGGTGTCACCTGGCCTAACCAGGTAGCCCAGGCCCTCCCCTCTGCAAACCTCATGTTTGCTTTGCACTAAAATGCTCAGTCCCATGCCAGGTGACTCCCATTCCCCTCCCTGGTTTCTCGGCAGCTTCCAGACACTCAGAACCCTCCACCCTGATGACCAGTCACACCCCCTGACTCCTTGAACAGAAGTATGTCTATTTCCCAAAAAGATATTGGTAGGAGACTGTATGGAGGATTCAGACTGGATAGCTGCAGTCGTAACATCGCGACGCAGTAAATCTTTCCCAAACTCACTTCTTCAGACATGCAACATCTTTAAAGGCAGAATTTTGCACTTTAATACTCTATCCTAATTCTCTGCAGCATGCTGCTCTCAGGAAAACTGTGGCTACAACATGTGATAGTAAGAGCTTTCATAGTGTCACCCAAGCAGAAAATTTTGCCTTCAGTTCCACCACACAGCTGAGCTGCTAATGGAACCTGCTGCTGCTGCTGCACCCAGATGATTTCATGGCTAAATCCACAGTTATAAGCAGAGGAACAGAATAAAATCAATGACAACGCACTCATACATTGCTGTTTTCATCAGTAAATTTACACTGAATAAGGGTTAAGAAAGGCAAACCTCAGAAAGTGGTGCTACAGTGGCTTTTGCTGAAGTAGCAGCCTGTGAAGAGCTTTGCATTCATCCCTGTGAAAAAGCCACAGATCTGTGACTAACCACATTTTATTTCTCATAAAAAAAAAAAAGCCAGGAACTTGGTGTGATGTCCTCAGGACTCAGTCAACTGCTGAAACCTCCTCCCTGCTAGGCCACGTGATCAAATATCATGGTTAAGACATTTGTTCTGCAAATGCAATTATGGTCTCATTCTCTGCTGACTTAAGTTTGCCGTGTAAATAATGCAAGGGGAAAAGCAAAGCAAAGGCTGAGAGATGGAGTAGCCAGCCTCCTGTATTTAAAAGCACAAAGATATGAATGCAGGGGAAACAGAAAGTAAACCAGGCCCAGTACATGCGTCCATGAATGCGCTAACTGTACACAGTATTTCACAGTACACAGCTGAGACAAATTCTGCTACTTGGCTTCAGCATGAGTTTTTCTCTGCAAGGGTTTCAGGATCTGTCTCCCCTTCTTTCACCCCTGCCTTGGAAGTACTTCCACTTGAAGAAAAGTCAGCCATGAAAATAATTTGATTGTTTTTTCCACAAAACTCATGATCAAAATACAAATCATTCTTGAAGCTCATGTATCTATCATCTCAACATTTTCCTCCTCGAGTGCACACCTGTTATTTCTGTTCAAAATTTTCTGATGGGCAAGGAAGACCACTTCACTTCCATAGTATCACAGAATCCTAGAATGGTTTGGTTTGGAAGAACCCTTTGCCTCACAGGACCCTCGCCCACTGCAGCTAGGTCCCCAGAATGCAGTTTGAATGGCAGACACCAAATGCCACTGAAATTGTGGAAACCAATTCTTTAAAGTATAAGGAACACTATGGATGTTCTCCATTTAAATGAGACCTTACCCATTTCTCCCCAGAAGAAAGGGTTGATTCCCCCTGTTGTGCAGTTGTACACCAACAAGTTTTTTGGTCTGGAAAACAGAAAGAAGTGGTATTTTGAGATGTGAAGAAAAACTCCATTTCTTAGGGAAGGGAGCACAAAATCAATCAATTTCAAGAAAATTCTCGGTTTAATACCAAACAAAGTTTGCATTTTTTGGTGTGGAACTAAACATGGATCACAATGGTTTTACTTCTTCCTTCAACTTAAGTCAAGAATTAATGATACATTTTTCTTGACCTAAACCTGCCTTGCCAAGGGTGCCAAGTGATGATACCCATACATCATTTTTCTTACTGTATACTTGAAAACTGCACAGTTTTAATTTGGTGGATTTCTTAATAATGTTTTGAGGGGAAAGCTGGTGAGCTGCTCTTCAAGGTCTTTTTAGGATCCTTATTTAGCTTACTGGATGTAGCTCTACCCTCAGCTCAGAGGGCTTACTCTGTCTTTCAGCGTAAAACACTTCTGCCTTTTATTTGCCTGGGTTTGATTTCTCAGAGTAGCATAAACCTCCAGAGTAATTCATGTGATTTATTCTCTGTACTCCTACCTAGTGATTAAAGGCCAGGCCAGAGGTTCACAGGAAAACACCTTACATCCTTAATATCACTTCTACATATTCTTCTCAACAATGCAAAGAAGGGAGATTTTTTAGATCATAAAAGCCTATAATATATTTACATTGTGCAGAGTTTCCCAAGGAAAACATGTAGAGCTTTTTTACCAAGAAAACTCCACAAGACACTTGAAAAGCAACTCAGTGAAAAGAAGGCCCAAAAACCACTGCCGCAAAGCTCTTGGCCTTCAGAAGACTAACTTCTGAGAGGCAAGAAACAGGTCTCACCTTTAGCTGTAGAGATTTCCTAACTCTAAACCCTGCCTTTATTGCATTTTCTACACTCTCAGTCCTTGCCCACCCGCAGGGAGAAAACACCAACCAGAAAAATCAATCAACCAGTCTCTTGCACCAGTTTTCAATGAGCTCCTGGCTCCCATTCAACTGCTGGTGCAGGGAGCAAATATTCCAGGTGTGTGGCTAAGGAGGAATGCCAAGAAGAGGGATGCCCTCCCACCTGTGCACAGCCGTGTACCACCCAGCTGCCAGAGTCAGGTTGATGGCGACGTCGACAGGAATCATGTCTGCCACCGCTTCGTTGTTGGCAATGACGGTCCGCAGGATCCCTTTGCCTGCCTGTGGGACACAGGAGACAGAGAAACGGTCACTCACTCCAGGCTGGGCTGAGATTTAATGGCAGGACTCTAGCAGTGTGCACTGTGCACAGGCCAGCACCGCAGCAAGATTTTTCTGCTGCAGATTATTTGGTTTCTGTGACAACAAAGACGGATCTCCCATGGATCTCACTGTTCTGCATTTTCAGAGGACGCTTGGAAACATGATGATGTCTGTGCTGTGCATAACAAGAAAAGCTGGGCCTCTTAATTGAGCTCAATATGAAAGAAATACTCGAGGAAAGAAACTTATCTGAATTTGCTGCTGTAAAGTCCCCCGTGATGCCTGGAAGTTACGTTATCTTAAATGACACGGGCAGGCAGAGGTCTGCGTGTCCCTCAGAGACTGCAGTCACTTTGGAAATTACACCAGTAAGATTTTTGAAAAGCTTACTACATTTCCTTTGGATGTATTCACACTTGCCTCTTTTCCAAAGCTGTCTGTTAAGCACAAAGATACAGAGGATGGCCCCTGCCTTGAAGAGCACATCACCCACCAAAACTCAGTAAAAGGAATCAGTGCAAATACAAAGTACTGACAACCGAAAAGAGGAAATAGACAAGAACAAAAAATTTTCATCTTGCTTTGGTTGGAAGTGCATTTTTCAGGGGATCAGGCTCCCCAAAATATATATATTTAACCTGAATTCATATCAAGGGGTTTCCATGATGACCAATCATGCTTTGGAAGTTCCACAGGAGAGACATGGCAACAGCATGGCAGACTGGATCAGAGAGGACGAGGCAAAATACAGAAACATGGGGGTGAAATGGGATAAAGGACCTTTACTTGGTGTGTTACGGATGAGGGCTGAACAGAGCACATAGGAGAAGAAACCCCACATGGCAGAGTCAAGGCTGCCATCAAGTTATTTCTTGTGGGAAACAATGCAGTGAAGCTGAGGAGCCAGGGAAAAAGCTGAGAGGATAAAAGTGCTGGTGAAGCAAGGAAGGATAAAAGCTCCTGTAATTCACAGCTGTGCAAAAGCAGAGGGAAGGACTGAGTGAAGGAGCGAAAGAACATCTGCTACAGATCCATCAATATATAAAAGTTAGGGCAAAGGAAATGTTACAGCTTTTCTTGAATTATTTTCATGCAATCTGAAACTCCAATTTCATTATAAAACAGATTAAATTTTTATACAGCAACTAAACAGGAAGTGCTTGGTTGTGGAAAACCCCTTGCCTGAAATCTGAGGAGAGAAAATAAGTAATTTAAAAAGCATTTAAGACTTGCTATTAATTTGTAAAACACATGCCATTGTCTAGTGGTCAGTGGTGGATTTTAAGGGACACTTAAATTCTCTCTTTGGGAGGTGTTTATCTTCCGGGGTCTTTTTGGTGGCTGATCTGTTTCCCTTCTGCAATCAGATGTGTTTGTTGCATTTCACAGCTTGCAAGTAAGGGAATAGCAGTTCTGACTGATTTAATTTTCATCAGGAACTAGGACTTCTGAGCAGTCCCATCCCATCCTTGGTGCAATGGGCAGAGGGATCACAGACTCTGACACAGACAACAGTGCAAGATTCCCCACATGGCTCACTCCATCCTCCTCAAACCCATGTCATGCACTGAATTCTGCTGCCCTAAGCTGAACTATGGTTAGGCTCAGACACTAAAACTTCAACTTGCAACATCACAGAAAGAAAGAAACAAAGGAGGCAACCAAGCTCAGCTCTTAATTTTCCACTGCTATGAGCACATGCCCACTAGAGACCACTGTGTGATCAACTATCACATTTTCACACTGAAGACCTTTGAGGTCTTCAAAATGAGGATGTTTGATGGATTTGCTGCAAAATGTGTTCAGAGCAGCATGTGATGGTCATACACACATGAATGATTTTGAGATTTCCTACATTTTGTATTTAACAAAGGCTTAAGGCGTTTTTTGGGGGTTTCTTTTTACATTGAAAATAGTTCAGTGGTACTACCATCAGGTATGGCTTGTTTTCTGTTCATAGATGCTGACATTTTTCTCTTTAGTGAAATATAAGCTACTGCAAAGTGAAGCCTCCAAAATAATTTCCTGGTGAGAGTCTGATGTTTCTGGACAGCCTCTCAGCTGAGGTGCTTTGGGGCCAGTCACTGTCCAAACCACCAATTAAACCAGTTGTGCCCTACAGCTTCACTGCTTTTGCAGGGAGGAAGGTCTTTGCATGTAATAGGGAACAGTGAGACAAAATGCCTTAATTACACTCCAGCGGAAATATAATTAATTTCATTTTGTTCCTCAATCAACAAACACAGCTCCCCACAGCAGCTGGAGCAACTGCAGGCGAAAGAAACATAATTAGATTATCAAGAACAACTTGGACTTCCATATTTCATGAATATTTAAAAGAAATGTGTCTGTTTATGGAATGAAATGATCAGACTCAAACACTGCAACTCAGGAAAAAAGTCTTTGCAAGATTTGGAGTCCAGATTCTGCCCAAGTGACATCAAAGATCATCTGAACCAAATCTGAATCTGGAGGACGTTCTCCCTATAGAATGACCTTGGTTAGAAGTTGAAAGTGAGTATTTTCACTGTGTGAAGGGACACTTGGAATGCACAAAACCAAACCACTTCCCTTTTGCTTTTTTCAACACTGAATTAAAGCAAATGAAGCTACTCATCTAATAATCACAGTTTAAAATACATTTGGCCAGGAGAGCTGCTTGTACTGACACAACTTTCAGGTAATCAAACTGATGCATCACTCAGATGTTTAAGGGTTCCTATTCAAATAACTCACCACATTCAAGCACATTAATTCATGTACTTATTAATTCCCCCCTTCAGAAGAAAAAAGTCTCTTGGGTCCCTAATAATAAACACTTTTCCCTCCTGAAAAACATTCCAAACAACTTTGTCTCTACACCCTGCATCCTTGTCATTGTTTATTGCCTTTTTGTTGGCTATCTCTCAATGTAGTTACAGACCACAGTTCATCACCCAAGAGCTCAGTGTAGATGACAGTAATTTCATTGTCTCTTCTACTATACTGAAAAACCTCAGATCTTCAAACCTGGACCAAAAAATACCACCTCTTTTTCAAATCTCAGTGCAAGTCTAATCTTTTACATAAAAAGAGACGTTATTCCTCACAGGGACCCTAGAATCTCCTTATCTTTGCTTTCCACGGAGCTAACTTGAATCTAAAGATACAGGCTGCATCTGCATACAAAACCTTGCCCAATGTTTCTTGCAATCCAGTTCTGGATAAATTTTTTGATAAGACATCATCAAAGGTTATGATTAAAAAAAGAAACTAACCAAAACAAAAAAACGCCCAAAATAAAAGTCATGTCAGTACAAAAATTAGAACCTGGCACATGAAAATGTAAGAAGTGCATCTGCAAAATTAAGGAATTGAAAAACATTCATTGATTTCGATAATATCATGAAAGAACCCAGAAACCAGGACAAGACGCTAGGACTAGGGCAGAGAGGCAGTACAAGCTTCTTGAGTTGTCACCAAGGAATAGAAGGCTTTTATGAAAGAAACTGTGACATGATTGGAAGTCAATAATTTGTGAAAAAAAAAAAAAGCGCCTCTGAAATGTATAGATGGGGTTCAGATGAAAGCATTATTTGTCCTGTGCACTCCATAACTGAAACAATTTCTACTTATGATCTACTTCAGATATAAATGAGCATTTTTAACAAGATCATATTTGGATTTTATTCTACTCTCCTATGATTGCAGACCACTAATCCTTTTATACACTGCACCAGGCTGATTAGAACATAGTTTTGACAAAGTAATGAAGTTGGACAACTCATACACGAACATAAATATTTGTCCAGAGCTATATGGCATTATGGATTGACAGAGAGACCTAAGGCAGTGATTTTAGTTCAGAAAAAAAAAAAAAACAGTAAGGCAGGAGAAAAGGTATGCAACTTTACTCTTTTCATGTATTAATTATAATGATTATTTTCATCTTACAGAGAATATTTTATCAATTTAGGAAAAAATATAATGAATTATCCATGTGACTGGCAGAGCCTGAATCATATACATTATTTAGGTGTAGTCTGTACAGGGAGAAATCTTGTACAAAGCAGTGGCAAGTAGGAGCCAGAATCTTTGGTATTGTGGAGAGATAAATAGTTAAAGCAGTGGATTTGGAAACAATACACACAGAGACAAATGGAAGGATAAATACTGCTGCCTTGTATTGGCAGTGTGGTAACCTGGCCTGGAAAATAAAGTTGTGTTAAAAGATTCAGGCTGTGACACCCATGCATTACCTTCATTTCAATGATACATCTTCTACCATTTCTTTGAAAATTTGGCCAAATGTATCCAAACCTTTAGTTTTTTCTGGGTTTTTAGGAACTGCAATTCATGTTTTAGTGAACCAGCAACTCTCTCAATCTCCTTTTTTGAGCTCAACACAAACAGACCATTTTCTGGGTCCCACTGGCTGGCAAATATGTGGCAAGTGTGTGACATCTTTCTCCCAGATTCAGAAAACTCCTGTGACCCTTGACTGCACACAGTTCCTAAGTGGGGCTGTAGAGTAACATCAGAATTGCTATTTTAGTAACTCACACTCTGCTTTAAGGGGAGCTTAAATAGTAACCAGACGTACCGCAATAAATATTCCACTGGTCCCATTGAAGTTGTCAATCCAACCCTGTGGAAAAGAAGAATGATTAGTGTTCCCTTCAATGATATGTTGCTTACACAGGCTTCTAAATGATGACAGTGGTGTGGTGTAGAAAAAGAAGGAAGAAGACACCAGTTTGGATGGAAGCCAGCCCATCTGGGGACAGCTGCCAGGATGCCAACCAGTACCAGGGGATGCACTGCCTGCAATTTACTCATCAACAACAGAATCTAAGTTTATTCTTAGAAACCACTTCTTTCCTATTCCCTGGCCTCAGGAATAAAATCTGGCTTTAAATACCACAGTGTCTTGATGCTGGCACACTTGCTGAAAACAGCTGGAGTGATATTTACCCTTGACAGACAACATGCAGCTGTCACCAAGAGTGATTTGGTAACTGGAGCTAATTTCTAAAGCAAGGAAGAAAAAAACCCCAAAACCAACCCACACCACTCCTTTTGAATCCCATCCTACTTCAGGTCAGGGAAGCTGCCACTTGTGGGAGCTGGAGTTCAGAGCAGTGATGAGCTGTTTGACCTGGAACAGGTTGTGACACCAAACAGAACTCTCTGTCTTTCCAAGATGGGGAGCTTGGCCCAGAGCCTTGGCTGTATCTCAGCCATCTCTGGCACACTTCAGGCTGCATGAAAGCCAAAGGTGACTTTGTGCTGCCTTTCCACTTTGGCTGCAATGGTGAGGTACGTTATTCCTATCAGTATATTTAGCTTAATGAATTATCTCATTCCAAAGTACAGCTGCATTTAATTACTGAATGCCTGACATTTGTACCTCAACCAGAATGCACCAGGAGTAGGACTGATCCTCAGATCCCATGTTTTGAGCACAGAAACTCCCCTGGTGTGCCTGAATGGACAATCAATTGGAAGCCCGGCATTCTGCACCACAATTATCCCCGCTCGTGTTATTATTGCTTAAATGTGATCTTTTCACAGGAGTTCTTCCTGAAGATGCTGAAGAAGGCTGGCTGTTCTACTCCAGCACAGGACCTCCACCTCTTCCACACATTTCCCTATGCACTGGACACCTGTTTCTCAAGACACTGCTACCAGGAGGGACAGATTCCTGACAGTACCACAGCTCCAGCTGTATCCAAAGGCTCACAGTAGGGAATTGTGCATTCATGCTTACTGGGAAAGGCTCATGCCAGCTGGCTCCCACGATGGATGGCCTGATGATAGCAACGTTCAAGTTTCCTTTCTCTTGCTGAATCAGGTACTCTGACAAGGCTTTGGTGTAGGTGTAGGTGTTAGGCCACTCCCCAAGCAGCTTGGGTGTGATGTCTTGAATGATGGATTCATCCAACCACCTACAGGAAACAAGGAGAACATCATCATCCACAGTGCAGGGAGAGAAAAGATTCGGGCAAAACAGACCAGTGAGACAGGAATCCTCACCTGAAACAGAGGATAAGCCAGTCAGAGCTAAGGTTTGGATTTAAAACAGCTTGGTGGGAAAAGGTTACTCTTGTCTTCAAGGTGCAAAATAAACCCTGGTGAACTTCATGCTACAATGCCTGGCTGCAATCCAGGTACCTCTACAAACTCACTTCAGAGCAATCTCTTGCATGGGTAATGCTTCACTGCAATCTGTGACATAAATATTGCCACGGTCTACAGCCTGATGGAGCTCTCCAGCCTAGGATTCACACTAGGCAGTGCTCATCCTTAGCCAACACAGTCCCTGTATCCTCCCAGATACGTTTCTGGATATTCCTGGTAACCTTGAGTTAGCAAGTCATGTAACAACACAAAGGTCTCAAAAGCTGGAATAACATCCTAAAGGGATATTATTCCAACAGTGGATTTCCATCATTTGCAGTGTTAGATGTTCCTTCTAGCAGGCTTTCCACTGGTTTGTTCACACAAGAAACTGCTGGTGCTTAAAAAACACCAACCAAAACCAAACCACCAAGAAACCCCAAAAGAACTCTGCCAAGTTGTTTTTTATTTTTTGAAGCTATTCAAGTACCTAATCCATCAGAAGCAGTTATGCAGATAGCTTTCAAAAAGCAGCCCTTACCACCATGGAGCTGCAGGAACGGCCTAATGCCCAAAGGCTCTTCCCTGGCACAGCACCAGGACCTCACAGGTCCTGCCAGCATCTGGGTCTAAAGGACAAGAACTGGCTGTGCTTCCAGAGCCCTCACTGCCAGTCCCTGACAGGCTCCCAGCAGCCTGGTGTTACACCACAGAATCAAAGATTAGCTCATATAATCCAATTTGTAATTAAGTCAACGGACTTACAGTTCAGTCTGAAGGGGTGGATTCTTCCCAGGGGCACTGCAAGGATACTGCTTCCTGCAGATCCTCACTTCACCCCTCCTTGT
Organism: Donacobius atricapilla; assembly: GCA_013397315.1. Lineage (NCBI taxonomy): Eukaryota > Metazoa > Chordata > Aves > Passeriformes > Mimidae > Donacobius > Donacobius atricapilla. Next base: position 357,017 of record WBMY01017399.1, read on the forward strand.
CTTGAATTTCAGAAAAAGGCAGAGGTCAAGGGGAGAGAAATACAATGCTGACTGACACACCTGAAAATTTGCTTGATTCTGAAAACCCTGCAAAGACATGGTGGCTGAGGTGGCACAGCACTTTTCAGACAGCTCTCATTGGGCACAGATGGGCAACTTGTTGTATGAGAAAGCACTAATTCAACAGGGGAGGGCTGGATGAAGCAAATCTCTCATATTTGGAATGTGTTAAAAATCTGACAATTTGTAGTATATAAGATTTTTTTCTTTAAATAAAAACCCCCTGTGGAGGCACAAACACCTTCCTTTGCAAGCCTGGTCCCAGAAACAAGGCAGAAGCATTTAAACATAAAATATGAACTATGCAGAGGTTACAAGCAGCACATAATATTGACATAATTTGCAAAGCCACTTAGGCAGCCATTGAACCTCACGGTCTCTGCTAAACTGCTCGTTTGAATCTGTGGAGTAGCTAATTACCAGCCTATCAAAAGGAGAAGGCTATTTCTGCAGAGCCTGGAGGAAGACTAGGTTCATTTGGGAACTTGGGTTAAGCTGTGTTCAAGTCTTTTTCCCCCTTCTCTTTTTTTTTTTTAATTTTCGTAATAGGGTGTTGCAGGTTTGCATTGCCACAAAGCAAAGACAGGTGGAGAAGTATAAGCAGAGGCAATTTCCCCTCATCCTCATCCTTCCAGAGAGGTCTCTACATTACCTGAGGACCTGTCCCAAGGGTACCAGCTTGCCAGGTGATTTGATTGACCAACATTCCCATCAGGGAAGCTGAGCTGACACTTCAGCAAGGAGAACTGCTCTGTGACCTACTTGGAAGATTCCGGAATGCTAACTCAAAAAAGCTGCTGCTTCTGCTCACTGCTGCATTTCCCCCTTCCTAGCAAACGATGCAAATTAAACAATTAATAACTTCTCCATTATATGCACCACATTACTCAGCCACAGGAAAACACAACTTTCTGTGTTAATGGCTTTGCATTAGTAAGACTCTTGTAAGCAATGACGGATCTATATTTTCTGCAATAACCAACCCACAGCTTCAGCCAAGACTCTGCTGTGTGCTGTGTTCCTCACCTCAGCACACCCTTCAAAGCTGATTTCCTCCAGCTTTAGATTAAGGCAAACCATGCTTGATGCAGCAGATTATATGTTTCCCCTATTGGCCTGGCAGCACTTAGAAGTGTGACTTTTGGTTTACACAGCTTAAGCGTCAGGGTTTACTTGCAGGTTAAATATCAGAATACAAAACAGCAAGATGTAACAGGAGGATAAGAACAGAAAAAAAAACAGCTGGGAGTCCTCCTTGAGATTTCAAGTGAATACGTAATCATAAGCATATATCAAGTGCATGGCCAAGAGCACTGTTAAATGGATCTGTTATTGCATCCAGTTGTTCCATTATCCCTCTTAAAGCACTTGCAGAGCAGCACCTTAAGACAAGAGTTGGCTGTGAAGGGAGTCATCCACAGCTGGCTGATGCAAAACATAATCTTTATTTCTCCCCATTTTTGAAGACAGTTTATATTTCCTTATCTGCTTCCCCTTCCTCCCCTTTGAAGGTAAAACTCTAATACCTGTTAGTCCCCTCTCTGAAACCTTCTGCACCCTGACATCCACATGCTATTTCTTTCACTTACATGGCAAATATTAAAGGTACATCTCAAACATGATCCTCTCTGCTGCATTTTCCAGTTATGATACATAAATTCTTAGTGTTTTATATGAAGCAGCTCAAGTAACAACCTCTGAGGTAGCCAAGCCCTTCCCCACACTTCTGACTAGCAATCAGACCTGAGCTGCAGTCTTTTTTAATCTGAGACATCAACACTACTTGTTTTCAGAGCTGCAAGTGATGGTAAGCTTTTTGGGAAAGTGAAATGGGAGTCTTGACAGTGATGAACACCAAAGGACCTAAAACTGAGCCAGTGGGCAAAAAGATGACAGAGCAGCTTCACTTTTAGGGAAAAGCAGTCTATCAGAACTGGTGTTAGAGGTTGCTGTGCTCAGAACTGGCAACTGTAGCGCAGAAAAAGTTCTTGAATCAGAGCTGACAGCTCTGAAACCTCCATGTCCGTAAGTAGCAGCAGACAAAAAAAACCAAAAAAAAAGCAAAAAACCCCAAACCAAACCAAACCAACCAAAACCAAAACCAAAACAAAACACCCAAAAAAACCCAGTGAAATCATCCCTGGTCATGATCAGGTGCTGAGAATGAGACCAGTGGTGTCATTTTGAAGTTAATTAAATAAAACTTTGAGTGACAACACCTGGAGTACTGCATGAAGTTCTGTCTGACCCCCACACCTCAGGGAGTGAGTGGAGTTTAAGAACACGTAGAGAGGAAGGACAACTAACATCAGCACATGAGGAGACAGTAAAAAGGCTGAGACTCTTCAGGTTTCTGTGAGGGGAACAGAAAGGAGTATCCTGGCTGGTGTAGTTACCCTAAACAGCATCTCTCGGTGACACTCTTGAGGGCAAGATACTGGGCCAGGAAGCCCATTGCTCTAATGCACTAAGACATCTCTCAAATTTTTGTCATGCTCCACTTACTGAATAAATGATAAATGATTGATGACTACTAGCTGGAAATAAACATATCCAAGAATGTGGGCTACTAGAGATTCAAATAGAAAAACTAGTTTGTACTAACTTTTCTGGAGTAGTGCTTAAACAGTTAAATTATTTCTTAAGACAAACTTTTTTCATTAAAAAAAAAAACAACACCTGGTTCTCTTAGAGGGGATTAATTAACTTCATCTTCCATTACCCTAAATCAATAAGAATAGAGATTTTATACCAGCTCTTTGGGTTAATAGATCGCAGATCAGTTGCTTATATCACCCACTAGGAAATTAATGAAAACACATTAACAATTGTGGGAAATTCTTTTAAGGAGAATGTCTCCTGGGGCCTTTATCAGCTGATTTTGTTATTCTTTCTAATTATTCTTTATTTTGGTAAATTCAGTAAACCAAGCTTTTTTTTGTTGTTTCATCAAAGCCCTGTTATTTCTGTCCAGGTTGAGAGGACACAGCCTCATGCTGTGCCAGGAGAGGTTCAGGTGGAAATCGGGAAGATTTTCTTCACTGAAAAGGTGGCCAGGCATTGGAAGGGGCTGCCCAAGGATGTGGTGGAGTCACCAATCCTGTAAGTGTTCAAAACCCAACAGTCTGTGCTCTGGTTTAGTTGACAAGGTGGTGATCAGTCAAAGCTTGGACTTGGTGATCTTAGAGGTCCTTTCCAACCTAAATGATTCACACCAACTGTCTAAAAAGCCTGTTTCTTACTCATCCCCATAAAACTCCAGTTAAATACCACAGGATTTCTGAACGAAGTGGAAACAACATTGGGAAGCAGAAAAGACAAATGAAATAAGGTGTCACCCTGATTTTTTCAGCCTTCTCTTCTGTTTTCACAGTTTCATGTTTTGGGTTCTTTCTCACGCTCTGGTCTGTAAACACTGGCAAATGTTTATCATAACTTCAAGGTAGTTTACATTCCTGTTCTTAGAGATATGGACAGCTGATGGACAGTTGTCCTGACCAATGGGATGGGGAGAGGTGTCAACCTTCTCCCCCAATCCCTGGCCTTTTTAGAGATACTATATTCGAGTCAGACTTTCAAATAAAGTAGAGTTTTAGTTCATGCCTTCTGATCAAAGTGTGAGTGTGTGTTGTGTGTGGTGACAAATTGCATCAATAAGGTATATGAAAACAATCAGTTCTTACTAAGCCAGAAACAGAGCTGAGTGTTACAGAAAGCAACTTCACTCCTGGCAGAAAATACACTCCTGCAGAACTTAATACTGGACTCCCATTAAATCAGAGTCATTAAAAAAACCACAAAGAAACAGCAGCAACAGCTCTGAACACAAATCCCACCCAGTTCTGTGAGCAGCTCCCAGGTCTGCCACAGGATGAAGGGAAGGCAGCACTAGAAGGTTAATGCAGTTCCTACTTACTCTACTAAATCAAAGAGCTTCTGGGGTTCGGCTGGGGGTGGGTAGATGATCTCCTCGATGCATTTCCGGACGCAGTTTGCATAGGCAGTGGAGATGTGGATGAAGGCCTCAAGGTTCCGCATCTGCCGGGCCAGCTCGAGGAGCCGCTGCGTGCCCATCACATTCAGCTGCAGGGCATGTCTAAGGAGTGCAGGGGAAACAAGCAAAAGGCATTTCACTGGGGATAATGTGTAAAGTCTGAGCCTTATCCAAACCTCACCAGGAAAGGTAAATCAGGGAGGAGCAGGGGACATGGTGGAGCAGAAAGTGTCAGTGAAATCCGAGTGTGAAACCAGCTTTGAAAGCAACACTGTTGGATTTGCTGTTCCAGACACTGAATGTCTTTTAAATATTTTTACTCAGTTTTGAGTGTCACAAGTAAGACTTCACTAACATTTCTAAATATTGGTCACCCCTCCCTGGAACATGTGTTTCTAACCCCTGAGGCACTGCGGTTCCTAAAACGTTCAGTATTCTCTTGAGGGACTGCTGCTAAACCAGATGAACACAGCTTCAGAAAGCAGGAAAGGGTCCTTGGACTCAGAAAAAAACAGATTCATAGTGTCATAGAATGGCCTGGATTGGAAGGGACATTAAAGGTCATCCAGTCCCACTCCCTACCATGGGCAGGAACACCTTCCACCAGACCAGGTTACTCAGTGCTTCATCCACACTTCCAGGGATGGGGCATCCACAGCTGCTCTGGAAAACCTGTGCCAGGCCCTCAGGACCCTTACATTAAGGAATTTCCTCCTAATATCTAATCTAAACCCACTCTCATTCAGTTTGAAGCTACTCATACTCAAAGAAGACACAATTAGAGATAACAGTTTAAGTTCCCAAGGAATGGAGACAAGAACTGATAAGCACAGGAGAAAGAATGTCCTGGTTAGCAATGTTGACCTTCAAGCATTCAGCATAGCCAAAAGTTGTCCTAGAGACAATCTGTAACAGATCTCAGCAAGCAGACTGCGTTGCATGCTTTGTACTGGAATAGAGACACTTCCCTGCACAGAAGGGAGAAGGCTCAGGAATATGCAATCTGCTCAGCCCAGGAGTAGAAGCTTTCAAAGACACGTACAATGTTAGGAATTATGCCATCAAGAATAGTATACACACACACAAAAACTTAATTATGCTGAAGAGAAAATGTAAATAGTGCAAAGGAATGAAAACATCAGCTGAAGAGTACAATCACTATTTGGATCACTGTATCTAAAGCTAGAGATACTTTTCTTTTTGCACACTGCTATTAAGGAAAAGCATTTTCTGTAGATTTCTATTTTGTCCTGCCCATCTAGCAGGATGAGTATTTCTACTTGAGCTACCCTTCAGACAGAACTTACTTTTTTATGCACACTTCTGTTTGAGTGCTTCCCTTCTGAGAAGTGGTGAACAGAACTGTGCTCATAATATGGGCCTAGCATGGATTTCTGCTGAGTTGCTCAGAGTTCCTTTAGCCTTCAAAGGGAGTATCATCTAACCCTGGTGATTTGTTATTTGTTTTGTCACTCTTTTATTTTTTTTCTATTTCTATTAGTACAGCATCTATTAATATTTCAGTGTAACACAATTTCTGAGATTTCTGCCCTCAAGAGTTCCATCTGGAGAATTCCCTAAATGTACTGCATGTTGATGCCAGTAATTCATTTAGTGTCTCCATTGCTGCTTCTCCAGTATCTTCACAGCAATGCTTTCGTCCCCTCCTTATGTACTGGCATTACATATTCTGTTGTAATCTTGGAGCTTCTGCCAGATTGAAAAAATAATTTCATTTGTGTCATCATCAAGTTGCTGCTTGAAATTCTTAACTGAGCAGCAATATCGTGCTTTCACATTTAACTTGCTAAAATTTTACCCATCTGATATATTTTGTTATTCAGTCAGGAATAATTTGAGTTTAGGAACTTCTCATATTTTGCCTTCTAATGCTCATTTTCCTTGTTCTGTTACAGGGATTTTGATAGATCACATATAGTCAATCTTTAAATAGTATCTACACTGCCTGCAAGCTGATGACCTTTTAAACTTTTAGCTTTTTTCTAGCTATCCTCCCTATTAAAAATGTGGTTTCCTTTTGATGTTTCATGCCACTGAGACTTGTTTTTAAAGTGGGTTCATTTGTGCATTGATTTATGAATATTTGTGGCTACTTACGTATTGGCTCAAGATCACATCAAGAGCTGCTTTCTTTCTGGTGTTTCTCTAATTAGTTGTTCTAAAAAGCAAATATTTATAGTGTACATAGTGGCTATCTCTTTAGCCTATGAGCAAATAAAGACTGATATTACAAATTGTGTTTTCTACTATCACAGCTTTAGTGTTTTTCAAAAGAACTATGAGAATCTTGCAATGAAGATCATCCATCTCGGTATGTTGAAATGGATAATCTGCACAGAAGCATTTACACGTCTAATCTTGTGTCAGTGGCTTATTTCCACTGGTTTTTCTCAATGGAAAAGCCTGCCTGGACAGGCACTTCCAAGGGAACTCCTTCAGAAACCAAGCACTTTTTGTAAACAGTTAATTACAGTGAGATCTGGGTGTTTTAAAGGTTGTAATGGGCTGTTTTCTCAAACCACAGCTCATTTCCCTCTCCAGCCACCCAGTGACAAAGAAAAGGCCAATAACAACATCAGCTTTATAGATAGCCACAACACAGTCTCACTTCAAACTGTCTCCAGCTCTGCCAAAACATCTCCCTGATGGCCTAAACCACACATATCCCCACCACAGTTTTAGGTCATACTTAACTCCCTTACAGTATTACAACCCAATCCTGCAGTTCTTCCTCCTGCTCCCATGGGCCTGTGCCAAGACAGCTCCCTTTTGACGTGCACACACACACACACACACACACACACACAGCATTTTCAGAACACACCCCCTTCATGTTCAGCGCAGAACCACGGGGAGCACGAACATGGACATGGTGCACTCTGGATCACGCTCAGCAAACAGAGAAAAGCAGGACGTACTTGAGGGGTTCGTCAAAGCGAACTGTGGCCGCACAGTGGAAGACAACATTGACCCGGGCCAGAAGCTCCTCCTCGTCTTCAGCACTGATGGCCAGCTTGGGCTGAGTGAGTTCAGCATTAATAGGCTTAATCTTCTCGTGGAAATTAGGGCAATCTTCTCGGACCCTGTCAAAGACCTTGAAACACAAACAGAGAGAGATCAGGTACAGAATTAGGCTGCTGAGATCGCTTTGATTAGCAGCCAGTCTGATTACATCAATCAATGCAACTGGCACAAAAGAGAATTCCTGTCTGGGGGGACACAGGTGAGATGATAAAATAGTCCATTCACTTGTTCCCTCCCAAGGGAAACAGAACAAAAAATATAGGGGGTAATGCATTGCTCTGAAGAGATTAATGAATCTTCTCTGCCACCACTCATTTCCTCAGACAGCCACCAAAATTGCTCTGTGTCCACATCTCCTGCCACCACTTGCCACTTGACCTCAAGGGCTACCTGTAGGACCAAAACAGGAGCTAAAGAGCAGGAGGGCAGAGTATGGAGTGGGAAAGCCTGTGCAGCTTTAGACTCAGGCTAGATGGTTCTACAAAGGACTTGCAGAGAAGAGGGGAAAGTGGGCACAGTCTTGCTCCTCCTCCTCCTCTTCCTTTGCTGCTACTTGTCTATTGTTACTCTTTGTTCATGTCAGATGGGTCCAGTGGGGACCTGCTTTTGGGATGGAAGGATGTGGCATCTCAATAATCCCTGCTGCTGAGGCTGCTGAGTGCCACCAGCAGTTTTGCATAACTGAACATGTGTGAAGCTAGTTGGCCTCTCAATCCATCCCTTTTTTCCCTACAAGTATGATCCATAGCTCTTTCCAAGACACATTTCTGCATTCTTACTTTTGAGCCATTTCAACTCAATTAATAGAAATGGTAAAGTACAAAAAGATCCTTTGGGGGGAGGGGTGGAGCAAACTGACATCATGAAAGGTAGAAAGAATCAATAGAATAGGCTGTGGGATCTGAAGAGGTATAATCTAGATTCCAAAGGATAATCACACCTCCAAGGTAACAAGTCTACTGACAGGAACACCTAATACTGAGAGAGATTACTGAGGGATACACAGGATGAATCACACCACCTTTGGACACCTTTTGGAGCCGTCTACATCAGCAGTGCCAGGAAAGGCAGGGAGGGAACAGCTGAACTTGCCTTGGGGCAGAGGATGAACCAGCTCACTTTTCAGTAGCTCTGTGTTTTTGGGGTGTTTCTCCTCCTCTGTAGCCTACACACCAGTAACACCAAGTTTGGAAATATCTTTACTACCACAGCCTCTTGTTTTCTTAAGAGTTTCTTCTGCCTTTGATGCGCCCAGTACTTGTAAACAAGCAGAAATTGTGTGACATAAATTAAACATACTAAAAGACACTTGAAAGATTAAATTGATCCTTATAGCAGTATTTTTTTGTTTGTTTGACAAAAGGATTATCATCTTTCCACTTATCTGACAGGCAAATCTAGATAAACCTTGAGGTTCTTAGGGATAAAGAGGTGATAAAAGAATCATTAGCCTTCCCCATTACGCACCACACTCTGTACTTATTTTAAATTGCCACACAGCTGCACATCCTTCATAAACATGAAACTTTAGCCTAAGTTAGGACAAGACAAAGCCATTTCACTGTCCTCAGCTGCATCTGAGTGCACACATCTTTCATCAGTGTCGCTAGGCCAGAAAAGAGATCTCTTGCAAGAGTTACTCATGGGCAAAGGTGTTGGTGAGAGCTGGCTGGACTGCAGGAACTGAATTCCCAGGCACCACCAGCCCTGGGAATTAATGTCTACAAAAAGCTTTTTAACAAGATGCTACACTGGCTCTCCAAATATGCATCATCTCCTGAGAGATGCCAGCAAACCCTGATAGGACACAAAAAGGAAAGGTTTCTCAGGGAACACACGTGAGACCAAATGAATCTTGTGAGACTCTCAGGAATATTATTTTGCGTTTGTTTGTTCTGTTGCAAAGAGTGTGCAAAACGCCACAAAATAAGAGTTATTTACTACTTGTTTAGCATAAATAATGCAACGACAGAGAAAGAATGAATCAGCCCGTTCTCCATTTCAGTCACGGCATATAAAGTAAGAGTAGTATTTCTGCAGTGCCAGCCTTGGACAGCTACGTTCTTCCTACATCTCCTCCTGACATTCCCACTGCAGATAATATCCCCTTTGGCTTCTGTGCCTGCTGCTACCACGTGCCACTCAGCTGCTGCAGTTTTTCATCCTCTCCAATGATTCACTGCATTCCTCAGAAGGATGAACGCAATTTTGAAATGCAAGTGCACAAGTCAGCACACTGCTTTGGAAACCTTCTGCACCACAGGAACATTCAGTACATTGTCACCATTAAATCAGATAACGGGAGCAGCTGTTTAATCAAAGTCTGCTGCTTCTTTGATGGAAGCTGAAGGGTTCAGACTTGTCAGTGCTTTACAGGGAAATGAGGGAAGATTTAAAGGCGAAACAAATGCAGCTTATTTTATACTGCTTCCTGCAGTTCAAGGAGTACTTAACATAAAGTGGATGCTTAGTCTGAAGGTAAACTGTAATTGCATCTCTAAATTCTGATGAACTCACCAACAGCATAAATAATAAATCCCCAGTAACTGTGTGAGGCCCAAGGATTGTTCTGTCTTTTCAGAAGCCATCTGCCAATATTAAACACAGTCAGTGGACTGGCCTGATGTACTGTTGAAATTACATGAAAAGACTGGCCAGGTCAGCAGCACTTCTGAAGGGATATAGGAATTGCCACAAAATTCCACTGAAGAGAAAGGAAAGGCCTTTGACTTCAAGTTGCCAAATATTAATGCAACTGAGGAAAATCAGTAATAACATTACCCTGATTTTGGTGTCTTTTTGAGCATCCTAATGCTGCTATTCTCATTTTTAACCTCAAAATAGGATGTAAGTTCAGCATGGGCTGTGCCACCCCTCAACAGAGGGGAGAATTTCTTATTTCTCATTTTATAATCAGGCAATATATGTAATACTGATCAAATCAATGTGTTTTCACTCTACATTGTCAAAAATGTGAAAACAGGACATCTAGAATTTCTCCCAACATTCTAGTTGACTGTGTCTGATGGACACTTTCCTTATTCCTGCCCTCCTAAGCTCTGACCTCCCTTTCCAAAGGACATCTGCAGTTCTTGGTGTTCCCTGCTCTTGCCTTAAAGCATGTAATAATTCAGAGAGGTTTCTGCCTACCAATCCTTCAATCAGAAATTTTTCCTTGCCACAGAGATACAAAAACCTCAAAGGAAGGGCAAATTGCACATCTGTAGAATAGCACAGCTGAAAAATAAAGGAACCACTGAACAGTGCAAAATGCCAATGATTTTGCATCTTCCTCAGGAAGTATTTTCAGTGAAGCAAATATAAACTAATCAAAAGTAGAGTATCTAAGGCATGGTCCACTTTAAAAAAGGACCTTGTACAAGTGTGGTCTTGTAGAAGTCTTTCAAAGGCCTGGGTAGTCCTTTCTTTTTTGGACACCACACCTGGATCTCCCTCTACCCCATCAGGCACTGGTGACTGACCCAGAATGCATCAAGTTTTTAAGTGTGGCCAAGACAAGAAACCTTTTTACCTCAGGTGTGTTTAACACATGCCAGGAAATCAGGCTTCTCCAGAAGGATTGGTAACTTACATTACAGCATGAACATTTCAGGGCATTACTGTATGACAACCTTTAAAATGGAGAAAATCCAGAGAATTTCCACAAAATGGAACTCATATATGATGAACCAAAGAGAACATTAAGCTTGAGAGAGCGCATATTAAAAAAAAAAAAAAAGTAAAAAGCTTCCACCTCTCAGATAAAGAAATGGAAGGGATTGCTTTGCTTAGCATGATTCAGGAGAATATAGGCAAGAATTCCTCCTTGAGAAGGAAATATATAATTTATCTTAAGAGAGACACAGGCCAAGGGGTAAAATATCAAGGCAAGAATTCCTTCAACGAAAAAGCTGTTCACTGCCGGTGTGGAACAGTTTTAAACACAGGGTGTTTGAAATCCCTCTTCTGAAAAGAGCATTGGTGTACAAATGTAGGGGAACAGCCTATATATAAATACACAAAATAACACTCCCCAGGGTGTGCATCCATCCCTTGGTGATTTCAATGACAGCATCATAAATATACAAGTGATCATCACAAATCTAAACTACTGAAGGTACCAAAGTCATTAAAACAACTCTTAATAAAACACCTGATGTCTGCAGTTTAAGCTTGCTGAAAGGGTTTATTCCTTGTGTTTACTTTCGATAAAATCCTCCAATACATTTAAGGAAGAAAGGTACACAGCTATTTTTGAATTGTCATTGTAACAAATTTGAGATATAACTCAGCAGCTTCAAAGTAATTAGGCAGCAATTAATCTTTAGCCTGGTAGATTTCCAGAAATAAACACTAGGATTATTCAGTCAAGGAATGTGTGAAAATGCAGATCAGGAAGCTTTAATTGGGATAGAGCCTTTTTTTCCCCCTTTTTTGCACTCTCTGCCTCATTTCCTCTTCAGAAAATTGCTTTTAAGTACAGTTCTTCTCAAGGCAAATAAAGCATAACTCATCTCATCAGTTGGAAAGCAGGCATCAGAGCATTCCTCATTACAGAAAAACAAATGGCTTGTGCTTCAATCCAGAGCTATTACTTTCCCCTGAGTAGAGCTAATGTAGTGGAAATACAGGACCCACCACCAACATCTAGTAAACAAAACAGCTGATTATTTAAAGACGAAGACTACAAAAAACAAAGAGGGGGACAGGAAGTTTCAATAAAGGTCAGCTAAGACCAATATGTATATCCAGCTATTTGGGATGTGGTTTTGAATAGCCAGTTTCCTTGAAAATTGGCTGCTAACCAAGCCTGATGTTTTCTAGCAGGAATACTTGAATTACACAGCAGTGAATATGGAACACTTTCCAAGTCACACGCTGTAGACAGGATCATGAGGGATTTGAGAGTTATGGAAAAGCTTTCCATGTTCTCTAGTGGCATCTTATAAGTGTGTGGACAAGTCATGGATAGAACAAGGAGTTTCCTGATGTTTATCACAGATGTCCCTGGTGCCCCTGGGTGGTATTTTGAGACCAGCATCAGTGTTTGATGGAGAAGAATGTAAGTGCAGGGCAGCAGAATGGCAACACTTGAAGCTCTTCCTACAGAAACCACTGAAATGTTTCTTCCCACACATTTCCTAGGACTGTTTTCTTTCTCATCCTTCTCCATAAATGAGAAGGATGACCCAATGAGGCCATGGGTCAATAGGAGTCAATTGCCAAAGGATGTCAGCAGTTACAGCTGGAGTCAGATGCCTGTGCCCTTTCTCAGTTCCTGCCTTGCAGAATTGATTACCACTTTGAGAATCACTGTATGGACTTGGAAATACCAGTAAGTATAAAGTTATCCAGACACCGGATCTTCATCTGCTTTTCCATACCCGCTGCCTTTAATCACAGATCTTCAAAGTTTCACTGACAGATTTGCTTGGACACCAGGGAACTTCAGGAGGGTTTGCTGAGTTTCTGAGGATCACTAGCCAGGACTAAGGGCTGTGTCAAACACAGACTCCTACTTTTTGGAGATGTTGTTAGAAATTACCGAGAAAGACTTGTAAAGGTATTTAAAGAAATTACCAAAAACTGCTTTCCCATTTGAGAGCATATTGGCTGTCACACAGACACAGAGAAGGCAGCACTGCATAAAACACATTGCTGGGATGCAATGCCAAATTTTGCTTCAAGGACAAAACATCTGAGACATGCAACTCTTAGAAGTACATCTGGGCAAGTCTTGAGGTGCAGTCTTCTGACCTTGGGGCCCTTCAAAGAGCTCTTCCAAAGGAATGGCAGCCTAGGGTGAGAGTGTTCTGCATTTTCTCACCCTGTCCTCCTGAGGCAGGAAGCAGAGAATGTCATCATGAAGAGGATAAGGGGTAAAGCAGGCACCAAAGTGCACCTTAATTAGAAGGGTAAAGGGAGATAAAAATCCTTTGATGTCACACACAGCAGAAGTTGAACGAATCAAGACAAATGCATCAAATATTTAAAGCTACTCAAATAAAAGACAGATTCTTCAAACATTGCAGTGAGAGGGCACTCAAGTGTAGAGAGCTGAACAAGTGGGAAATTTGTACAGTAGAATAATAATTCACTCTTCTAGAATGAACTGTGCTTGAAGATTACCAGAAAAAAGAACAAGTCACTGGTCACAAGTAAGGAGTTAGCCTGGAAGCAGGGCTTTTCCCAACAGATATCCTACCTGTGGCCATGATGTCTTGGAAGGTAAGAAAGGTTTCTGGCATGAGTGCAAGCCGTTTTTTGCCAGCTGGTCTCAGTGACTGAAATTCATGCCAAGAACAGTGAATTTATGGATGTGTCAAACAGTACAATCAGTTAAAGATGGAAGTTTTGCAGGACATTCCTGGAATGCGTTGATGAGAACTTCCTTCTCCAAGTGACAGAGGAGTCAGTGAGGAGAGGTGCTGCACTGGACCTTGTTCTCAGCAACCTCTTGGTCTCATCAACAGGTTCAGATGGGATATTCTTGGAAATTCCTCCCTCTGAAGGTGGTGAGGCCCTGGCACAGGTTGCCCAGAGCAGCTATGGCTGCTCCATCCCTGGGGCCAGGTGGGATGGGGCCAGGAGCAAGCTGGGATAGTGAAAGGTGTCTGCGCCTATGGCAGGGAGTTGAATTGGTTTATTTTTATGGCCCCTTCCAACCTAAACCATTAGATGATTTTGTGATTTATCTAGGACAATTTCTCATTTCAGCATTTTTATTTTGTGTTCACATCTGACACAAATACTCTGACCTTCTTATGTCATCCCACATATGTTTTTGTTATCTTCATCATGACAATGTAATTGCTTGAGTGGTGCTTAAAAGAAAAGCCCTAAGTTGGTGTACCCCAGCCTGTTAAATACCTGCCTTTTTTCCTTCCTATCACTTAAGTAGGACCATATTCCCACAGTCAGGCTGCAGGCAGCACACACAGTGAGAAAACAAACGGGAAAATCCCTGAGAGATTATCAGAAGCTAATGCAATTTAGAAGACTGACAGGAAGAGCAGGGATACTACTAGAAGTAAAGGTTCTTGTGAACTAGAGACCAGCACAGTGAAGAAGAAAACTGTTGATATTCTAAGAAAACATCTAGGAAAGGATGTCTTAATCATTGTAAACCGATTTTCTGTAGTGTCACTATTCCAAGCAAGCAAGGAAGTAAGAGAGTTACAAGTAATCCTTGATTTCCATCCAAGGAGCCTTCAGCTTAGGGAAATTAAAACTTCTTTAAGAAGATAGAACCATCTGTCCAAATAGAGTCAGCTACTTTCTGCACAGTCTGGCTCTGCAAGTACCCCTGCTACTGGAGACAAACTGTAACCAATGCCTCTGATTACAGCCAGTTCTCAGAAAAACCCATAGAAACCTTTTGGATATGGTTCCAGAAGCCTCTCTGGAATCACGCTGAAACTTCCTCTCTGAATCCAACCTCTTTGCATGTTATTCAAAATATGGACTTCTTTTTAACAATGCTTGGCTCAATTAGTTCTGCCCATAATGAACATTCTTAAAATTCATCGATTCCTGGCCATGGGTAAAAACAAAACAAACCAAAACAAAGTTATTTAAAAAATCAATTCCACTGAACTTTTTCAAATTATCTGGATGTAAAGAAAAGGCAGGGTTGTCCCAGGAAGTCTGCAGGAACCTTTTGGCACACAGACTTCCTTTTCCAGTCGCTTGGGTCTCATCAAGCAGGAGGTGTTGTCTTGTTTCACAACAAAGGTACCTGTTGTCAGGAGGGCCATTTCCTGTCAGCCTGCGATAGTAACACGTCTGCCAGGAGCAGATGTCGCTCACTTCCCCATACAAAGATCAGAGCGTTGCCACAGATGGCTCAGCTACACCCTCTGAAGTGTTTCTCCCTCTCCTGCCATTGCAGTCGCACCCCACTAGAATGTTCTGACAGGCCTGATGGTAAAAGACAAGTCAGATGATGTTTCACATACCCGGCAAGACTGTTCCTCTTTAAGGCAGAGAAAGATGAGTTTTGTCTGCATTTAGGTAGTACTTGGTCTGTGTTTTGTTGTTTTGCTTTAGTTGGTTTTTTGTTTTTTGGGCTTTTTTTTAACAATAGAGAAATCCAGATATTTTAGTATGGAAAGAAACACATACACGTTTTAAACAGGATCATGAAAGCCATATTAAGTGTCCTAAAGTCAGGCTCAGGTTTTAGCTTGCTCTGGCACCTCAGAGACTACTGAAGGATAATCAACAAGACTAACTTATCATCTCTGGCACTCTACTAATTCTTCCAGCTAAAAGCCAGAATGTTAAAACTTTCTGAGCACAGGATTTGTGGCTTGAGACATCTTTCACACTGACATGCATTTTTTCAATATTTCTATCAAGAGAAAATTTACTTTTCTCTGCAAGTATATTTTCAACTCATACCGCTTCCAAGGGAGAACAAAGAGGATAATCCATGTAAGCTGAACTGGAATTCATGCTCACTGCCTTTAGCTTCCAACTCTAGATTGCACCAATTAAGTTTATGTTACCCAGTCCACACAAGGCAGAAAAATGAACACTTGGCTTCAGGTGTAACAAATCACTTGACCATGTGTCACTAGAATGAGCAACATTTCCAACCAGGTTAAACTGTGCAGGGCCAGGAGTTGGATTCGATGATCCTTGTGGGCCCTTTCCAACTCAAGATATTCTATGATTCTGTGATTCTATGAACAATAAAAAGCTGTTTGTACACAAAAGCCTCCCCATCCGTCTGAGCAGGGATTACCAGTAATGAGCCTGTGTCCTTGGCTGTGGTCCCACGAGGTTATAAATTCCTTTAATGCTTTAATCTACCGGTGAAAAAACCCCGGCAGAAGGAGTGGAGGAGAAACAAACAGAACATACCCCAACCAATCATCCTGAGATTCTGAAATGCACCTCTCACCCCACACAAGTAAGAAATACACAATGTTTGCAAATACTATTTGCATGAGGCTACACTATATATATCCTAACTATATATCTAACTGAGGGAAGTACAGGTCATTTCTCCACCTGTCCTGCTACAGTCAGTAGAGACAGCCTATTGGTTTTCCAGATTCCTGAGGGAAAAAAAACCCCACCCAATACCTAAAGATCTGCGCCAAACTACATGGTTGTGAAGTTAGGATCTCGAGGGCATACAGCACAGCTACCACAGTGTGATAAGGTGTATGCAGGAAGTTCTGATGGAACACCAAGAAATGCTTCTCCTGAGAATGGGGAAAGAAATTAAAAGAGCTTAAGGACAACAAGCTGCAGGAGCACAAAACCTGAGTGTGACAAATGGGTTACTCTGGTGCTGTATTATGCAGGCTATGCACAAGAGGAGAAATTGCTTCTGCTTAATTAGAACTGGGTAGAAGAGTCAAGACTAAAATAAAATTGTCTTAGTGAGTGAATACAGTAAACAATATGATGCCAGCATGAACTGGATGCTAGCAGGGGAGTTTTGTGGCACAAAGTCTTCAAAGTCACCTGCACCCAGGCAACCATGTAAGTACATGTAATTATACAAATCAAGACTGCCTGAGTAACAGCACTGAAAAAAATTCACTTAACTTGAGTAAAACAGCAGTAATGGGATCAACTAGGAGAAAAAGTAACTGGGGACAGACTATCTATTTGAGAGGAGGCTGGACAGAGAAAGTGAAGTGCAAGTGTGGTCCAAAAACCAAATATACAAAAATCAGGTACAATTTTTTTTTTTTTTTCTGGAGTGTGGACACCTACAAATGGTGATGAATCCAAATCCACAGAGATGTCAAAAACACCCCTACTGGATAACCTGCTGGAGCTTCCATCATGTCTTCATCTGAAAAGCCCTGGTGTAAGACAGTGGAGAAAGACTTGAAGCGGTCAGGGAGAGAGTTATAACTCAACAGAAGTTGGATGTGATTCATAATAATTATAATGATAATTAGTAGCTATATAGTTGTGTGCGCTTTTAGATTATTTATCATTTAATTGCTTTATTAGTCTCTTAGCAGTGTATTGCTTAATTTAATACCATCATTATCTCTTAATTCAGGTTATGTCTCAAGCCTGGACCCTGAAGGGGAGAGCCAGGCTCATAAGGTAATGTATGTCTACCTGCTTTGGCTCACCAGCCTGAAAGACCAGCTCTATCCTTCAATCAACAGGGACAGCCTTCATCCCACCTCCAGATGGATGCTCAGCCTCACACCCAGCCGATCTCTGTCTCCATCCTCCCACCAAATCACACCTGTAATTCCAGAGCACTTGTAACAGAATGAGAAAACACTAATCTTGGGTGTTCTCAGATTTTCTGCGCTCAGCTCATGACACTTCTGCTTCTCATATTTGTACAGGAAAATGACAAGCCCACTGGTGTGTTTTCATCTAAGAGAGATTCTGGAATTGTTTTGCAGTGTCATCCCTGTTGTCGTTGTAGGTCACAAAAAAAGGATGAGACTCCAAATATTTCAGAAGGCAAAGAGCATAGAGAAGGCTTTATTGTCTAATTCTTACTACCTTTTATAAGGTGTGCTGATACAGACTTAACATGATTGGTGAATAGGAACAGCACCTCTCTAATCCCATTCGTTAAACTAGAGAAACAGAACTAGAAAGGCAAAACACCATCTGGAGAAAGACTGTTTTGAGAAAAGATGAGTTGTTTACCAATATTGTTTTGAGAAGAAGCTTTCTTGAGGTATTTTTCCCTTGGGAAGTTAGAAGCTACTAGCAGGCTAAAATCTCTCAGACTCAGAAATATCAGGCCCACACCCTGTCAGCCTGAGGGAACCATGACAGCATGAACAGATTCTTCACCACTGAAGTCGTAATTGTGATGGGGGGGACTCTTGTACTCCACTGGCCCTCCACCTTCCTCTGTGCTTTTCTTTTGCAGAACCCTTTTTTGGTGTTGCCATACTACTGGATCTCCACCTCTCTGGGACCCTTTGTACCACCCATGAGCTGGGGTCCCCTGAACAGCTGTATGGGGTGTCCAAGCAGGAAAGGAGAAATACTGTTGTGCTGCAGCTGCAGAAAATAACCTCTGAAGTGGCACGTGCCCCAGGGGCAAATATGTGTTTCGTATTCTCCAGCAATATCCAAGTTAATGGCCAAGTATCTCACATACAGATTACTCTAACTACAGAGATATGCTGCTTTCATACTCATTTTCACAGCAAAAAGATGTTAGCTCACCAGGTCAGCAGAACTGAGGAAAACACATGGAAAATCCTAGTTCATGCGATTTTCCTTATGTGGAACATTTTATGGCAACTCACCCTTTTCAAATGAAAGGCATTCTGTTTTGGCATCTTCTCTCAGGGATAACACCACTGCTATTATCTCCCCATCATTTGCCGAATTCATCACTCAGAGCATTTCAATTTTGTCTAATTCAGAGGGAGTAAAAATGTACTAAACCAAGAATATCTTTTTCCCTTTTACACTGGAAAAGATGACTCTCCAAAACACTGTGTTTCCTTCCCTCCTACATGCCTAAAAAGCATCTCCTGAAAAGGCTCAATTTATATTATAGTATTTTATCATCACTCTCTAAACGAAGAGAAATAACAGCTAATATACAACACTGACAATGCAGGAGCTGTCTGTGTCCTATAGGGTATGAAGATCACTGATGTGCCGCCACAGAAACAGCAGCTCAGGAGATCATCCCCAAGATTAAAGCCTGATTACAAAAGGATGCTAATCTACGTTCGCATTGCAGCCATGGAAATCTGCATTTCCTCGCATGTTGCTCAAAAGACCTTGCCAGTTTAGGTATGATTTTACCAGGACAGATTCCATTTCTGAAACATTACTGCAGGATGTTTTGTACTGGATAACCCTTAGCCCTGCAGTTTAATATCAGTTATTGTAGCTAAGAATGGTTTAGAGCATGTACAGTCATTTATTTTAAAAATGGACATTTTTACTGTAATGCCAAAGGGAAGGAGAATTTAAGTCTCAGACTGCTTAGCACTTCTATTAAACCCAAGTGAAACTCTGCCTTGTCTGCTACATTTTTAGTAGCAGCAGCAGAGTATCCTGGACTATTGGTTAACATAAGAGGTTGGGAATTCCCTACCACACTGCAGTCAGCCCTGAACTGAAAATCTGCCATAGATATGGACTTCTGAATAATCTCCCCTGAGTTGTGCTGGGTCTGCAGGCCTAACAGACCTAAAACTGCATTTCAATCAATACAGTAACCAAAGAAGTCCTGAAAACATAGAAGAAAGGGCCACTCCATTGAACGACTTTCAGGAAAACTGAGATGCTAACTCCCAGCTGCTGGGATTATTAAACAGCCTGAGAATGAAACATCAGCATATCAAATGGCTGACAAGAAGCTCTTAAGAGATTACTCACGACTGAGCAGTAGCCCTCAGTCCTGGGTACTTCTTTTGTGGAGGAAATCCTGTTTCATGGGGAGAGACTTTAATCCACCCACTCAGAAATTGTTCAGTATTGGTCATGAAAGTCATGATCGGTGCCAATAATTAAACCATGACCTTTAAGGCATAAGGGAGTTTTTATCTACACTAGTGGACTGAAATGAGCTTAAGTACAGAATTTGTCCTTTCCAACTGTACATATTGGTGGGTCTTCCATCCTTAATGGTTTCCACCTTCAAGCAGGCAGATGCAAATGTGTGGATGCAAAGTTTATCCTACTGCAGAATTCTTTTTTTTCATTCTGAGTTTTGAGTGCCTGGTTTTCTGCCCTCTTGTGCTCAATGATAAATACATTAGCATTTGAAAAAGGAACAGCTTAGAGAATCCCTTCCATAAGAAAGCTATTGAAAAGCAATTTCTTTACCAGGGAGAAATACCGCTGTCAAGCATATAACAGGCAGCATTGCTTCATCGCTCATTTTTGCATTTGTATTATGGTTATTTTTCCTATTTCTGTTCATCACCAAACCAGCTTGATAGATTAATTCTTTTTTGAGAGTCGGTCTTAGTCACTGGAGTCTGTTCACCAAGAACCATCTGTTCCCCAAGATTTCCCTCCCACACACCACGGCAGAATTACGCCTACAACCAGTTTCTTCTATTAGGAAAGAAACGACTCTAACAAGCTGGGTGACATGAGTCCCCAGGGAGACAACACACGAACTCAAAACTTTGTTCATCATTATTATAAAGCAATACCCATTGCTCAACAACTGACTCTGGAGGATAAGTGAACCTGCCTACCCCTTCCCTCCCACTCTCTTGCTAAAGTACCAAAAGGTCAAGACCTGTCCAAGAAGTGGGAAGGGAGAATGAATTGATGATGTCATGGCAGCTCCTCTTCCCCTCCCACAGCCTGGGCCCCGATTTCATGGAGTGTATTTATGTGTGAGCTAGGGGTGATGCTCCTCAAATTCCTTCCTCAGCCTTCAACCTTTTCATGATCATGCAGAAGTCTCCTAATCTTTCTGACTCCAACTCATCCCATCTACCTTACCTAAGTAGGTGACTGGGAGAGTTTAATCAGATTAAACTGAACAAGCTAACAGATCCATTATGAAGGTATCACCTCACATCAAATCCATGCTATCTGCCAAATAGCAGCAATGAAGTGGGAGCCTTACCCCAAGTGCAGGACACAGACAGGCAGAAGCTGGACTGTAGCCTGTGCCAGGCATTCCAAGACTAGGATCAAGTGCACCCTGGGTAGCTGTCACCTTTGTTTCTGTCACTCAAGCAAGAAGCCAAATTGCCAAATTGTAGTGGAGGAGAGAGCGAGTAAATACATGCCTTACCTTCCACAGGAAAGATCTCTCCTGGGAAGGACTGAGAAAGGGGATTGCTGGTTTCAGGTTAAAGACAGTACTTCCCTCTCACCTACACAACACTTTCCCTCAGTCCCTAAAGTGACCTGCTGAACCAACCCCCTGGAAGTGTGCTGATGGCCTCAGAGAAAAATCTCATCTCCTTTAACAAAATGTCAATCTTTTCAGAACAGAAATGGCATATCTTGCCACTTCCTCTTTTCAGTGCAGCACCTCAGAAGGCCTGGCACCCTCCCAGTGCAGGGGCTCAGCTGTGCCTTTGGAGCTGGAATCCATCTAGCCTTGCTGGCAGAATAAAAACTAAGGAAATGAAGGGAAAGGGACTGGTGAGTTAATTAAATGCAGCTCCTGTCAGAGGATGGGAGCACAAAAGCAGGTGTAGGCAGAGAAATTATCCAGGGGCACAAGAACTACCACACAGGAGCAGAGCAAAGATGTAGTTGCTTTGAGCCACCATGTGACAAGAGCTGCAAGAAATGTTTCAAAGAAAGAAATAATTCAGCAAATTACATTCTCCCAGTCAGGTCTCAGCATGGTTTATAGAAGGAAGAGTGTGGTTTAAGTTTTTCATTTACAACATTATCTTCTATAGATATTAAAGTATGTATTTTTAGCCATAGAAATGTTTAGTAATGCTTAAAGCCTCATTTTGTTGACTAAATATCATACATAATTAAGTTTAAAATCTAGCTATTATTTAGTCAAATACTCTTTCCTTCTTCAGTGCTGAATTACTTTCACAGAACGCTGCCTTTACTGGACACTGAGCTTATCTTACTTCGGGTTTATTTATTTTTAGCACAGATGTCTCTCACTACTCTGGTTTCATGTTGTGCTGATTCCCTTGATGCCAGGGATTTGAACATCTGTTAGTACCTGAACAATCTGCAGACAAGCACACAAAGCTGACTGCTTTCCTAGAGAGCACCTGCACTCCAAGGAACTCACTGCTTCCACGGGTGCACATGGAAAGCAAACTGAAAGAGGATAGTCTCCGAGTTGTATCAAGTGATCAAGGAATGACACTGATTAAATGTCCTTCAACTTCCAGATTAGGTATTAGGCAGAATGGAGAGAAGGGTAACTAAAGGTCTCCAGGCATGTATTTTGGATTTCAAATAGGTTTTTTTATTAAATATTCCATTAATACCTATTACATAGTCTTCTTCATCAGTGAGTTCTTTATAAAGAAGAGCCACATAATTTTTCACAGGAAGAAACAGTCACATAGATTTGAAGTGACTTACCCAAGGTCACATTAGTGGAAGGAGAACTGAGCTATTTTAAAGCCCTTTAGGAGGCAATATGCTTTCCTTAACCAAGTGCTTCTTTCCTGACAGCTGCCTTTTGAGGGTCAAATTAACATCAAAACTTTGGCATTAACTCCAAGCCAGATCTATGTTTAAAAAAAAAAAATACAGCACATGTTTAGGCTTGGGAATATTATCTCTCTATAACTGGATAGTAAGAATTTTTTTTTTTTAAGAAAGACAAAATCTATTGGGGTGAGTAGCAGAAAACTTGGGTAACAGGCTTGTAGAAAAATCTGCTATTTTTTGTAGGTTCCATGCGCTCTTCTCTGACATTGTTCATTGCTTTTCAGTCCTGTGCTGGGAGAGTCCCTAGGGAGAAGCAAGGGAGAAGCACATGGGTGAGGCAGAGGAATGCTAGCCTCAGAGAGTACCTAAAAGCCCTGGGAAAAGGTGAAGTTAACTGGAGAATGCCTCTTGCCTCCAAGCAGGCTGTGAACATCACCCTTTCCAGCTCCAAGCTCGCTAAGAAAGAGGATACAAATAACGGCTTTGCTCTCCATGCCTTTCCTACCCACCATAAACTGCTTTTGAACTGTTCTAATCAGGAGCTAACATTTATCCAGAGGAAAACTGCCCAGAGGTAGCAATCCTGATGTGTCCACAGAGATAACATGGATAGGAAACATAAAAATTGCCATTTGGTGATCTGAAGGTTTCATCTAGACTAAGGGAAAGCAGTAAAGTCTGTCCTCAGAGGATATATCTGAGAGGGACCAAGGAGTGTGTGATGTGTGACAAAAGCGGACACTGGTAAATGGGAGAAATTGATGGATAGCAACTAAGGTAGAAAATCAAAAGAATCTTCTCTGCAATACACAGATGAGCACAGAGGCAGCCGTATCAACTCTCATTTGATGCAGCACAGACCCCAAATCAGTGCTGAAATGGTACATGAAAAACAGATCTGTGACAGAAAGAGTCACAGATCTCAAAAGCACCTATTCCAGAGCTTTTCATAGAGTCCATTTTGTGCAGATGGATGGGTAACATATAACTGGATGAGGTTAAATGTATACCATTGCTATAAACAGCAGCAGGGAAGCAATGCCTCGGGATTGCTGGCGCTTGTTTTTTTCATGTCCATTTCAGCAGGAGGTTAATTTTTATCACAGACATAAGCAAGGCTGCAGTTTAGCCACACCTTTGGGCCTCTAGCACAAAAAATGTTTGGTCTTACAACAGTTGCTCAGTCATCCCCTGCTCTTATTCCAAATAAGGAATCCATCACGTTCTCTAAAATCTGGATCCTCTCAGGAAAACTAATATTACATTTCAACAAATTACATACCAGCGCATTTCTTCTGCAACTGATTCTGTCCAGCACAAAGGGTAATTTCACAGCATGTATTTTTGTGTAAAAGTTGTGACTTCTACCTGAATTATTTGCTTTCTCCCACTGTTACTGGAGAAATGTTCACCTTTGAATCAAAACCAATGCACAGATTCACAGGAACACAGAAACATGTCCCATGTGCACCTACACAGGGTTATGCCCTGCTATTTAAAATACACAATGGCACACATGGAGTGTTAATATCACATACAAGTGGCTTCTCAGTTAAATGGAAAATTTAACATGAGAGAATTTGGTTTTCAGCCCGGTTTCCTAGGAAACGTTTCCAGCTACTATTGGTGGAGGCTACAGGTTGACTGTCATGATTTCCTTTGTTCCCAGTCCATCAGTTTGATTTCTTTTATCATCTGGTCTTCCCTACTGAAATACATCTAATTCAGGGGGAAGGGTTCCTTCATACATGCAAAATAATCAGTATTTCCCAAACAACCTCCCCAAGAGAGAGGCACAAAGTGATTTGAAATGAAGTTATTTGAATTAATTTAAAATGTGATATCCAGATTTGTATATGTTTGAGTCTGCACAATGTTGATAAATATCTGCTAGAGATAATCTACAATTTTACTATTTATCCCTAACAAACAGATGGGCTTCCACACTGCCATTTACAAGAGTATAAACACATTTTGAAAACAAAACTAAAATAAGGAAGAATTTAGGAATATGTGCACAGGTTTTTAACCAAATGTGCCATTACTTAGGTGAGATTCTATAACCCTTTAGAACACATGCATTTTCTAAAATTAATGCATTACAGACAACGAGGACTGCAGAAAATCTATTCCCAATGTCACTGCTCTTTGAAGACAAGAGACAAAACACACTGGAGTATTTACCGGAGAGAAAACAGGTCCCAGCCCCACAGACAGGCACCGACCTGGGCACAGTGCCTTAGTCTGGAACCTTCCTGGCTTCATTTCTTACCAAAAAATGTGATTGCTCCAGAGAAAGAGAGGGCAGCTGTATATTTTTATGCATGTAGAAATGAAGCCTTGCTTGCCGTGCTTAATAAA
This sequence comes from Donacobius atricapilla, assembly GCA_013397315.1. Lineage (NCBI taxonomy): Eukaryota > Metazoa > Chordata > Aves > Passeriformes > Mimidae > Donacobius > Donacobius atricapilla. Next base: position 381,558 of record WBMY01017399.1, read on the forward strand.
GTTATGCAGACACAAAGATATATCACTGCTTCTGTGTCTGCTTCTGTTGTCGCTCACATTTCTGCTTGCTCTCTTTGTGCCTTGGCAGGGAAAAATACAGGCAGCTGTGGTGGTGGTTCCCTTCTTCTTCCCTGGTACAAGGAGACTGGACCCCTCTCATCTGCCCAGGACATTCACCTGAGCTCAGATTGCAGGATTTTTGCAGCTCTTTTACCTGTTCCAAACCCACTGTAGTGGTAGAAGACTGGTATGACTCTTTTAAAGGACACTACAACATCCTTCAGACACTAGAGAAAAATTCTAGGAGCTATTGCCTTTATGCCCATGGAATACCCAGTCTCCCTCCTCAGCTGTTTCAGTCATAAAATATGGGCATTCAAGCAGGTATTGTTTCTATGGGGTTTTTTTTGTTTAACAGACAACATTTCCAGTGTCTTTCCATCATACTTCACAGGACTCCTTCAGCTCATGCACCCAGTAATGATTAAAACAATCAGGAGCGGAGACTGTGGTTATTTATGTTAATAACTGGGTGATGACCCAGGCCTAATAACCTCAAAACCGGAGCAAGACCTGCCCTGCTTGTGTAGAAAGCACATTCACCTATGCTGCTATGAGCTGAACCTGCCCTTGTGGAATGGCCTCCTTGATTCCCACAAAACAACACTTACTCTGTGAATTTTCCCTTTAGACGTTCATAATTTTGGATTATGAGGAAAAAGGTGAAACTTTTCCAATCATGTCACTGAAGCCAGAATGCCAGAACACCGTAAGAGCTCACCTTTCTCTCCTGAGCTAAACTACCTGGAGATAATACATTATTATGAAAAAACTGTGGGTAGCACAAAAGCACTATAACTTTTTGCTACTAATCAACACTGAAATTGTTGGAGAAATAAAATGCTGTCATTTCACTTAAAGCCTGCAGCAAAATTCACCTAGTTGATAGTGAACATTACAAAGGTTCATTTATTTTATGGATTTCAGCTCTCAGCATGACACACCTTCTATCCAGGGATGTGAATGTATTTGCAGTGTACCTCAAGAGACGGAATATGTCCATCAACAAATTCCACTGTTTATTTATGGTTAATATTTCACAGCAATAAACATTAAATATGTTCCTATTTGATAAGGTAACAATCTGAGGCCAACACCTTACTTTTGAGGCTCCCAGTAAAATGATAACCTTTGAAACACATCAGCTGCCTGATGTAAAAACTGAGAATTGACTCCATCAAACAACTCAATAACTGATCTATATCTTTATGACTACAGCTTCTCATTATGGAGATATAGATACCACATAAACCACTTACTTCAGTAAGACACAAGCCAATGTGCGGTTAGCTCAGCATATCAAGACACTGATATGAGGAAGTTCTGCTGGGAAGTCTTCCCAGCTGGACAAATCCCAAACCACAGAGCATTTTTCTGTTTGGTACCCATGGGCTGCATGGCTAATATTCCTGCAGTGCACTTCAGCTATGAACTGGAAGAGAGGCACACAGAAAAGGCAAGAAAAGGAGAATAAATAGTTAATCCCATTTGGGAAAAGGGCAGATACTCAGGAATAAGAGGTTTATATTATGCTGAGAGGCAGAAAACATATACAGAGGAGTATGGAATAAAGGATTTTGCATCCTAAAGGGAGATGGCCTTTAAGATCATCTAGTTTAGTGAAAGGTGTCCCAGCAGAGAGCTGGAATGAGGTGAGCTTGCAGGTCCCTTCCAACCCAAAACATTCCATGATGGGAAGATGGGACCGAGCAGATTGTGGCAGTGAGGATCTGTAGATCATTAAACAGATATAAGCAGTAGAGCTGCACACTGGGTTTGGGGCAGAGCTGACTTGGAAAAGGTGCAGCTACAATTGCTGATGATTGAATGATGTTCTGACCAAAACCTTCCCTGGAGATTCATGGGGTTAGTGGAAAGTGGGGAAATGGGTTGCTAGGCCGCAAGGCAGCAAACCCTGTCTGTCAGAAAGAAATGGAAGAAGTGTGACAGGGGAAGGGCAGAAAGAATGATCATCTTCCAAGCTGCAAAAGGAAGGGCTGAAGGGCAGAATTTTGGAAGGATGACAAAATGATTTACTGCTTCCATGCCCTATGGAAGCTCAAGGTCTCCATGCTGCTAAGAATGGTTACTGTCCTCTCACTCAATGTACTGTGCACATAAAAAATCTGACAGGGAAGAATCTAATTACCATCCCCTAAAGGCTCAGAGACTCTCCATTGATGAAACTCCATCAATATCATACAGGCACTACATTAACAATGCTGAATTGCAGCAAACTTGATTCATTCAGTATTCCTTTCCTGTTCATGCTGCAGTGCAGAGTCCTGATGCTCTTTGGACATTCCAACAGAACCCAATTCATTGTCTTTCATGGTGAGCAGAAATGCAAACTAATCAAACAGAAACAAGCAAAATCAGTACTCAGGATTTGTGAAGACATTAATCTTTTCAATAATCAGGTTTAATGAGTTAAAAATATTAGAATGAGACTCATATCTACATGCCACAATGTATTTTTAGCACATATAAGCCTTCACATAAAATAATTTTTCCCCCTTCTGAAATTCCATGCCTTGATCTCTTGTGCATACTTTCTTAGTGTAAATCCTTTAAACAGATTATATTTAAAGAACCACTTATCTGACGCTAGGAAGAGATGCTAAAGCAATATTTTGACAGGTGTTTATGAAGTGATTAAAATCTTCTGTTTATTCTACACAGATATAAAAAAGGATGGTCATTTATTTTGCTAATTGATATGAAATGGTAAGGACTAGAACTTTAAATTGGTGGAAAGACAGAAATCAGAACCTGATTGTCCTTTCTTCATCAGGCAAAGCAAGAGCCCCATGCAGAGAAAATCCTGTCCTTGAGGAAACTGTATGGCGACAACACGACAAAGATGGATGAATCAAAAGAAGTGGAGAAGAAGAAGAGAGTCTTATCTCTCATTCTTTTGAGCAAGCCTGTATTTTCCCTGCTTATCTTTCTGGATACAGCTGGTGATGTTATATCTTCCTCTTCAAATTCTCATCTACAATGCAGGTTTTCTCTGCAGTCTATTTCTATGTTTCACCACACTCTTTATGACATTAATAGCTACATGTACACTTCTTTACTGATCTTTGCCCTTTCTGGAAAACAAAATAAAACCCCAAACAAGCACACTCCCCAAAAAAACAAACTCACTCTGAACAAACCCTGAACAAACCAACCAACCAAAAACCCCCAAAACTATCTCAACTTTTCTACTACCTTGACAACAATAAAATAGCAAACCCTGTTTTCTCAGAGGAAACCCCTGGGTATCTCAGAGAGGGCATGTTGGGAGTACAGGCCTAACGTCTCCAAAAGATGTATCATACTCCTGACACCACATATGTGGAGAGAATGTGACATGTCAAGTGACGACAACATTTTACAGGAAGAAGTTACAAGTCCTACCTCCACGTCCTTAGAAACTTGGGTAACTTGGGATAGTGTACCTGGAAAGCTGAGTTGCACCTTCAGTATGAAGTCTGGTAGAGAAACCAGCTGACAAGAGCATATTTGAACAAGCAGCCACATGAATGAGCACATTCTGAGTATCTCTGGCAGCGCAATGTGGAATTCTGTGGCTGTGTTAGAACTTCTACCTACAGTATGGGAATAGATTTCACATCTTAGTATTCTAGGATTAAAAAAATCATGAGAGATAAGCTCCTTGCTTGCTTTCTGCTGACACAGGTCAAATAAACCTCGCTCCAGGAAAATGCCTAAGTAGGTATTTTATTTAAAGCACATTTGTTGAAATCGGAACTCATTGCAAAATTTCATATGAGCTTCTGACACACTGCATCTGTAAGCTGCACATCTGGTTTATCCCATATTAAAAGAGGGAAAACAATTTTCATTTCTTTGACAGAAATTTAAACAGTTGTCCTGAAGAACAAATATGAGGTTTTAATGTCTCTTCTATCTTCTCAAGTCCTCCTTCAGCTTCCTCATGGGCCACCTTTAGGCACTGAAAGGGCTTTGTCCTTCCTAACCTGTTCCCTGGGTGGTTGAAATCCCCCATGAGGACCAGGGACTGTGAATGTGAATATTAAGTGCTGTTGATGGCACTGCCTCTGTTTTAATCTCTTTGCTGCCAGCTGCTCCCTTGGTTCCCAATCTCGAGGTGCAGTAATTCCTGTGACTTAAAAGACCCCGCCAGGACATGCTGAGGCAGCTGGAAGAACTTATCTCACTAAAGTTGGTTTAGGGAGTGACCTCTGGAACACAGAAACTTCCTTGTAATGAACCCTGTCCAGCGGAGGCAGAAAAGTAAAAGCCAAAGGATGTATAAAAAGACTAGGAAAGCTACCAGCACCCAGGAGCTCAGAGATCCAGACCCTGCTTCCCTTCTCTAGCTTTCTATGTTAGATATTACTGATGTCTGCACTGCCAGTTACCAGTAGAACCTGTGATATAAAGAATGCACTACAACCTGGAGACTTTTTTCTTTTTTTAAGGTACTAAACAGGCTAAATTCCGAGACAAACTCTTAGGGAATTTTGCTTATAAGTGACCTCCAGGCAAAGCATGAACCATTAAACTCCTGCAGTCTGAATGTTCAGCCAGGTGTCTTTTCCCCACCTTGACTGTAACATCCTTATCTGCGTGTTGGCAATCTGATGGAGACAATGCTGAAAACTTCATTATTGACAAGATAAATGATACTCATGGCTTTCCCCTCATCCACGGATTCTGTCATTTTATCACAGGACCAGATTGGTCCAGCTAAGTGTATCAAGGGTAAATCATAAAATCATGGAAAGGTTTAGGTTGGAAGTGACTTTAAAGATCAGGAATCCAGGGGCAGCCACAGCTTCTCTGGACTACCTGTGCTAGGGCCTCACCACCCTAAAAGGGAAGAATTGCTTTCCAGTATCCAATTGAAATCTATTCTGTTTAAGTTTGAAACCATTTCCCCTTGTCCTGTCACTCCAGGCCCTTGTCAAGAGTCTCTCCATCTTTCTTGCAGGCTCCCTTCAGGTACTAAAAAGCTGCAATTAGGTCACCTCTTTTCCAAATCCATGCTGACCTTCAAGTCACTTCCTTTTCCTTCATGTACCCAGAAATGTGTCAAGAAATTTCACACCATGATTTTCTTATTCAGGGACAGAAGTGAAACTGCCTGGTCTGCAGCTGCCTGAATTGTCCCTCTTGGCCCATCTGACAAAGGGTGAAGCATTTGCCCTTTTTTCCAGCCATAAGTGTTCTCTAGAATGTACAAATCCTGGAGGCTTCTGAAATAAATGGAATACATAGTACTTCTTCATCTCTCTACCCCCCTGGCAAAGAAATTTGATGCAAAACATACCCACACACAGAGTTCTAGGGAAGTCAGTTTCCTGGAGATCAAAGCAAGGGCAGCAGCTTGGGAACTGCCCATATCCAGCAGGGAGTCAACCATCAGGGAGACAGCGTGCCTCCAGGCATGGATACATCACAAGAAGGAACACATCAGCTTTCTGAACAGGTTATTGCCTTTCTGCAAGCAAACTCCCCAAGCAGAAATCTACCCATAAAAATGTTTTTTCCCTCCTCCACCGTTGAGAATTTTGTCATGCTTTATATGGAAATACTCTTCCCAGTGCTGAAATTATTTGTGGGTGGATAGTTCAGGTGGTTAATCCCTCAGGTGTGGGCACACATACAACAATGCCAGAAGTGGCACAGTTGTATTCACCCGGTCTTCTGAAACATGAGCTTATCACGTCAAGAATAATAAACCCTTTTCTTACGCTCCTGCACCCCTACTGTTGTGTTCTCACAGCCTGCTTCATACCTGAACACCTCGAATGAGTGAGGTACTTCTAAAAAAGGTTTAAAGAGGTCAGACTGAGACCTGTTACAGAAAGTAGCATGAAACTTTTGAGTGGAGGTGTAGTTACCCATATTTACAGCGTGCGTGTGCGTCTTAGCAGATTTTGATACATCTTTAATAAATAAAACATTAATATAAACTTCAGACAAGTACAGAGCCCTCTGGACACTCTAATTTTTCAAGATGCATTCACTAAAAAAAAGAGAGAACATAAATAACTTATTCTTGCTTCATCCGAAGGGGAAATTTTCAGTGTCATGGAAAAAACCAGCAACTGACTAGAATTTTTTGCTTTAATTCAGAGTTCTAGTTCTGCAATTATAAAAATAAAAAACTGAAATAGTTAAAAAAGTAAACTGTTACTTTAGAAGAGTATTTTGGGGTTTGAGGATTTTCTTTTTCCCCTCTTTTTAGGGCCCTGGGGTTGGAGCTCTACGAAAGCAATCAAGGTAATTCAAGAGAAAAATTCATTTCGCTGGCCCTTACCCATATTTTCTTTGTCAAAAAAAGACATGGGAGGCATTTTTTCCCCTCCCAGCTACAAAGATACTGACTGGTCACTGCAAAGATTTTATTATACAGATGAAGTACTCGTACTATTATACAGAACTGTAATCCCAGTAATGCCCAGCTTGGAGCCAGATCCAGGCTCCTGTTTTGCTGAGCTCAGACTGAAGGCTTGAAAACACATTTTAGTGTTTTGAAGATACAAAACCAAAATAAGAGACCTTTGTTCCTAAACTAAGCTATGAAATCCCACTTCTAGGATGAGATGACAACACAAGGACACAACCAGCAGAATAGACAAGAAAGATGAGAAGAAGACAAAATAATGGAGATCAAAAGTACACACAGTTAGTTAGTATCAAAGGTTTGTTTGGTTTTTAAACAAGCCACAAGTCAGTGCTTGTTTTTGTTTATTCATATTTGCTGTTTCTACTGCAGCAGCGCCCAGAAGTCCCATCTGGACATCCCACACTCAGGCCCTGCTTTTAAATCTTGATGCAATCAGACACTGACTATCCCAAAGCTTCATGTATGAGGAGATCACTCTAAATTTTCTGTCTCATATAAATAATAAGCCACACACTTGGCAAAATTAATCCATTTCAGAATATAACAACACAAGGCCAAGTTTCTGTTAACTCTTCAGTAGCACCCACTTCGACATAAACTCCTTGAATTTAGGATAAAACAGACTCAAAACTGCAGCACAAGACTGATGCACCACTGAAGACACACCAACCTTCTTCAATGAAGACAAGTGAAAGCTTATAGAAAGTGAACATATATAGGGTCAAAAATCAGTCCAATGATAATTTTCAACAGAGTGACTAAAGCATGCCTTGATTTTAAAAATATTTAGCTAGACTAGCAACCCTTTCCCTTTGCCAGCTCCAGATTGAACACAAATCAGGCCAGAACAGTAGGATCTGGACAACCACCTCCACAGTCCAGAGTGCAGCAGTGAATCATCCCTGTTTCCAGAATTAATAGGGTTTCCCTCTGCAGAGTCAGACCAGCTCATTCTGGGAGTCTGGCTGCAATCAGTTTGTGCTGTTCACAGTCACACCATCATTCACATTTAACTATGAATGGAAGAGCTGTTTTGCTTCAAGAAGCAAAATTAACTTACATTAATAATACTCTCACTCCCAGCTCCCTTAAAAAAAACCAAAACAAAAGGCCTAATACAAACCACTAGAAAACTACCGAAGCCCAGTTTCCAGGCTTGGCACAATTCAGACATTTTGATTTGTGTATGTAGTGACGCAGGTCAGAACCTCACAGTTTTTTTAAAGCAATCTCCGTAATACATTTGGCCGTTCTTAGGGGTCTGGTAAATATAATAAAAACAGCAGGTTGGATTTGCCAGAGTACACTGCACTCAAAGGTGACCTCCAGACAACTTTTAATCTGTGTTATCCTCTGGCAGATGGATTTCAGGATCAATTGTGGGACACCCAGAAGATCAAAAGCTCTGGATTGTGAATATCAAGATGCACCCCTGTGTCACAAGTGAGAGCTCTCTCAGAGGCCCAAAGGATCAGAGTATTCTCCTCCCTTCTCCCCAGTATTTCAACAACTTTGTTTATCCATGTACTAGCCAGGGACCAGGTTTTGAGATGGAAGTAAAAACATAAGTTCAAAGATTCTGCCTGCCTATCCTTAGGATTTCTTCCTAAACTGTTGTGTTTTGTTCACAACAAAATTTATTTCTTTGCAGGGTGTCCCACTCAACCCACTACACAGGATCTTCTGACAAAACTGGTCTTAGCTTTCATCATTCAGTCAGTCTGCTGCCAAAGAAGAAAAAATACTGGTAAGGAAGACCACAGTTCAATTTAGGGAAACAGAAAAGCTTCCTTTAAGAAAAAAATGGAAGAAACAGCTGAGGATAGAATGGAATAAAATCAAACACAAAGCATAAAACATGAGTTAACTTTACATTGTGTTGAATTACCAAATCACCAATTCTGCTTTTCAGGTGCTGACTGATGGCGCCATTGCCAACCCACTCCAGAAAAAGATGAGCCTGTGTTCTTAACTACGATTTGCAGGCCCTTAGAGGTTGCCTGAGGTCAGCTGTCCTCATTCAGCCCCAATTCCAAGCAGAGAGCCCACGCCCGCACCGTGTGCCCATGTTAGCTGTGGTACACGAGCAGCTCCGCCGGTGTCCAGAGCGGTTCTGCAGTGCAACAGCCCAAAAAGGAATTGTGCCAACTCGCTCACATCAAGAGAAAGTCCTGGGTTCCAGCAAAACGACAAACATTGTTTAAAAACATGTTTGCTGAAGGCCTTGTTGGTGAACGGGTCACTTGGCAAAAATGTGAGCACAAGACATGCTGTGCCGCTGCCTAAAAGCTCAGCTCTCCCGTGTGCCTGCGCAAAACCAGGATCCAGGAGAAATCAGCAGCTTACAAAGGATGCCCAACAGGACGTCTCTAATGATGTTGCTCCATGGCCTTGCTGCCAGCAAAAGCTGCTGGGAAATGGCTCTGATTTCTGCTACTGATGCAAAACACTAAAACCTGCGTAGGAGAGCTTTTCTCTTCAACGCTCTTTGTTCTTTACCCATCCTCTTTGAAAATGCCACGCTGAACTCCTCCATCCCTCTCCTGCACACTCTCCCACTTCCTTGACTTTTTCCTTTAGGAATACGTAGACAGCAGTGGTGGTGATGCTGAAAGTTTTCTCCTGGCAAGGAGACCTGGAAAGGCACAACTTTCTGGATGGAGAGATCTCCGACTGGCATAAAAGTAAATTTTGTGGATTAGAGAATCTAAAGCTTCCCTTTAGTCACCTGAAAAAAATACTAACATTAGGATGACATTTCCATCTCCAACTTGACACATAATGCTGAGTTCAGATGTAATCACATAGGAAAAGAGGCGGGTGAGAGCAGTACTAATAATGGTGGATGGTCAGCAGTACCAATGAAACAATCACTTCTCCCATTTCGTATCTTGCAAGCCCAGAAACTGTCTAGCTTGCTTATGCTCCAAGGCTGGAATCAGACAGTATTGGTTTCCCAGACTTAGAAGAGTGATTAACTGCATTTTCATCTCTGTACCAATCACTTTCCCTGTGTTTAAATCGCTGTCATCTGAAGTTGAAGTACTGGCATGGAAATCAAACTCATACATGCAACTATCCAGAACAAAAAGAAAATCCACCATAATGCCACAGAATTAGAAGGATGACTTGTAAACTACTTATTTGGGCCCCTCACCTCTTTGAAATCTACCCTTCACAGGATACTCAACCAAAGCTAAATGAAGGTACCGGGAGAAATTCTACTGATTCCAGGAACTGGGCCTTGGCTGCAAACCAGAAAGTATGCAGGCATAAATGGAAATTCAAGCAATGTTGTGAAGATTCTTTAAAGCTGTGACTCAACTGCCATCTTAGCTTGCTAACTCCCTTATGAGATTCCCTCTTTCTTCTGTATGACACCCTTGCACATTAAAGAAAAAATATTGTGAAGTTACAGGCGCTAGGTGTCCCAAAATATCACTGCTTATGGAGCACTAAAAATGCATTTAATTTTACAGAGGGCAGCAAATGCACTTAACTGCAACCTCTACACTGTTACTGGCAAGAGAAAATCTTATTGTTGATATCTTTTTAATTGCATCATTGTCAAGGTACTGCCTGCTCATTTGCTTCAAGGGCTGAACTTTTATTTTGTCATTTATCAGCTGCAGAATCTTCACTGCAGAATCTTCACTAACACACAAATCCCTTAGGACACCCACCACTACATAAAATAAAAATGGCTAGCTTGAAAGAGAGTGTCCTAATGCATATATGTGCATTTATGTCTATACAAACATGTATGTGTTAATTGGGCTGCAGAACACAGTTTTGTGCTGGCTGCATAAAAAGCTTGTCCATAACATTCCTTGGACAAAATGAGGTCTCTGACCATCAGAGTTCTCAGACAGCAGCATACTATTAACAGCAGTATCTTCACAGATTTAGCAGAATAACTGAATATTAATATTTAAACATGTGCATGTCTCTTTTTAGATATCTTATGTGAAACTGAGAAAATTCTACTTTGTTTTCAGCTTTTTTTAAACTTTACTGCATAAGCAGCACATGCATTACTGTACAATTTGCTATAGGGATTTTTCTGGAATGCTTCTATTTGAGGTGCTGTATTCTCTCCTGGAGGTGCTGCTGTTTAGATCACAATCTACTTGTCATCCTGAAGTGATTTTAAGGGGAAAAAAAACCAGACAAACAAAAAAAATCCCTTATGAAATCTGATGATTTACTGTGATTCCAGTCCAGGCCGCAGAAAAATTGCATGAAACCAAGAAGTAAAGATAAAAGTGAGAGGCAGCTTTTAGAGATTGCTCTGCAGGTGGTAGGTAGGTCTGTAGAATGACATGAAGACAGAAACCATTAAACCCCTTGCTGTTGCAGCTGAGCAAGTACGCTCAGAGAAAGCTGAGCTGCACAAAAAGATCTTACTTTACCCTTCATACAAGGCAAATTTTCTGTACAAACACCTTGCAAGGATCAAGACTCTGCTGAGCTGGCAGCTGCTGCCAGGAGGTGGCCCCTGGTTGATGCTGGACTACCCTGATTCACACTGGGTTTCTCTTTCCAGTGGAAGATGAGGAAACTGATGTGTCAGGTTTTGACACCAAAACATTTTTCTTCACAGAATGAACACACTTGAAATGAACTGAGAAGCATCTTTGCTTTCAATGACTTACTAATTTCAGAGTAATCCACTTCATTTCTACAGTTTCATATCACACTGTGTTCTTGTCTTTCATTTAGAACCTTATGTCATTTAAACATTCTTTATTCCTTTGTGATTTACTGTGTACCTTTGTACAACTGGAGGAAACTGAAAACTGCAGTCTGTTTTTTTTAAAAGAGTTGACTTTACTACTATGCACACCCACAGGAGCAGAAGGACTAAAGACAAGAGATGGAGTATTAGACTGTGACCTCTCCTTGCCAGTGATAAAACTGAGGTTTGAATTCTGTACTATCTGGCAGAGCTTGTGACCTGGAGAGAAATTGCATCCCTAAGGCTTGTCTGGGTTTCAGCAGCATTGCTTCTTTTAATAAAAGACAACGAATCACACCATTAGGTCATATTCCTTCTCAGAGCTTCCAGTACTGCAAGTTCTGCTTTTAAGGGGCAAGATCAGAAGGCACCACGCTGATAATACCAGAGAACTGCATCTCTAAGTAACCAGAGACTGATGTTTCAGGGAGAGACTCATGCAGGAGTGAGTACAAGGAGAAGCCACGTAATATAGGAGACACAGCTTCTTGCAGTTGGAAATGTCTTTGGGAAGGGTCTAGAGCACAAGTCTTAGGAGGAGTGGCTTAGAGAGCTGGGATTGTTTAGCCTGGAGAAAAGAAGGCTCAGGGACCTACCTGAAAGGAGCTTTTAACAAAGCAGGGGCCAGTCTCTTTTCCCAGGTTACAAGTGATAGAATGAAAAGGGAACAGTCTCAGGTTTTGTCAGGGAAGGGATAGATCGGATATCAGGAAATTTTTTTTCACCAAAAGGGTTATCAAGCATTGAAACAGGCAGGGAGTAGTTGAGTCACTGTTCCTGGAGGTATTTAAATACGAGAGGATGTGATGCTTAAGGACGTGGTTTAGTGGTGGACTTGGCAGTGCTGAAGTTAACAGCTGGACTCCATGATCATATGAGTTTCTTCCCAAGATAACTGATTCTATGACTCTATGATTCTATAACTCATTTGTTCTTCAAACACTCAAAGAGAGAAAAAATATTATTTCAGTCTTGGCCTTGAGCACTTTGAGGGATGGGGCATGTACAAAATCAGGAATCAGTTAGGCTGGAAAAGATTTCTGAGATCGAGTCCAACTTATGACCTAACACCAATGTTCCACCAATCCAAAAACCTCATTAAACCTGATCCAAGTACAGGCCCCTCTACAGTGGTCACAGCAGATTTCAGGGATGCTGTTCCAGATGGAGTGACACTGCACCGGTTTGGCATAGAGGGCTTTTCTTGCTTATGGTGATGAGCGAAGGAGCAAAGACAAGGACAGTCATAGGAGGTGGGGAAAGATAAATCTGGAATGATTTGCTGAAATTTACAGGGCCTTGCTGGATGTTTCACAAGGGAACACTGAAGAGACAAAGGTGTCTGATACCATTGCCCATCCCAATGTGCAGCTCCAGATAAAGCTTTGCAGGCGAGAGAAGCTCTGTCTGTAGCATCCACTGTAACTAGATGGATCAACTAGTTGATATAGGAAAAAGCAACAGCGTTTTACAGTCACGCCCGATTCCCCATTTTCAGCAGCCTCATTCACAGCCTCCCCATTTTCTCTCTGAATTATCAGAGACATTAATAAGAGCCCTTTCCACTCCCCATTTTGTCTGATCTTTCTAATTAGAAGTTCTGAACAAATATATCTAAGGAACAGGCTGGCAGCAGCAAGCCGCCTTGGTTCACTGCATGCAGGATATGGAAAATGCTCTGCTCTCCCAGGGACAACAGGAAAGCTACCATCAGTGACTCAACATTAGCCCAGTAACTGCTCTCCAGGGAATCCATGACAACCCCTCCAAGCATTCCTGCCTATTTCTGTGCACAGAGGGATCAGACAGCAAAAAATGCTCCTTGAAAGAATTCCCTACCTCTCTGATGAACACACATCTCCCATCAACTAACAATTATACAGCCCTGTCAAGCTTTGCCTCATGATCCACGTCTCCGGACACATCCAGGCAGCAGCCAATACTGAAATCTGGAGTCTTCTGTGTAACAGCTGTGCTCTGTGCAAGGCAGACATGGCATTTCATTAAGCACAGGGTAATAGCTTGATTCCCTTAGGGTCTTGCTGCTGGAAAATAGAACATCTCCTTTCATAAATAGGCAAGGTCACCATGCTTGTTTTGGATTTGATGCTGAGATAATTGAGTATCTGTTCGTTATACATTGAATATTAATGCACAAATGCACCTGCATGTAAAACAAATTTTACTAGACCTAAGGAAAGCAGTCTTATATTAAATTTCAATGCCTATTCAGCTACAGAATGCAGTAAAAGATTCTGATTTTTGCCAAACTATTTTCTGTATTTTGCTTTCCATGTTGGATTCAGAAGTTGAAAAATTACAGGTAACCAACTGTTGACAAGCACAAACTAAGTTATTTTGCCCGTTCACACTATATCACCCTTTTGTAACCCACAACTGCTCTTCTATTTAACAGGAGTCATCTTCCAGCATATTCACATGTACATGCTGTAAACAAGATAGGGAACAAATATGGCACCTCAGTGTTTAAACCCCTGTAGATATAATGACAAAAGCCACACGAATTTCACAGAGACATATGCAAAGGGATCAAAATTCTAGGCAAGTTCTTTCAAAGTATTTCTAAGTACTACCAAAAATCAGGAGTCCCCAGAGAACCTAACCTGAAGAACCTAAACATTTTGCAACTAATTCTAACCAATCTGCTTCACTCTGATCTTACTTCATCTCAAATACTCATTTTATCTCTCTGTTTAGAATATTTAGAAGTTGGCAACCTGTATTTCTCTCTTCCTTTGGTTCCTGGAATACTTCCTTTCTGGATGTGCAAATAAGAAAATCCAGAGGACAATACTAGGTCAAAGCTAAATGCAAAAGAATAATGAGTTATTCGCAAAGTGAACGCGTCATGGGTCAGTAGAGAAGATTACATAGGGTAGGATATGAAAGAAAAAATAAAGTATGCTCTCCTAAACCAAGATACAAATACTATTCTGCATTAAATCAGCAGTTTGTGGGGAAAAGGAATAATTATTCACTAGAGTTTAGAAATTACAAAGGTATATGTAAATAGCACACATAAATAAGAGAAAGAATTTTATTCTGAAGTTTCCTGTGCTTACTCCAATATATCTCATCAGAGATTATGATCAGAAATTCCAAATGTGAAGGTTGTCTGAAGATTCGGAACAAAGATTTGCTGCATTTTTATTCGTTATATACCTCAAGGATTTCTCAAACTGGAGGATGGAAACCACAACTGTAAATGAAAGGGCAGTCTCTAGATTGTGATCAACTAGAAAAGATCAGCAAAAACATTAAGAATAATGTTTCCTGCCCTCCTTATCTGTCATTAAATTAACATCTAGTAGAATTAATAGTTTCATTTCTAGAAAAAAATCTCCAAGGATGTCAACATTTGTACATGGCAAACACCTTCGAGGACGAGGGTTTATGCCTTAGGCAAGGATTTTTGAGTAATTTTTAAATGATCAGCATCAGAAAGACATCTTCCTTGAGAGGACTTGGATGACTTGTGAGAGCTTTTTCCTTCCCAAGGCTGCAGCAGCCTCACTCAGAGTTCTGCTTCCTCCTTTTGTTCACTTGAAACACGTTGGAGCAGGCTGCCAAAGGTTCAAGGAGAGGTTATCAGGTCCTCTTTGCTGTTGGCATGTCAAAAACTGCTGACACATGCCAGGAAGAAAAATGGGTACATCTAATACAGCTGCAGCAATAAAACAGCTACTAGGGAACCTCACCTAGAGCTAACAACACCTCCAAGCTGTGCTGCCCAACTGAAGAGATATGACAGTAGTATTTATACATAAAATGCAAACAGAGTTTACAGAAGTCTTGATAAATACTTAGGTTTTTCACTTCCTCAACTGTTTTAAAACACAAAAGGCAAAAAACACACCACATTTGGGATTTTGTTGGTTGGTGATGAAAAACATTATCCACTGTGATGAAAGCTGAGGGTGGACTTGGCAGTGTGAGGTTAAGGGTTGGACTCAAAGACCTTGAGGGTCTTTTCCAACCTAAATCATTCTATGACAGACTTGCAAAAAGCAACCAATGTGGTCGTTTCCTTTTATATCACTCACCAATTTTCCTAAATATGAAAACAGTCTACTCTCTGTTAAAAACACACCAAACCAAACAAACGATATTCTTGGACATACGTAAGATTTTCCTAGCTTAATGCCTCAAAACATTAAAAGGAAAAAAGCATGTTTTCTGCCAGACCTTCTTGTTTCAAAGTCACCTATTTTACCTCTAACTTCTGCAGAAGGAGGAGGATTCTTCCAGTCAACTCTTGTTCAAACTTTTAGACCAATACTCCATCAAGATATGTTGACATTTCTCCGATTAATTCCAAGTAATTCCTTGCCTGCTAGGGCCAGATCTGTCCCTTCCTCTCATTTCACATCAGCTATGTACAAATTCACACTAGCATTATGCATGGGCTTGAACTCTGGCATTTATCATAGCTGGAGGACCTGAGCAAGTTCACAACCTCACCACTGTCTTAAGATCCAGAGGATCTTGAGAGCCTCAGGCCAAGTCAGTGTCTCCTTACAAATGTTTACATTAAATACAGCAGAGGGCTCTGACATCCTTCTTGCCACTGGAGATTTCCTCACTGGGATGGCAAACTAAACAGGATCAAGACACACGGGTGGAGGTCATGCAAAAAGGGAATTAAGAAGATTACATCGTTACAGTGTAAAATGCTGAGGCACCCATCAAAATGAGACATATACAGGTTTGTTCATGTACAATTCTTTTGGCTGTTTGTCTTAGCAAAAATTCGCAGCTGTTACAGCAAAAGTCAGCATTTTGTTCTTCATAAACTGAGTAAAACAGAAGCCCTTTGCTTCACCCAGCTAAAGGGATTTCAGATTAGATTCCAGAATAAACCATATGAACTTACCTTACATTTCAACATGTTGGCCACTCTCTCTTGCATTGACTGTCCAGCCTTTGGCCTGACAAGAATATAAACTGCTTTCACTTCAGGGCTGGACCGCAGTAGTTTTTCCACCAGTACTTTGCCCATGAAACCTGTAGCTCCTGTGATAAGTACGGTCTTTCCATTGTAATAAGCTGAGACTGAAGACATGGTGCTTTCTTGTTCTGTCCCTTCCTGCAGCAGGTACCTGAGAAGATGCAGAAATAAAGCTTTAAAGGCTTCTGGGATAACCTATTGCCACCTATGTCAACTCCAATTAGTTCAGTCAATGGCAATTTTAAAAGCTATCTTTTTAAAAAAGTCTTTATTGTGAAAATAAACCACAAAATTCTGAGAAGCTTAAAAAAAATCAAGCTCAGCCTTATCCTCCACACGACACCACAGCTGCACACAAAGGTCAAACACAGCTCGTGCTGTCCAAGGCTCCCAGCAGGAGATGCTCACTGCAGTGCTGAACAGTGTTTATCTGCTACTGTGAAGTGGCAGCCATGAAGATATGCAGCTATCCCTACAAGACAAAGGAGAAAGAGATTTCCTCACAAACACTGCTGTGTTTTCCACTTCAATTCCACTGTGCCTACGGCATTCCTTGTCAGCCATCACTCATTGACATGCTCAGTCTTTTCCTGTTGCCTTGGCTTGGAATAATACCATGAAGAAAGCTCTTCTTCATGGAAGATACAGTGCAGTGACATTGCTCTGCACAACTGCAATACCACATGCAAGTCACCACCCTTTATGAGCTGTTATGGCCAGAATTCATCCCAGTTCACTCTAAGGAGTGTAGACGTGATAGGCTCCCCTTTGGAGAGCCACTGACATGGACCAGACTCCCACATGACGTGTCCCAGTAAAATATTTTAATTAGATGCAGTGGTTTCCAGGCCTGAATGTTCCCAGCCATCCTGATTCAAACTCTTAAGTTGATTAAATGCAAACAAGGCTGGACCGAATCCTTTTAAAAAAAGCCCCTCTTCCCCTACTAGCCTAACAGAAGCAAAACAACCATCTCTGAAGTGGGGCAGACCACAGCAAGCACAAAACACACACTGCAAGGAAAAGGCTCATGAAAAATACCAGTAAATGTTTTGAAAAATGCCTACTGAATTTGAAACAAAAAGAAACAAGAATAGTAGAATGCTGTCAATCACATATTCAAGAACCAAAACTATGACCTTCAAGTATACCAGGAAAACTACTCTTCCTCCAGCAGAAGCTTCAGAGACACAAACTAGGGAGTCAAGCCTAACAAAATACTACTTTTCTTTCCCAGTGCTGCCTGAGACCACAGTATTCAGCATCAAACAATTGAAAATTCCCAAATTTCTTTATCCACCACAAATCATCAGGTGTAGAATCCAGTTTAGAAAGTGGGTCAAGCAGAATAACCTCTCAGGGACACTATTTTATGAACTAATAGCTGTGGGTATTCTGGCTTGGTGAATTTGGTTATTAGCCTACTTTCAGATGTCATCTAGATTATAACTTAGATGAATGCAGAAGGCTCATCTAGGTTTATTAAAAACCTGTTCTTATTAAAGAGCTGGCCACTTGGGAAGTTAAACCAACAGGTTAAAACTCTTGGATAATTAACTTATTTATAACAAAATGTCACATCTCGTGCCGGTTTGGAAAAACTGTCTCATACTGAAAGACAGCAACTTGCAGAGCCTGGAAGCGTGTGAAAGGTATGGAGGGCCAGAAGAAGGTAGTAGTTTAGCCAGATGAAGACAAAAGACCTCAGAAATTTGACATGACACATACCCTGCAATGTAGAAAAATGAAGGAGAGAAGTCCTTAGTCGCTAGAAGCCATACCAATCCCACTGAACAACAAGAAACAAACAGATAAAAGGACCACTTCCAGCCACTGGATACTTGCTTTGAATTCATATCCAGAAGACCATAATTACACAAACAATGGTACATTTATAGAGTAATTCGTGCCACAAGCTTGGAGATTACCAGAGGAGTTACTTTCCTTCCCACACTTCAGGAGTAGAGAGCATTTCCAACCTGCATCACTAAGCATTGCTGCTTTGCCTAGTTGTAGACTACAGCACAAATAACTGTGAAAGACTTCAACGTGTGGACATCAATTTATTATGTTGTTTCATTTGGGTTCCCTGCTTCAGTTATCTAAAAAGAGCTTCATTTGTTTTGGCCAGATGTTCAATGCCTGCTACAGTAGTAAAACAAATAAATCACACTACTTTGAAGTGTCCCTATAACTATGCAGCCATGTTTCATTAAGCATTTCTGACAAGAACTACATGCATATAACTGACAGTTCTTCTCCATCTAGTCTGAGACCATTTTGAATGTCTGATTCCAACAAAACCCCAAAATTTAACCTCCCAAGACATTCTGGTATGATGAAAATGGAAATAACCAAACACAGCCACTGAAAAAAACAAACTTTCAAGGCAATCTGCTGTTACTCTTGATTATTGGCTTATCCTCCTAGAATTAAACTAAAAGGGAAGAAAAAGCCCATCCTTTCTATTTTCCATAATAAAGCAGTCCAAGTTAGGCAGCCTAGAGTTAGTAGGGCAAGTATCAAAGTTGGATACAGTTGCTCAGGGCCTTATCCACAATAAAAAGCCACAAAGAATGAGATGGTGTTTGCCTGTTAGGGGAGCAAATTCGTGTCTCTGCAGTACAATTATTTTTCTATTTCCTAAGTGAGATTCAGAAGAAATTATAAGCATCTTGTACCCATCCAATGCCAAGCTAATTATCAGGAAAGAAATCTGTGAATTTGTTTAATGCACACAAATGATGTCATGTTTTGAGATCACGCCACAAAAAACAGAATGCTGCAGTTTGGAATGTTCAGACAGATCCCTGAATCTCTACTGTTCAAGCAAATTGAAAGAGGCTTTTATTACATTCCAGGTTCAAAGGCAGATTCCATTTTATATTCAGGATTGCTAAGATATTTTCCTTTCAGCTTGGTCTCAAATTTTTCATTTTGTACAACTATCTTTGGTTTTTTTATATTTTTAAGAGTGTGATTGCTTTTTCTCTGTTTTTATTGATTTTGCTTGGTCTTTGTAAAGAAAGTACTGCAGATCGTACGGAGATTTTACGGAACCAGAGGATTTCTGAGGTCAGAGAGTGTGACCCAAGTAATGCCTGCTGACCTGACCCTTTGGAGGTCTACTTCAAACCAAGGAGAACTATATGCACATCTTTTTGGTTTTTTACATTCAAATTGTTTTCTGCAGAAGTTTATACCTTGGCCTTTCATTTAAAAGAATAAATAGTCAATACTGAGCACTGACTATTTTCCAGTCAATTAAACTACAAGGGATTAAGTGCCTGGTAGAACTATTTGAACGATGGTCAGAAGATGCAACGAGGTGTCTCTTAGTGAGGCAGAGAAGGATAAAGACTATTTCATAGGCTGAGGTTCCTGGCTCTTCCAAATCTGACTGGAGGTGAGAAAGCCACTGAATTGTGGAGAAAAGCCCATGCAAGGGCTTCCTGAAGCCCAGTTCAAGTGAGTATATACAGGTAACTCAGATGTTTTAGGCACTAATCAGAGCAGGAAAGGGATCACTGATGCCACCTGAATTACTGAGCACAGCATCTTTGCAGCAGCACAAATCTCTCTGATGCTGACTCATCTCCAGCCAGAGCATGAAAAAACCACAAGCCAGGAATCCCACTGAGCATCTCTGCAGACACAATTGCACAAGCTGCTCCGAGGGTACTGCAGCCTCTCAAGAGTCTCCTCTGGATCAAACAGAAAGGACGAGCTACAGCGCTGCGTTACAAACAAAGCCATGATCTTGTGCCAAAGGACAAGCAAAGGGAAAGGTGGGAATCCTAATCCTACCAACGTAATACTTCCCTCTTGCAAAAGACAACCCTCATATTCTCAGCTGAACAGCACAGGAGAACTTCCTCCCGCCCAGAGCAGGTATGACTGAGCTGATATTTAACAGAACAACTACTCCACTGTCCTCATCTTACACATATTTTTGTGATGCCAAATCTGCATCCAGATTGCAATGGTGTAATGCAGAGTCAGCTGCTATCACAGCCAGAATGGTGGGAAGGGAAATGTGGACCTGAACCTCACTGAATGCTGCCACTGCCCACGGCAGCCCCATGGCTGCAGGTTGTCATGGAGGGACAGCAAAAGGGAGGATGAGCAATGGAGGTGGACTGAAAGAGCTGACTATTTCAATATGGTTTAGATCACTGCCCTATTCAAACA
Organism: Donacobius atricapilla; assembly: GCA_013397315.1. Taxonomy (NCBI): domain Eukaryota; kingdom Metazoa; phylum Chordata; class Aves; order Passeriformes; family Mimidae; genus Donacobius; species Donacobius atricapilla. The sequence goes on from WBMY01017399.1 coordinate 401,904, forward strand.
GGACAGCAGCCATTTCAGAAGCTTATGTGTTGAGATAGCTATCTTTTCAACTCAACTGCATAAAATGAAAAAAAAAATAGTTCTGCACAAGAGCAAAGGACCATATGCCTATAAATGTGCATCTAGAGTCAAAAACGTTATCTCTGGCATCTCCTTGTACTTAGACTGGTTTTGATGAGCTTTTTCTTATACAACTTTATGCAGGGATGTAATTTCCATAAAAACAAGAGTGCTGGCCTGTTCAGATGAGTCTTTCAGACATCATATTAAATGCAATGAATTGGCTTCAAAATTACACTTAATGACAAACAATAGCTTTTGAAACAAAGCTACAGACAGTAGGAGTCCTTTAAGACAAAATAATTCTTGGTCACTTCTGAAAATAAATTTTTAATCTTGGGTGAAAGTATCCAATCATACATAAGACAGTTTTCTTTTATCAGGATTCTGGGAGAGTTATAATTAACCTGGAACATGCAGAGAAAGAAAATTCCTCTGTTGCTTCAGAGAACTTGTATAGCTGAGGTCAGAAAAAGCAATATATAAAGTGGTCACAGACTACTTCTGTCTCATCAATTTACTTCTTCAGTCTATTAATTATTTTATGAGTTTTAAATGGACTGAACACTGGGGATGCCTGAACAATACATCTTCATACAATTATTTTCTCTTTTACATTTTGTCCCAGGATGTATTACAGAGACTCTCCAAAGTAGGCAAGTAATTATAATACATAAAAGCAATTATTTCTAATACGTGTTTTTTTGCCTGAAAGCATTTATTACTTGTTTAATCATCAGAAAATAAATACACACCACACATACTAGAAATGGCTGAAATAGTGACTTGTTTTACATCATACCAATTTAACTCCTGGCTCCTCAGTAACACCAGGAGAAGGTCACACAGCTCCTTTGATTTCATTTTCTGGGCCAAACTCAGGGAAGTTCCACTGCAACGACCAACTTTCAATAAGGATTAACATGAATTAGCTTCGATTTGAGCCTTTGGATTTAAAATATTTCCTGCATTTTCAGTAATAAGCAACAGTGAATCAGAGCAGAAAATGGCTGTAGTTCAACACTGCACACCATTTGTGACAACAGCGCTGCTGACACAAACAAGCAGAAAGTACCAGCAAGGAGGCACTGGAGTTACATAATGCACTTCCAAAGGTCTTTAGTCACAGAAAAGTTTGTGTAGCCTATGAAGTCCGGGAGATTTTACTGATGACAGAAAATGAAACAAAGAGAGTGATAAAATGGCTGTTCTATGGAAAAATTAAGAGTTCCTCATGGTTTGTTGAATTTCCTGTTGTTTAATGTCACCTAACAGCAACACCAAAGATAAAACCTCCTCTCATTAAGCTACAGAACTAAAAGGAAGGTCATAATCCACCCTTTGTACAGGCACTATAGAAGCTAATGCAGCATAAAGAAATAAAATCCTGTGATTCAAAGATGGGCACATTTACAGCTAGACTGAACTCCTGATGATAATCCTCTTTGCAAAAGAGATTTTGCTCCAACCAATTTACACCAAATATAAATGTTGTTGTTAAAAGCCTGAAGGTTAAATCACTTTTCTTCAGCTAATACATTTCAAGTTATTTTTTGTTTACCAACAGTAGCAATTCAAATCCATAACAGCATGCCCAAGCAGCAACACGCAAGGAGAAACTCATTGCTCCCGGAAACCCTTCATGCCTTGAAAAACCACACCAGTTTTGCAATCCATTTTAATTTATAGCAGTTAAATCTAAAGAGACAGGGAAGTGTGACAGCATAATTAAGAGCTGGAGACAATGAGCAGCATGCACAGCTGGATCCTGCAAACTGCTGAATGCTACATGACAGGCAGACAGACATGGAAACCTCTGGGAATTGTGGCTGCTGGGCCAAAGACCTGCCCCCAGGACATATGTGGGAAAAAGCTGGAATGTCCAGATTGCTTAAGCATTACCAACACAGCTTCACAGATGTTCTGACTCTCCTGAGCAGTACAAACTGTTTGACCACCATGAAGAAATAGAGAAAACAGAATGAAATGGATGGGCCACTGATGCAACACAACACAGGAGGAGTTTCTTGATTTTTTTAGTGAAACCTGTTAGTCTCTCTTGCTCAGTCTCACTATGTTTTCTCTCCAAAATTAAGGAAAACAGCCTGTAAACATTTTGGAGTTGAGAGAAGGCAATGCTGTTGAGGACGTACCTACGTGTGTCATGCAGGATTTTAAAGAACAAATATTTCTCAGTAGCCCAAATATCATTGGTATTCTGTCTCAACCTATTTAATTATCCATCTGGTAAGAACAGCAGCTACCACAGACTTCAAAGGCACAGCTTATGTAGGCTCCTTTCTGCATCACATAGTCCAGCATATGTATCCCTTTTTTTTTTTAAACTACTTGTTGCAAAGCTATTGAGCAGGTTACAGGATCAAAGCATAGATCAGGACTAGAAGGGAATTTTTGCTTTGCCTCAGCATAGTTAAATGCAGACATCCTACATCACAGCTTTTTTGCCAGCAATCCTTCCCCTTATCATTCCCCAAGTTCACACTTCACAGCCATTTTCCTCTTGCTATTTCCCCAAGGATCTCTACAACCATCAGTCCTCTCCCAAAACCCTAAATCAAAACCCCTGTCATACCCACTGCACACCAATCACTCTGCACCCCTTCATTGTACAAGGGAGGTCTCAGTGAAGTCAAGAGATAACTCTCTGTGATAACAGGCTTGTCTGGCACATTTATTTTATTTCAGACATCTCAGTTGATAACTTATTAGCATCCAGCAGCTAATGTATTAACAAAGATTTTCTGTCCTTTTCCACTACTTGTCCTTGTCCCCCATCAAAAATAGCGGCACCAACATTTATGACATTTGTGATTTTTTTTTTCCCTTAAATGGTTATCAAGCACTGGAATAGGCTTCCCAGGGAAGTGCTGGAGTCATCAACCCTGAAGCTATTCAAAGATAAGTAGATGTGGCACTTAGGGACGTAGTTAAGTGGTGGGCTTGGCAGCGTTAGAAGCATAGAACCACAGAATAGCTTGGGTTGAAAGGGACCTTAAAGATCATCCAGTTCCAATACCCTGCCATGGGCAGGGACATCTTCCACCAGCCCAGGTTGCTCAGAGCCCTGTCCAACCTGGCCCTGGACACTTCCAGGGAGGGGTAGCCGGAGTTTCTCTGGGCAATCTGCACCAGGGCCTCACCACTCCCACAGGGAACAATTTCTTCCTAATATCTCATCTAAACCTATTCTGTGTCAGCCTAAGGCCTGGTCACTCACTATCTTCTCATGTGAAAAGTCCCTCTCCAAGCTTCTCACAGGACCCCTTCACATACTGAAAAGCAGCTCTAAGGTCACCTCAGAGCCTTCTCTTCCCTAGGCTGAACCATCACAATTCTCTCAGCCTTTCCTCACAGCAGAGCTGCTCCATCCCTCTGACCATTCTGGACTGGCCCCAGCAGCTCCCTGTCCTTCCTGTCCTGGGATTCCAGTGCTGGAGGCAGTTCTGCAGGGTGGGGGAGTCTCACCTGAGCAGGGCAGAGGGGCAGAACCCCCCCCTCCCCTCCCCTACTGCCCACAGTGGGGGCTCAGCCCAGCACAGGGGTGGGGTCGCTGCCCACTCGCACCTTGCAGAGACACCTTGAGCTCTGCACCAACACCCTCCAGTGTCCCTCCCCAGTGATCTGTAAGATCTTTTTCAACCTAAATGGTTCTGTGGCTGAGCCAGTTTAAGAATACTCGTGAACAATTTGAGGGTAACCAGTAGCTGAGGTGTTTTGGTGGTTTTTTTCAAGCCCCACTTTTGGAGTAGTCCAACTGGCACAGCTGCTCTGAAAGACAGCAGCTGCAGGATTGCTATCTCCCCAGCATTTCCACATTCCAGCACTCATGGAAAACTACCCCATAGCAGCCCAAAAAGGACTGGGTGCCTAAAAATTGTCTATATTTCTGTAACAAAAGGAAATGAAGTGGTGATAGACAGCAGCAGTGCAAATACTTACGTGTTTAGAGTAATTGCATTCTTCACAAAGGCATTGCCATGACACAAAGAAGAATGATCTTCACTCAAGATTTAGAGTCAACAGCAATATTGATCCAAGTAAATCAATATCACCGATCATTATCTAGTAAGTAAATTTATGCCATGGAATGATGGAGAGACTGCCTTCCTTTTTTTCTACTGTCACTCCCTCCAGTGCTCCTGTCAGATAAATATCTAAGCACAACGCTCCAAAGTCTTAATGAAATCAAATGAAACTGAATTTCTATGCATTCACAAGAAAACCTAAAAAAACCAAACCTGCAGAAAACAACAAAAGAAGAAAGTGAGGACAATGTACAGAAACACGGTCAAAATTACCAATGGTCCTCCTAATGACCATGCTTTTAAAAACAATTATCTAAAATATGCTACTTTTCTATTTTTACAACATTTTCGCATAGCTATGTCCAATGGCAGCTGTAAACAGAAAATACAAGTAGCTTTGTACTCCTGTGCAGATTTATCACTATAAATGTGTATTTTTGTATGTATTAAGCTTCAAAACAAATGCAAAATAATTAATAATTGGCTGAATAACACAAGCTGAAAGAAAGCAAGACAGCTGTTGGGATTCAAACATACATACATGTATTTACCATTCCCAGTTTCTGATGGCCACAGAGTCCACCTGTAAAGTCTGTCTGGATTCCCCAGAGCAAAAAGGCTTTCACTGGGGCCTTTTCTTTAGGAATATGTGCACACTTGTGCAGTACATGCATAGAAAACCATTTTTAGGCTGTAGACAGAAAAATTTGCCAACTGCTTTTTTCCTTGAGCCTCATCCATTTTTGGGTCATCAAGACCACAACAGCAGTGGCTACAGAATACCTCATACTCCAAACTTTTATATGCTGTAACAGGGCAAATATTCCTTTTCCTCTATCCCTCCATGACATCTGAACTTGTTCATACCTTCCTTATAAGACAAAGGAAACCACTCATCAGCTGAGAAGCTCTTGACACGTTGTGAGGGAAATGTCTTGATGAGTTCAGATAATACAGTAGGCTGTGGTGACTGCACTAAGAACTTTAGCAGCCCTGTGACAGCAAGCTAAAATGACATTTCACACTTTAGATCTCAGATCTAACAGAGTGGAAAAAAATTACCTGCTGTGTTCAGACACAGATTTATAGTTAACTAAGTGACTGTAATTATTTTTCTTTCCAATAGGAAGCCAAGCTCAGCAGCCTGAGTAGTTTTATATTGGGGTTTCATTAAGAAGTGCAGTCTAGAACCCTACTCTTGTCTTGGTTGGAACTCAAAGACAAAAACGCTTGAAATATTTCCCACCAAGAAGAGTCTTAAAAGGATGACCAGATGAGAGTCTCTACTATTAATTTCATAGCAAAGCATATATATAGACATGTATTTTCAAACTCAAAGATTTAAGATACCTGCAGGTTGGGTTTTTTTTAACTGAAACCTGAAAGAGAACATTATCAATGGAAAGACCACAGCTTTGCCTTTTTGCCTCATCATTGACTCAAACCTCAGGCTAAATACACACAAAGAGCATTTATTTTTTTCATTTTCCCCACATTTCTCTATCTTTCAGCCTAGAACATTTGATGGCACCTGGCAATGTTGCTCTGTCCAGAGCAGGATTGAACCCTTCAGGTGCACAGAAGTGTGACCAAAGCCTATATAATTCCAGAAGTCCACAGGGAATTTTATACTGGTTATTGCACACTGCTAGCTGGCTTATTCTGCAGTAAGCTAGGTAATCAGCACCTGTGACCAGCTCTTCAGTCATTTCCTGCATCCCCTGTTTTGTTGAAGACAATTCCGGCTTTACTGGAATCTAAACCACGACAAACTGACAAATTTGCTGTTGGAGTCCTTGGCTCTGGAATAACGAGGCAGCACAAGGTGCAGAGACTACAGCAGCTCCAGCAGCAGATCTGAGGCAGGTGCAGCCTAGCTCTTGCCTTGTGGTGACTCTCACTGTGCAGATGTGATGGACTGACAAACACCTTGTTCTCCCTTTGGAAAAGCAAGAAACCACAGTGAGGAGAATCTAGGAGGCTGCTTCCTCCTACAAGGATCCAGAGTTGGAGCGTTGGGAAGGGGCAATGGAGACTCGTGGTATCCATCGTGGTATCTGTTATGGGGTTTGTGCGCTTCTGGAGAGAGGGTGAGGAAAAGGCAGCCGTTCAAAAATTAGATTTATATGTATAATGTAGAAAACTTATGAAGTGTACAAGTTCTTACAATATGAGCCAGCAAGACACACGGCACTTCCCAGATTCTGCGTATTTCTGCCCTGCATTACACCTCACCACTCTGGGTAGAATTTTCCCACTGCTTTGTCTGACTGCCCCTGTCTGGATGTGCTCCCAACCTTTTTAATCTTGATCTGTCTTGCTTCTAGCAAGTGAAACATGAAGTTACACACACGACTGATCCCTGCTGCTCCTCCTGAGGACGTGGGAGAGCTCAGGGCCAGAGAATGAAAGCTTAAGAGCTGATGTGCCCAGAGAGATTACTGATTTCACCTCAGCCCCTTTCAACAGCAAACATTACCTTAAGAGTTCTCAAGTTTTATTTTTCTTTGGGATCTCAAGCACAGCATGCAGGCCTTCTCTGGAAACTCTGACAGGGAGTACAGAAGCATCCCAAAACCCTCACTGGCCATATGAAAGCAAGCCAGGTATTAATGGAAAGCTCCAAAATAGCTGCTAGGATTTTCAGAATAAAGACAGAGTAAAGACAGAGTTTTCCACTGTTTGATCAAAGTGGAAAACTGAAGGAAACCCACTGAGCATGGACAGGGTGAACGTGTCTTGGAGATGCTGCGACTGCAAAATGTACCTCAAAAAAACCAAAAAATTAAGAAAGAATAAGACAGCAGCAAAGAGGAGAGTCTGTAGGACTCTGTGATTAGTATGTGAGTCAGCGTGCTTGTGGAGGACTTTCCATTGAGCCTTTACCAGAAGACACCTCCCAGTGAACTGGAAGTGCCAATCCAAGAGATCTACTCACCATGCTACGCCCAGAATTACCCGCAGCAGCTTCAAACTTCAAGTAGTTCTGCGATTTCTAAACACACAAAGCCAAACTACTCTCAGGAGATATCCTGGCGATCTGCAACATGGATGAAGTGGAAAAGAAGCTCTTCCAGAAAACAGTTTCCTCAACACCAAGACCATCAGATGAAAGAAACGAAAAACCACCTACAAGGGTCTCTTCACGTGCTTTGGAAAAGTCACCCTTCTCATGGAATTTGCCAACTGGCCTGCTGTGGCTAGGTGGCAACACAGTCTGCTAACACAGGTGCTGATCAAAGCAGGCTTTGGTCAAGCAGGACATAGTACACTAGGAAATGGGAAATGGACCCAGACCCTCTCATTTCTTGGCACCTGACAGCCACTGCCATAACATTTTGTGACAGATTTTTAAGGTGCAATTAGCAAGAAAGTAGCAACAAAATACAGAAACCATGGTGTTATTTGCACTTATAAATGTATTAACACTTCTTTTTCTACCCCCATCAGCTCTTCCCTTATTAAACTCTGCTACGAGTATGCAGAACTCATTCTACTGAGAACATTTTCACAAAATCTTTCACCAGTAACACAGCAATGTTTATACCTCCCTGCTTCTGCTAAAAATGCCTTTTTAAATGCAGTACTGTATTTGTGAAATTCTTGTTTTATACATCTTAATTAATGATCTCTGAAATACCCCAGAGAAACAATGTAAACATATATTTTATTATTCCCATTATCAGAAACATGCCTATTTAAGGGGCTGGTAATGAATTAATGATGCAGTGCCAACCAAACACCTTCTTGGTGTTTTGGAGAGTTGTGTTTAATTCCTTGAGATTGTTCAGGTCACACTACAACAGCAAGCAGAGGCAACATCCATTTCACAAGCCAAACGGCACAACAGCAAGAAAGACCATATATGCTGTGAGATACACTGATTTAATCAAAGCTGTTGTTACAGTATTACAATTTCATCCTCATCGACTGCATGTGTTAAAATTAAGAAATATTTTGTTGTTCTTGTTTCGGTTCTTGGCGAGTTCTGATTTCCTGATGGATTTTTTTGTGAAAAAAAACCCCGCCATGCAGTTACTCCTCTCACTCAAGAGAAAAAAGACAAAACTATGGATTCAGGAGGGAAATGGTAATTATATGTGGATGAAGCCAAACCAGATCAAAATTGTATCTTTCCAAATTAGATTTTCTCATGAACTGAAAGGAAAATATACCCCTAAAATCTCCTCTGTTTCTGTGGATGACAGGCAGCACAGCCTGCAGATTTTTCTGCCCTAAGTTCTCCAAGAAACGTAAACATTTACTCTTCAGATAAAGGGAAAAGAGCAGGAAGAGGAAACTAAAGAGAATTCCCTAGAGTTAGGGAAAGCTGCATTAAGGAACTTCTCCTCTTCACATCAGCAGCTCGGAATAATGAGGCAGCAGAGAGCTTTGCAGCACTGGGAGCCTTTGAAACACACTTCTCCAGAAAGGAGAGACAATAAAATGTCAATAGAATATGCCTCTTGGCTGGCACACACTGGCATAGTGAAAACTTCTCCTCCTTTTGCACATAAAGGGACCAATTCTTTTCTTCCCTTCTTCTCCAATATTTAGAAGACAAGCTGATGAGAGATGACAAGGCACATTTACAGAAGTTCAACAAAAACCAAAAAAACCCACCTGAATAAAACATAAGTGCAGCATCAGAAAAGGATGGTGAGACTGTACTAATGTCATCTAATACATTCTCTGTGCACTGACATTCAAGCAGGGAATGGAAAGAAGAAATTCAATGATGATTTGGTTCTAATCATCTGAGAAAAGTCTGAAATAAATTTAAACTACTTGAATAATCCTGCTGTAATCAATGCCAGATTTAAGTTAGTGTACAGGCTTGCCCTAATCACAAACTTCCTTCTCACTCTTAAGAAGCTCTGAATTCAAAATTTCCATGTTCTTTTAAAGAACAAAGATTTAATTACTTTTTAACATATTTAACAGTATCTTAATTATCTGATAAAGAAAAATATCCACAAAGTTTGCATAGCTGGCTCCCCCACCCCTCAATCTCATCCTAGCATGATCTATAAAATAAAGAAATCCTTCTTATTGCTAGGGAATCCCACATGGCCCTATTAAAGTTGACTCAGTTTAAATTTTGAAATCATTTCATGCCTGAAAAGGAGGTATGTGTACTGACTTCACAGGCCTCAGGAAGCCCAATCCCATGGAACAATCCAATGTCAATCCCTGCGAACTACCAGGTGGTAGTGCCTCTGGAGGGACTAGGATGTGCATGCCCTGAAAACTCACAGGACCACACCAAGTTGGAATATTAGCATAGCTTCATGGACCACAGAGAGGTACAGAAATAAATATGCCGCCTGATTATTCTCTTTTTTAAGCCTTTTCCATTCTTGCAGGGACAAGAAATTGCTATGTGTCAAAGTGAAGGTATTTAGGGCCCATATAAAAGGAAGAATTTATCCATATCATTTGAGAAAAAATAACTTATTACTCAATTTTTCTTTATAAGTTTTTATTTTTCCAAGAAATTATGCTCTCTTTAACTTTTGTATGACCTCATGATTTTGGAGACAAAGCCCACAGTCTGAAGACAGAAATATCAAGCATTACTAGCTCTGAAGCACTACCAAGCTGCTTTGGAGCTTTTAGCTCCATCACACTAAGACATGCAAAGCAGGCACATTCCATCTTAAACCTCTCTGTTCTGTGTATTTTAAACTTTGATATTCAGAATGAGCCACATCTCCCTCTCTTAATTAATTTGTGCCAAGCAGAAATACAAAAGATCTGCATCTTAAGCAGGTCTGTTAGCTCACTGGATCTGTGCAATCACAGGATCAGTCTGTCCTCAGCCTAAACCCTGGAGGTGCTGCAAAAATAAACATTAAGTGACTTGGTGTAGCAACTACACTTTTACAAATCCCTGCTTCTCTGAACAGCAGCCAAAAGGCACAAGGTCCTCTTGCTGGTGTTACCAACTGAATTACTCTCCACATTCTCCAAGCCTTGTGACATTTGTTGGCTATCCCTCACCTTGGATTTCTTCCTGCTAATCTTAGGTTCAGATAAGAGTCCTATTAGGAAGGCCTGATGTGAGGTACACACTGATTGCCAGGCTGGAAGGTTGCTGCCAAAATACACAGCTCAGTTGGGCAAGGACATAAAAAGCAGCATGTAACCCCACTAGGCTTGCCATAAGGAAGAAAAAAGTTTTGTTGTTAACAGCCAAAACAAACACTGACCTTGACAAAGCCTAGTCTTCGAGGCAGGATACTTTGTGCAATACAGAGACAGTTAGTAAAATTTGCACACAGATTACGAGTTCCCACTCAACTACACCTCTTAGGAAAGTAGTAGATGTTAGCACATGGTAGCAGCAACAATATTTTTATACAGTATAATAGCATAAAACAACTTCTCTGTTGTCATAAGAACAAAGAAAAAGAAAGCAGAAGAGGTAATTCACTCTGTTCAAATTTTTAGTTCTCGAAGTCTCTGTAGAAAAAAATACTATTTTAGGAAAAACATACTTGCCTCCCCACCCCCCTTCCCCAGCAGTATAAAACAGCCTGAAACTCAGCATATTTGGCTTCCTGAAAATTTTTCCTGGCTGAGTACTCACAGCCTACAGAGATGCTCTGTTGAAATTGTTGCCAATTCTTTTTCTTGACCCCTTTCCAGCAGGATGAAAAGAGAAAAAAGGTGGCAGTCAGAGAAACAGTAGAGCCCAAGGATGCCTGTTTTATCAGAAGGGTGTTCGAAACCACAGTAAACAGTGCACCAAGGTGGCCTTAATTTGCACAGGTAGCCAGGGTAGGTTTTGGGCTATTGTCACCACATCCTTCATGTCTTTTGCCACCACATCCCTTCTTTTTGATGTGATACCAAATGTACACCAAGAAACCTAGATTTTAGCAACTGAATGGCAGAGATGTCCTACAAGAGAGACAGCCCTTAATGACCAGAAGGGAAAGAAATCATGTCTGGGGATGCAGCATGAGCCTTTTGACAGAAGGAAGTTTAAGCGCAGATTCAGGAAAGGAGATGGTAGGTGATTTGTGCTGGGAGAAAAAAAATGTTGTTTAGATGCTACTTACTTGGGAATCATTTCATCTAGCTGCAGTCTCCTAGAAACACAGGGTAAGATGGTTGCTGTCAAGACATAAAAACTGAGGGGCTGAAGAATAAATGCAATGCACAGAATGATCCTGTGTACCCCAACTTCAAAGTATATAAAGAGATCAAGTCTAAGGAGACTGGATGATCTGTTTCTTACAAATTAAAGTCGGGCATTTTTGTAGATTTTCAAGCTCTTCAGTAAATGTCAGTATTCAAATTCAGGTTAGAAAGTCACAGTGTTTAGCAGGACAGAAAGAACTTAATGTAAATATTTCACAGAACAAGTAGATCATCTTAGAAACAGTGACAGAAGATGGAAACTATTATCTATGACCTAGAAGTCAAATGATGAGCTCAAGGAAGAGTAGAAGAAAGACACCTTTGCACTGCCAGGCTTTCCAGCTGGCTGTGGGATGACAGGCTTGCCAGGGGCCAAACACTCCATAAAAGCTATTAGCAGCTCTAATCACCATACCAAACAGCAATGCCCACAGGTGAAACTGATATTCTTAGATCATCTTTACGCTACATAAAAGTTTTCTTATAGCAGGTTGATTCTTCCAGACTATCTGTAGCTTAACTCTGAGATAGAGCCTGGGCCCATTAATTTACTAAATGTGTACATTCATAAGCCTTAATTTCAATACTCTTCAGGTCTGACAGCAAGCCTAAGACAATCAATGCAGTGTATTCACAGGGGAAACACATCCCAGTCCTCTACTGTTCTCTTTTATGAAACACAAAATGCACTATGCTTAAACACAGAGGGTTTGGCAGTATCTTTAAGGTTTTCTAGAAATTCTTACCTATAGTAACTCAGGCCACATTTTTCTTGTCCCTTTACATGTGTAGGAAGAAATCCTGTGGGATCATGTTGTGAATTAAACAAATACACTGGACTGGTTTATGATGTGGCTTGAGAAAGAGCTGCGTCAGCACTGCTGAGGGTGTTGTGAAGCAGCAGTGGAATGAGGCAGGGGCAGGAAAGAGCAAGAATTTGCTAGTCCTGTATCACTGCCAAAGCTTTCCCACATTGAAACACTGGCCTCGCAGCAGGAACATTTCATCCACCTTTTTTCAGCAAGTATTCCAGTTTTACTATTTAACAACTGTAACAGTTACAGCAACTTTGCCCAGGATTTGCATGATGCCTCAAATAATTTCAGACTATCTCTCCATCTCCTTGTGGATGTTTTGCCAATACTCTGCAAATTCTCCTTCAAAGACTTTCTTTTCTTTCCCCTTATTTATTGAATCATAACTTTGTTTAGAATGGAAAAGACCTTCAAGTCCAACCTGCAGTTTTGTCTTCCAAACTGGGAAACTCACGGTAGGAACGACAGATCCTCTATGGCCACAAAGCAAGAAGGAATAAAAGAAAATCCTGATAGCCACCATCAGCTTTAATCCAGCCCTTCTATGAGAGAGTCACAGCTGGTAGTGGAGAAGTGAGGACCATGGACACTTAAAAGGGAAAATCCCAGCCCAATGAAGAGGAGCTCTAATATCACTTACAGGGCAAGGATTTAGGAGCATGACTCTCCTGAAAAACTCAGCTGTTTCAAAAGTTTATCCAGAAGCAGTTAGTTTGGTCCAGCAAGTCAGCCAACTCTCAGATAACATGGAAACATTTATTGCATAGCGTGGGGATCAGCTAGCCTCTCTTTTCTGTTTGCCATGAGGGAGGTACTGAGGGGTTTGCAGTGGATGCCATTAGTTATTAGGAAATAAAACGGCTCTAAGGACACACGCAATCATGGCACAACATGAAACACACAAAAAGAATTGCAACATCTACAGACAAGTTGACACTATAGCCCAGGTGAGCTTTTTGTTTGACAGGTATTTCTAGAAAACATACTCTGTTCTTTCCACAATGGGTTTAGCATTTTTCATTTTCAGCTGAATTGAAAGGTAAGACACTTTATCACAGAACAACTCCAGCATAGCTCAGGTTTCAGCCTGTGAGAGCAGTACTACTGTGCACACAATATAATCTATAAAGACAATTTGGCACTCCTTTCCTAATGCCTAGGAAAAACAGTCCCTTTACTCCAGAGTTTATTGTATCTTCGTTTTCACTGAAATAGCCTAATATTAAGCTTTCATGTTATTCTCCACATATCAGAGCGAACAGATCTCAGGCTGTAAGTCTTCCCTGTGCCCTATCTTAGAGCAAAATTATTCAGTTCAGCAAGAAAGCAGAGGACACCCAGGATAAAAATAAGAATTACTTTCTCTCTCTATAGAGAATACACTTATCTCAGCTGTATCCAACATATTTTCTTGACAAGCATTGTAAAGTCCAAGTGAAAAGATATATGTTTTTTTTAATCATGCAACTTGCACTCCCACTAACAAAGTACAATATTGACACAGTCAAAATATGCAAGAAGAGCTTGCTGCTGTTACTGTAAGGACCTTAAACCACAATCCTAAGCAAGAGGACTGAGCAGCTTCTAACCTCCTACTGAAACCAGCCTCCCTTGACTCCCAGGGCGCTGCTGTAGGAAGGAAGGTGGAAGAGACGGGCATGAAACACCTTGAAAAGAAAGATCAGTGATCTCTACTCTGTGTCTCTTGTCTGTTGGCATCAGCACAAGGAACTTCCTCATTCCGAGACCCAGGAAAGGGCCCTTGTTTCCACGGAGGCTTCTGAGATCTGCTGGAATGCTGGACCACCCAAATGTAGCTGTGGATCGAGGGACCAGCCCCAAGCTGCCTGCACCTCATTCATTATTCCCTACCCACTGTGACTTCCATTTCCCTTGCTGGAGTCACTTTAGTCCACAGGCTAAAAACTAATCATGTAACAGTTTGATTATCTTTGTAGCATGACACCTCAAATGAGCTAATTGGGGTTTTTTTTCCCCCTTTTACTGTGACTCCTAGGGCACATGTTTTAGAGATTCTCAATGAAGAGAGAAATTTGAGTGAGCTCCTATGAATGCATTTTTCTCCCTAAGATCTACATAAAGAGCATCCCAATCAAAACCTATTCCACATGAATAAATACCCGTTTCACAGAAGTATTTGTTGCAGAATAACAGCTGATGGCTGTTGTACAGCCAATGGATGAAGCACACCTGCTGATCTGGAGATCTTCATGGCAAAGCTGAATTAAACATGAACTTTATAAAGGGTTGCATAGATGTCCTGCTTTACTCTCTCATTATAAAACCCACTTGTCATCTCCATAAGCCTCCAGAAACGAGGTATTTTACCTTCCCTTTTCTACCTAGAACAACACATGTGTCATGGTTTTCCTTGGAGAGAACACACCACCTTCCTCTATTTCTTACAACATGCCAATGCTCCCCCTCTGTCACAACCTACAATCCATTATCACTATCAGCTGTGCCTCTTGACAGGCTGCATCTCCCAACAGAGACACCTTCATGCAAAATGCTGGCATGTGCTGTAACCTCCACTCTGTCAGAGCTCCCTGCATGCAGAGAAGGAGGTGCATCAGTATCACTTATCAGGGCAAAATGCTTGGTCAGGGACCCCAGCTCAGTGATCAATGCAGAGGTCTCTGAATTGCCATTCCCAGGACTCATTCAAAGTGGTGGGGGAAGACAAAATGTCAAATTGGTCCCTAAAAAAAAAAAAAAATCACAGCATCCTTTTGAAGATGAAAATTTTTCATAACCCTCCATTCCAACATAGAAATTGGATTTTTTTAAATTTTATTCCTATCCAACATAAAATGCTGACGTTAGGAGAATTCCCTGAGGGAAGGAAACACCAAGTTTTAAATCAGCTCTAGTTATTCCTCCTCCTCATTTCTTCTCAATCAGTGCTTGCTATGTCTTCTACTATTAAACTGTTTCTCACTTATCTTTTCCAGTCAAATCTTTTTGTTTAAGCTGTTCTTTAAAAACTCTCTCTGATTTGCTGACTGTTATCAAAGTGAGATGAGGCACAGAATTACAGTCCTCCCCCCACAGGGAAGCATCACAATGCCTTTGCCTAAACACATGAAACTATATTGGGTTCATCTCCATTTCATATTTCAGCAGCTTGGGGGCTTGTCCTGTCTGTTTATCATGGAGCAGCATCTGCCTTTTTCTCCGCCCTCCCCCCTCCTCACAATCATGCCACAAAGGTGGACTTAATTTTATTACCTTCTGTGAACCCTGTATTTCTTTCGACTGCCTGTGAACAAAGTAAAAATTATCTTAGGTCGCTCATAAAATCCATTCTGTCAGAGTGGGGCATCACCAGTTACAGAAGCTGGAGAATCGTGGGGCAGGACATGCTCCAGGCACTGCACAATCACAGAAGTAAAAGTAGTCAGAACTGCAAAGAGATTAAGGTTAAAGTCTTCACCTTGGAAGATAAAAAAAAAAAAAAACCAACCAAACCTTCACAAGCTTTTTAAAACCACTTCAAGTTTCCCATAACTTGAAGGCCGAATGAAATTTTCTATTTTTGAAGCTGCTTTAGATCAACTTCACATGGAAGTCTCTATATTTAAAATATAACATTTTAAAATGTGTGTTTTTATACAGTATGTGGAAGTACTTGAAATAGGTTTTCTTTTTCTATTCATCATTCTTTTGTTTCTTCTCCATTTTGCCTTCTCCTTCCCTTTGATTATGCACTATGGAAAATCATATCCCATACTCCAGTATAATGAAACCTTTGAAAAAATTCTGATGAAGCAACAGCTGCTTTTGCCCAGTTTGAGGGGAATAAGTCGTTATTTGCAAAAATGCCAAACACTGATGCATGGGATGTGAGAAAATCAGGGTTTCATCAGTTCTTTATTTTGCTGCTAAATTACCTAAGTCCTGATGTCCACTCACAGGTATTTGGATAGAAACTGTAACTTCAGTAGAGGAATTTCTCTTAATTTCTGCTACATCGGTGTAGAAAATATAATTTTATTAGGTACCTGCGTCTCATAGAGGCATCTGAAGGAGAAAAGTGCTGCCCCTGGTACAGGAAGATGCAGTGTGGCACTGGATGGGAAGCATCCAAGGGGCCTGAATGAATTTGTTGATGTCATTGGAAGTAAACAATCTGGTATTTTGGGAATGCCATGGAGACTGACAACAGATCCATGGACAACAAAAGGCAAATGTTGAGACCATCTTCAGGATGGGCAAGGAGAAAGAAATTTCCAGAGGTGGAAGATGAACCATTCTGTATTTCTGTAATTCTGTGTTTCATAATACTCTGATTGAAACCACATTTTATAGAATTTTTCCTTCGAAAAAGACAAGGCAGAAGAAAACTAACACATGAAAGGGGAGCTGAGGTTTAGTTTCTTTTCTGGGCTCACATTCAGTTTTGCTTGCTGTAAATGGTATGCTGGCCTCTGGCAAATATCTCCAAATACAGGCCTTAAAACCAGCCTTCATTAGCACTAATGAAGATTATGAAAAAAAAAAATAAAACAAAACTCAATACAAATCATCCTGTAGCTTAGGCAAAAACAACTTAGATATTATAGACAGATATAAATACAGTTAATTTTCCATGTAGCTAATTTTCCAAGCTAAATAAGGAACTCTATCCAGAAAAGAAATACTTACAAAACCACCGAGTTTCACAGAGTTATGCAACTTCTTGATAGGTTGGGTTTTTTTTTTTTTTGGCATACTAATCAAACACCTAGATTCTAAGAATGACAGTTCCTGGTTTTGAACAATAGATTACCATGGAGCCCAATAATGTTTTTGGCCAGAAAGGCTTTCCTGAGATATCTCAGTCTCCTGCCTCAACCTGCTCCCCAGAAAACAATTCCTTTTCATAGAGGGAATCCTGCCTGCTTAATGACAACAAAACCCAAACATTTTTATCTTTCCCACATTGGGAAAGCCTCCAAATAGCTACTGAATGACTAAAACCAGGAAGTGTCCAGGCAGGGAGACTGATTCAGAAAAAAAATCAGAGCTTTGTCTCTGCTCTCTGGAAACCACAGCCTGCAAGCTGGCTTATTCTATTCCTTTTACCCTGGGAGCAGATTTTTACATCTTTCTGAAGTGTTATCAGAATGAAAACCCCAAATGTAATCTTACTACTCCTGTGGTATTTCCATGAAGGTTTCTGTGGGAAGCTGAGATGAGTGGTGGCTCTGTTCCGTGCACAGCCATGTGCTCTTCCTTCTGGCTGTTGCTGTCACTAAAGGTCAGTAATGTGAACAGCCCAAAATACAAAAAAAAAAAAAAAAAGAAAAAGAACAATGGAAAGCGACTCTGACTCTCCTTGTTGCACACTCCTCTCTCTGCCCACTGAAAATATGACGACCAATAATTATGTGGCCCTTAACTTTGAGGTCTCCTATGCAAGAGCAGAATGACTACATAATACTACTTTACTAACACTAAAGCAGTAAAGTGTAAAAGAAAGAGTACAAAAAGTAAGAAAGAAATCAGCACCTAGAGCAGAGAAATTATTAGAGATGAACGAGTGTTCAGATACCGTATAAATAAAAGAACATGTTTAACTGAAGATGTTCTAGTGTGTCAACAAAACAAAAGCAAAAAGGTATTGGTTAGGAAGTTGGTTTTTCAGAGGGTGTCTTGAGAAGTTTTTAAGGAAAAATATTTTCCAGACCACCAAAAGATAAATAAATTTTTTCATTGTTTTGTGAAGTATTTTTTACTTGTCTTGATCATTCTCTGTCTTTCCATGATGCTTTTGCTGCTCTGGGCTTTTTTCTCCTTTTCTGCAGATCTCTTTCCTCTGCAGATCTCTTTCCTTCTCCTCTGAGAGCTTTTTCCCTTAGCTCTGAAATATTTCACTCTTAAAATAAACATAGAGGAACTTCTGCTTCCCTAGAGCATTCCCAGAAGCAGCTGTAAAGGACTTTCAATATAATGCTGCTTCCTGGGTCATCCGGCTGACCTGGCCTTTTCTACTTTTCTTCATTAAGTCAAACCAGAAAAGATGCAACATTTAAAAGCCCTGTAAAGTGGGAAACCTGCATGCCTAAAACTCATAATTCTTAGATTCTCTGTAAAAGACTGCAGAGAAATGGCACCTTAATATAGCTGCCTGAATAGCTATGGTAGATTTGAATTATTTACTTTAAAATGTATGAAACACATCTTTGCTACTCAGAAAGTTACTTCGTATCACCCTTCAGCTTTCACCCTCTGACTTTCCCACATAAAAGCATAGTTCAGGAATAAGGGAAGGTATGTGCATCTACTTTCTGTTAAAGAACCACTAAAGGTGCAGGACAGCTGCTGGTATTTACCACAGTATGCACTGTAATAATTTAACTTCATGATAGGGTTTTTGGTTCAAGAATGACCTCTGGTAGACCCGACCCAACAATAACTGGACTGTATTTCTAGTAACTGCACCCTTTCTGGACAACCTTTCACAAAGTCAAATCCAAAAAAGCTTTATGAATTTTACTAACTTCTACCGCATATTATTCTTTTCTAATCTAAGCCATACGTAGCAGTTTCCAGCTCACTGCAGCATTGTAAGGTAGAGAAACAGTGCTGTATTTAATTTAGGTTTCTTAATCTAATAAAAGAATAAGGAATTTGATCAAAGGAGACAGAAATCTCAAGGGGAGAAAAAGGAGCAGAAAAGATCTGCTCTGGTGGATTTCATTGTTCTATAGAGTTCATTCAGTACCTAGCAATTCAGGCTGGAATGTGGATGCACCTGGGTTTGGGTGCATTCCCTCTGACATAAAACGAACACTGTAAAGCAAGACACTTCTAACAAATCATATGCAAAACAATTTTAGTTGCTGCCCAAAACCTTGTTCTTAGCTGCTGCCCAAAACCTTGTTCTTAGCTGCTAAAATAGAGAAACTGAAAAGAGCTGTTGGAGTTGCTGAAGATACTGAGCAATTGTTGAGTGAAGTTGTTATGGCAATTGACAAAATCAGACCGCATCCTGCAGGCTGGAGCTGTGGCAGGGAGGTTTGGGCTGGATATCAGGGAAAGGTTCTTCCCCCAGAGGATGTCAGGCACTGACCAGGCTTCCCAGGGAATGGTCACAGCTCCAAGGCTGCCAGAGCTCCAGGAGAGTTTGGACAATGCTCTCAGGCACGGAGTAGGATTACTGAGGTGTCTGTGCAGGGCCAGGAGCTGGACTGGATGGTCCTTGTGGGTCCCTTCCAAGTCCAGATATTCTCAAATTCTATGGTTCTAAGGAGGGATTCCAGAGAAAACTGAAGGAGGAACAATCTGGAGTGAGAAGTAGAGGACAAGGCATTGTTGACCGAGCAGTTTAACACACCAGCTCTGCCCTCCAGGGAGCTGTGAACAGAGCGTGCAGGCGGCCACATGGCGAGAGGAGAGGAAAGGAGAGGGTGACTACGAGCGCAGCCAGAGCTCGCTGAGGACTGGAAGCAGAGCGTGGGTTAAGGGAGGACAAGTAAACGCACTGACCTCTGAGGAGTCTTCAGAAAAGAAAAGGGTTTTTCTGTGCACTTGAAATACTGATTTTCTAACTGTACCAGAATGACCAGTTGAAGAGCCTGTCCTGCAAAGTTAATAACCTCAAAGGATATCATTAAGCACCCAGCTTCTAAGCGTGTTAGATCTCTTTGGAGGCAGGAAAATGGAACAGGGTGATAATATGACTCATGACTTTCTACTATTAGGTATGACAATTCTGTAGCTGTAGAGGCTGAGACTTTCATAACCTCCTTCTTCCAACTCCAAAACTGACAGAGCCAAAATTGCCAGCACAGCTGCACACAGTGTGAACTGCTTTGTACATTCTTTCCCCAAAACCACTATTAGTTCAGAAAGGTAACAACAGAAATCACTGCTGAAGTGCAACCTACACTTCATCATCGTCTGGAACAGGATTTCCTCACCTGTCCTGGTGAACATGCCACACACAAGTACGCTTAAAGCCATTTAAAAAAAATCCTTATCTGCAGCTCTTCCTACCCAAGAAGGCTCTTGGTACTCCCAGAAAGCTGGTACATAAACGGATTTCATCTAACTTAAGAGTGGCAAAAGAAGAATCTGTAGGACTTAAAAATAACATTAAAGCACGGTGACGTCAGAGTGGTGCTTCCTTCAAACCACTGACACAGCATCAAATCTCTTCTTAGGCTGCCTCCCTCTTCAGTGAGGGGTGATGGGATGAATTTGCCTGAGTGTTGGGAAGGGAGGCTTGCTGTGCTGTGCAGAATTAAGCACTGATACTGCATTAAGGCCAGGGAGGGGGCAGGAAGCATGGAAGGATGGGGAACACAGGATACATGCTGGGGAGACACATAACAGACAGAACTTAAGTGGTTAACAGCATTCACCTGTAAACTCAGTAAGATTGAAAAGTCTGACATTTATTGCCAGTGAAGCTGCTCTGGAGGCACCAAACTCCTCCCAGAGCTAAGCTACAGGCAGGGCAAGGAACACTTTTGAGTCAATCAGTCCAACTAATCCAAGCCTAGACTTAAGAGTTCTTCTAATTCACAAGTCAGAAAGGCATCTAGTTAGAAATGGAATTTGCTGGATAACCACTGGCAGAACCTGTACAAGCCTCAGACTGTCTTCACATGCACTGAGGAACTGGGCTTTCTCCCTGTCACCAAGTATATACTAAAAACACTGGTTTTAATCTTTTGGCACTGTTAGGGGAACATTTTTTTTTTAAGGCCAGGTCCGTTTATGGTTTTATATGGGAATAGTTAACTAGGGAGCTCTTTGAAAACCCTGATACAATATAAATATTTAATCCTTAAGTAAATCCATTGGACCTTGCTCCTCTGTTCTCAAGCCTACAATCTACCAAAGGCAGCAACAGAAATGACCAAGTTCTGTTGTAATTCCTAAGAAAACAAAGGAACTCTTCCACAGGCCAGGTGTTTGGCAAGCACATTTGAAGACAGCAATACACACCCCCATGAGCAGAAGTTACTCCCACACACAGACACCTGTGGGATGCAGGGGATGAGAGCTGGTATCACAATTCACTGCAAAGGTTTGGGTGGCAGCAGCATGTTTAAGTCAGTGAGGTATTGCTTCTACAACTACTTTCAGACACACACAAAAAAGTCAGCTTTTAAAGAAATACTTCAAATGTTGGAAAGCTTAAAAATTGACTTAATTCGTAACGGTGCAATATTTACCATTTCAATGTCATCCGAGCATATATTCTCAATCTTTCACTGAACTTTTCTACTCCAAACATCACTACAAAGTAAAATACTTCATTAAAATAATCTTCTTGCTGTGTCTAGAAAGGGATAGAAATAGGGTAAAATCCTGTGACAGGCCTGTCACTTCTCATTATTTCATAGCTGGGTGCTTTTTGTATTTCTCATTGATTAAATTAAAACAACAGTAAAAGTTTATGAAGTTTTCCATTCTCAAAATTATTGATCTTTCTGACATGAAAGTCAGAGCTATTTATTAAACACAGTGATCTGGTTGTACTGTCCATTCAGAGGAGCTTTACAAACTTGTTTGTGCAAGAGGAACATCTGTTCAGGCAGAGCAGCTTTCCAAATTTGCTCATCTATCTGGCTGCCCTAACAGTTATGCTGCCATCCATCACCTGCCTCCGAAGCTGCAAATGACCGGGAAGTTCATGAGGGAAAATAGTTCTTATCTTACAGCCACTCGCGGACAATTCTCAACTGTAACGGCAAATATTAGCAATGCTTTCTTTCCCAGTGGGAAAGTCCCCTCCCAAGATTAACAGATGGCAAAAGACACAAAACCCGAAAAATCCTGGCTCTGATGCAGACATTGGTGAAGGACTGCTCCTTCCAACAGAACCGAGGATTAAGGCCCTATCTCCAAGCACCTGACCCTCCTGTTACCATCAGAAACGCCTCCTCGTTTTTTCACAACAGCCTGGAAAAAAACAGGCGTGGATTTGCCAGTTTTCAATTGCAACAGTCATCTAATTGGGAGAGGACTTGAAATCTTTGTTGCCCAAGATATTTTATGTGGCACGGAAGGTGTTACCTCCTTCTCTACATCAGGAGAAGGAGGTAACACCTTCATCTCCCCCCTTGGTCCAGGGGCCTTCCCTCCACGCACATCTTTGATTCTTCCTGTCAGAGGATGCACTTGTTTTGCCGAGCACCAGCTGTGCTCTTCAGAAATCTGATGTCACCAAAAGTGACTGAATTACTGCCATTCTCTGCCATGAATCTCTGCGGTCCTCCCGGAGAGGGGTAAGGCAAGCCCCATGTCACTGCATGGGAGTGACCATCATGTTGACCGCTGAGTCACTGGCCAGTTTTAAAATCTTTCACACAAATACAAATTAATTCAATCTGTCCCCTTGCTGCTGGCAGCCCTGCCTCCTCTGACTGGATACCTTTAACTTTCCTCCATCTCTCCCAACTGTTACGCCTTTTTTTACCTGCTTCAGCTCAAAATGTGGTGGGGACGTGGAGCTGAAGTAGCAGGAAGCACCCAGGAGTCCTGGGTGACTGCAGAGCTAAGAAGGGAAGCACAAAGCTCTCTGGCAGTGAACAATGAATATTCCAAAATATTTCTAGATTACAGGAAGAAAGGAAGAAAGAGATGAAAGCTGACCTTGCTTATTTAACTGAATCAGCAGATTGCAGCTAGAGAGGAGGGGCACGTTTTGTTTTCAAAACAATAAAATGCAACAAGCACACATCATTCTACAACCACCATTCTTAAGAGCACTCTTCACACAATGCTGTTCTGTCACACACTAAAACCAGAGCCTTTGTTTTAACTAATAAAAAACCAAAACACCAGTGTAAGAAAACAACAAACCAACCCGAAAAAACAATCCCTTCTTCCCACAACAAAACAAAACTGCCCAAAGGCAATCCCAACATTGTCAGTGCTCTAAAGACATGACACACTCACCAAAGCAAAACACATAGAGATGTGTTTACCAAACCCTTTCATTTGTAGCATCCAAACCACCAGCCAAGGGGAGAACATCCTGAAATGACCCTGAAGCAGCAGAGGACTGCAGGGATAACCTGGTCTGGCTGTGATCAAGCTGCTTCCAGTATCAGGAGTGCTAAAATCCCCTCCAGACAGCACTGCTCCTCGGTTAATTGACACTGCTCGTTTAACCCGTGTGCCAGCCGACACTGGATGTCCCTTTGAAGCTCTCAGCTCATACCGTGCCACAGCACTGCCAGACTAAGGTGCAGCACAGACACAACCTCTTAGCCCTCTTTTTTTAACATCTCCATCTAACAGCAATCTCCTTGCACAAGGCAAAGGGAGCACCTCAGCCAGCAAAAATAACAGGCTTGAAGCAAACTCATCCTGCTGCTTGCCCCAAGCCAAGCAGAGCAGTGGATTTGAAATGCTGGAGCAGTCATTTTGGATCTGTGTGAAGAAGAACCCCAGATGGCAAGCAAACAGAAGTGATTTGAGAGAGAGAACACAAATATGAATATGTACAACATTTAATTGCAAAAGACTTAGAGCTGTGGGCAGTACCTTCCTATTTTGAACGTTTTACACTCAGGGAAATGGGTCTTTGCAACACAGAGACAATTCCTCTTCCTCACCAAGACGACTCTTAATTTTTCATTAGTCAAACCATATTATGACTCAATGAAGCTGTTACACGATGAAGGTTTCAAATCAGAATTCATGCCTCAACCATTTTCTGTGCCTACCTGTTGACTGTCAGCTTGCCCTATTCACCAGCAACACCAAAGAGCAGAGTTCTGTAAAGACAACTTTAAAAAACCACTAACACACACCAAAAAACCCACACCCAAACCTGTCAGATTCTGCCAGGAACTTGTAAAGGAAATAAGGGAGGAGGGGAGGATGTTTCCTCCTCTTTGCATTGTCAGAACAGATTTTGACAGCAATTGAGAGAAAGTTTCAGGAACAAAACTTATTTTTGCTTTGTCACGACTTAATTTGAATCAATGTTCTGATGAGGAAGTGTGTGACTACAGGAGTAAATTCTGCCTACTGGAAGTCTTTCCACACAGGTACCATGGCAATGAGACAGGAACGTAAGAGTCTCCCAAGGAGAACAAATGCAGCTTGCTTAGGAGAAATTCAACCAGGAGAAAAGATCAAATCCATAGCATTAATATTATAAGAAATTGCCAAACAACTGAGTTTTACTCAGTGATGGTATATAGAGGGTTTTGACAAACCTATCATTTCCTTTCTCAAGGCCTGTGATATTTTTAGATAAATCATTAGAATTTTGGTGGTTTTCTCATAACAAAATGAAGGGGAAAAGACTTTTTTCATTTCTGGAATATATATTTAGGGGGAGTTTTCCTATGCTAAAGGCTTCATTCCAGTTGACAGCAGTGTGAGCAGTCTTAGTGTGTTAAGCCTAAAATAATGTCTACTGTCTGATAAAGGGCATGGTGACAAGAGGCAGTAAAGCTTGTCATTACAGGTCAGCCCTCATTCTGAGCTCTGTCCCCAGCCTGATCCACCTGGAAACAGGTATCTCAGCTATTGTGTCTAATCTAGATGGATACAATCTGATTTTGGCTACAGAGATTGAAGTGCTCCATACCCACTGCCAACTGATACTTCACCAAAACTGGCCTAGGACCTTCTTCCTAGATTGGCTTAACAGGAACCAGGGCTCTCCTGACAGGAGAGCAGGAGGAATCCCAAGCAAAATTGAGAGAGAGATGAAGTTTTGCAAGAAAAAAGGGTGTAGGAGCGGGAAGGCATCTGTAATGCACTTTGTAATGAAACATCACTGAAGTGCAAGGAAGCGAGACATATGCTCCAATTCCCAGCTGACAAACGTGTTTCCAGCCCTGAGGCTTAGGACTGTTTCAAAAGCAGCTGGCTGGCAATATAGGAAGTTCTCTTAAGGTGAGGAGAGTTTTTCCAGGACTGACCAAAGAATAGAACTCATGCTTCTTATTACCTGCTGGGAAGAATCAGGTCTACGGTCTTGATTTAATGCAAAATCTGGTTGATGCATTTACTAGAGCAGCCACAGCACTGCCCTGGTGTGCAAGGAAGACAGCTCAACACGTGATGCTCCCACAAGACTTGGTTATCTGCTCCTTGAGCAGAAATTGAGAGGCAAACCAGAGAAAATCTTAGTCACAATCTCACTTGTAAAGCCATGACGGACAAGCAACTGAATTGCCACAGCTGTCTCTGTAAAATGAACAGATATTCTCAAAACTATGTTAATTATATGGCACAGGTTTAGTACTTAAGGGTGATGAGCAGACTTCCAAAAGGACAGAGAACCATAACTGTTTTATTTCAAAATTCAAGAAGTTAAACAGCTTTTCTTTAAGTATTATCACTTTGATTTATCACTTGGGAAAAGGTGGGCTGACAACGTGGACAGTTTAACCAGAACAGTTTTCCTCCTCAAATTCACAGGCCAGTGATTTTTCTTCTCTGATTTTTCAGATAGCACTGAATTCTAATGGCAAATAATCCTTATCCAACAACTGCACCTTCACCTGTGTAATCCACCCAGAGATGGTTTGCTTTCTTTCATGTTTCGAATACTGTAGAAAACCAACAAATCCTTGCTTAGGAAAGGAAAACAGAGAGGGAGCTTTTAGAAGGAGGTTCTTTTTGTTCTGCCCAGCTCCCAGCTGCACCTGCAGACAAAATTCAGGTGCAGAACTGGGGAAGCTGGCCCAGCATGAGGGATAGAAATCTTTCCAGCCATCTGCATCTGAGTAGCAATGTGCTGCCCTCCTGCTCCTCCTCACCAGATGGGTGTGAAAAATCAAAATGTGGAGTAACTGCTCGGGTTCTAGCTTCTCCCTCCCAATCCACAAAGGAATGCAGCCTCGTCATTTATCTCCAGGCTTTTCTTACATGCCAGTGCATTTGTTGTGGTGTAGCAAGGTGGAGGACACTTAATACATGTGTTATTATCTGCAATCTCTGTAAAATGCTATCAAGAGCAGGACTCTCCCTTTCTGTATCTCCTGTGTTAATTAAACATTACTTTAATCACTGGAAAATTTAGAAACTATACTACTGCTTGTGCCATTTTAGCCTCTTGGAATAACAAGCTTATATTACATATGTGCCTTCAACTCTAGTTTAAGACAGCAGAGACTCTAAAGATGTAGCAATTTTAATAATAATTTCAAAAACCCTCTTGAGACTCCAAGAATCTTATTCTTAAGTATCATTAATACAGCCTCAGTGACATTTCCTGTCGGCTATAAACAACCAGAGAAAAGAAGGACAAGACTCCCCTCCACAGGAACAAAAATGAAGTATTACAGGTACCTATCTACAGACATTCATTTTTCCTTTTACACCGTGGCCCATGACAGCCCATGACTGCGCATGCCACAGAAGAAACTCATTTTTCATTTATCTTTCACTGACAGCACTGTTGAAAGATGAACTAGCTGCTCCTAATTGTTATATTATTCAAATTCTCTTAGCCTCCTATGAGAAAAGGCTGGGAGAATTGGGATTACTCAGCCTGGAGAAGAGAAGGTTTTGTGGTGATCTCATTGGAGCCTTCTGGTACCTGAAAAGAGCCGAGGGGAAAGATGGAGAGAGACTATTGACATGCACCTGGACTGATAGGACAAGGGGCAAGGGCTTCAAAATGACAGAGAGTAGGTTTAGATTAGATAGTAAGAAAAAATTCTTCCCTGTGAGAGTGGTGAGGCCCTGAACAGTTTATCAAGAGAAGCTGAGGCTTCCCCATCCCTGGAAATGTTCAAGGCCAGATTGGTGGGGCTTGGAGAACCTGGTCTGGTGGAAGGTGTCCCTGCCCATGGCAGGGAACTGAAATAAGATGATCTTTAAGGTCTCTTCCAACCAAAACCATTCTGTGATTCTGTGATTCCATATCCAGTATCTGGGAAGCATCTTCCGGGCAAAGCAGATGGCTGGCTAGAGAGCCTCAGAATAATACAACAGTTCTCCCAATAGTGTGTTCCTCACTTGGCATACGGGACTCCACAACCTAGATTTGGTAACAAGAGCAGCATTTCCCCAGGAGTCTGCAGGAAGAAGGGGCTGCTGGAAGCAGGTTCCCTGGTTGCACTGCTTCTGCATGCCATCACACCTTCAACACAAACCTGGCTGAACCCTTCACATTACATGAGCAAAGGACTGATTATGACACTGCCCTCAAAAGCCCCAGAGAGGCACAAAGAGTACTCCAGAGCTCACCTGCAGTTCATGTAACTTGTTTGGTCTGCACGCATCTTGCAGTCTTTGTTACATCCTCCAGTGTTTCACAGGTGCCCCAAATTATGTTAGGAACTTTGCCTTATCATGGGTGTGTGCTGCTGCACCCACAGGATGTGGATAGATAGGCAATTTTTTTTTTAAGCAATCCCAAGGTGACTGAATCTGTGCATCAGCATCCCTGTAATGCAGTTTATAGTACACTGCCCAGTGAAGACATCCTTTGTCTCACTGGTGTGCAAGGATGAGCAGTTTCTTTCTGACAGCTACATCTAGATCACTTTCTCTCTTCATGGAAAAACGGGATAACAAACCCCTGCGTCACACAAGGATTTTGGTTCCTATTCAAGAGCTGCCTTGGGGCTCTTGCCTCAAGGAACAGCTGGCACCTTCACCTACTCCAGCAGGCCCCTGTACTGCAGAATTCACTTGGCAAAAGGAAGGCATTGTGCCATGGAAAATGTAAGCAACCAGTACAACATCAAAACTGCAGATTACCATTTTGAGGCTGATACAATGGCTGTGATAGCAGCCGATAAAGCGACAGAGTGGTTAGACCATGCATAGCAACCAGTGATTCTTACTGGAAGGGTGGAGGATGATGAGATGAAGTGTTTATCACTTTGTTATTGCTGTTGCTTGACATCAGGAGGAAAATAAAGGTGGGAGAATATATTATGGGTATCTGGTACAAGATGCATAGCGCTTCCCATTTTACAGCCCCTACAAACTTGATTTTTAACTACAGTCTTACTACTAGGTTGATCAGGTTGGCAAGGAAGAAGAAGAAGAGTCAGCAGGCAGAGGTGTTTAAACTAACACATATCTACCGATATTCTAAGAAAAAAGGACAAGGAAAACAACGGGAAAGATATCAATTAAGTGCACACAGTGTTCGTTAAACTTAAATGTGCTTTTTCTCAGTCAGGACTTTTAACTTGCAGCCCTTTCTTGGAAGAAAGAGCAACAGCTTACAGCTCCAACTTTGGTGCTACTAATTTTTTCAGTGATTTAAAAAGTTCCCCTTGGTATTCTTACAGTTTGGTATTCTGTAGGCATTTGGGCTTCAGTACCTAACAAATGGAGGTAACTGTGAATCGGGTCATCTCCTTTGTGTGATTTAAGACTGCAATTTCTTTATAGGTACGTTTATAGGAGTGAAACAATCCCTTCCAGGGGTCAAAAGGTGCAGTTCTCAGTCTAAGAAGCCATACAAATCTAAAAAACGAGGTGACATTATGACTGGCAGAAAACAACCCGTTTTTTAGCAGAGAAACAGTGTTTTTCATTCTTCTAATCTATTTCAGAAAGTTTACCTGCTAGGTTTAGAAAGCTACAGAAAACCCCGTTTTCCAATTCACATCACTAAATTGCAGCCATGGGCTCAGAACTCATTATTTAAGTCTGCATCAATATAAAGCAATGAAACAGTTCTTGACCAAAAAAAGCCCAACTGTTTAAAGCAGTACCTGGAAGGTTGAAAGTGAAAGTACGCATATCTGGAAGAAAATATATTCCAATTAGTTCTACTTTAAACATTATGCCAGAAACAATAATTTATGTGTGGCAGTTTGGAATTAATTATGTGTACCTATCTGACAAACCCAGGGTGACACAGTATCAGATGCACTTTTATAATAGGCAACCTGGGGAAAAAAAACCCAAAACATACCTCTAAATATCATGCATGTATTTGTAATCTTCTTTTGCCAACAGGAAAACATGCATGGAAATGAAAAATCTATTTTAGTATTTGCCATTCAAAAACTTAATAAGAGGTACAAGCAAGCAATCTACAATATATCATCTGCTTATTTTATGATATTGGAGTGGAGGGGGAAGCAAAGGAAAAACTTTCTGTAGATCTTATTTATGGAAAATGTGGCATTACATAAAAAGTCAATCACAGCAGGATTCCTTCTATTTCTGATACATTGAAATGCTTCTAGGAAACCACATTAAGAGTTATTTTTAAGAAAGATTTATGACTTGTTAAGAACTTCTAATTAAGCTTCCCACCCTTCCATAGTATTTCTATGAAACATCTTTAAACAGCATTGAGCAAATGCCTCCAGCTATCCCTGTCTGGCTGCCTTTTAGTTTTCATCTTTCCAGCTACTGTGGAGAAGGAACTTAGTTTATCTCCCAAGTTTATAAAGCACTCATTCCTTTCCCCTTCCTGCAGGTGGGTAAGTCATGCAAACAGTGAAATTCTTACCATCTCCAGCAAGTGGATTCGCTGGGTGCACATACTGCACGTGAATGACAGGTAGCAGCATTTGACCTGCAAAATCAGTGGCTTTGAAGCAAGGAGAGCCAGGAAAGGAGCAGCTGCTCAGTTTTCTCTGCTGGAAACCACTCTTTTCATAGTTTACAATAAAGATGTTCTCAGCCTGACACCATCAAATTAGCAGGCAACAAACACTGTTCTTTCCTAACATCTCACTTCTGGTTTCCTGCCACTGATCCAGGTCCCTGACTGTGGCCACAGAGAGAGACTACTGCGGGGGTCTGTGAATCACTGCCAAAATCTGCAGGTAGAAGGGACAGAGAGACATATATTGTAATACAGGTAATATATTGGAATTTCTGTGAAGATACTGTAAGTTCCACAAATCTAAAAAGGTCCAGAAACACTGCTTATGCTAATTCCACCAATTTACTGCTTGGGAAAGGAAGGGGTTCATACTGTGCACCACACCAGGTGCTGAGATTGTGAGGCAGGGAAAGTAACATCAGGTCCCGAGCTGAAGGTTTTATAGATGCTGGTACCTTCTGCTGTTTTTCACGTCATCCTAGCTTGGGGCAGTATGAAACACATAAAACAGCCAGTAAATTGAGTAGATGACAAGTCTTGGTACTTATCTGAATTTTCCATGTCTTTGCCCTTAGGTTTGATGCTGTAATTCGAGATTGCTCTCATGATACCACGCCTACATACTCTTATCTAAACCTAGCCTCACCCCTTGAAGCTTTCATGCCAGCATTTATTAATAAATAAAAAAGAAAATACTCTTAGTTTTTCTATATTGGTAGATACACAGCTTAAAGAAAAATATAAAATCAAACAGAGTTCAAGATGAGAGAAAAACCCCCAGAAAGCCAAATAAACAGCTATCATTAAACATAGTTACCTTTTTAGGCTCTCTGAGAGAGAGGTCAGGACAACCTTAATTATTAGCACCACTGAGACACAAGATGAAGTTCCTGTGGTGCTCCTGTTGTCACATGAGGTCTACTTCTCTTTGAGCCTGTCATGCTGGGATGCTGCATACACATTAAAAACTTGCTTTTTACCAGAAAGGTAAAATATCATGTCTGCTAGAAGCCAAGGGGGTTATTACTGCATAATGCTTGGTAAAAAAGTAAGATATTCCCTCTCTTCTTTCCTTTTCCTTTCTGCAGTGAAAATTCTTCAAAAGATGGTAGAAGAAAGCATTCTTGTTCATCTTTTCTTATGCTTACCAGCACAAATAAGATAATCCCTTAGTAAATAAATAAATGAGATGTTTCAGGAAACACACAACATACAAAAAAAAAGGAACAAACCCAGATTAAAAAATGTGCATACATATTTTCTAGTTTATTCACCTTTGACTTTGCAGCAAGTACATTTCCATACCTGAGATCTGCTAGAGGGCAGAACATGTGAGACAATAATGGGACAATTAAAGTTTTATCAGGATTTTCAAAAAGAGCAGTATGTGTGAAAGAAGACAGAAGTATTAAGTCAGCCTGAACACAGAGTCATGATTGCACTGTGGTTAAGAGGTACATTTATCACCAAATCCAAAGATCATGAATTTTAACCACTGTTCAACTGAGCTAAAAACCTTTAGAATTAAAAAAAAAAAAGGGTTAGTGCCCTGGCAGGGACGTAAAAAAATTCCCACCTCCCATCCGCTTACAGATGTTAGACAAATTAGGAAAGAGGCGTTCATCTTACATGCAGGGCACATATATATAATTGTATGACCATAAACTCACAGAATGGTTTGGGTTGGAAGAAACCTTAAAGCTCATCTCATTCCAACCCCCTGCTTTGGGCAGGGACAGCTTCCACCAGCCCAGGCTGCTCAGAGCCCCATCCAACCTGGTCTTGGACACCACCAGGGATGGGGCAGCCACAGCTGCTCTGGGAAACCTGTGCCAGGGCCTCACCACCCTCACAGGGAAGAATTTCCTCCCAATATCCAATCTAAACCTGCTCTCTGTCAGTGCGAAGCCATCCCTCCTTGTGCTGTCACTCCAGGCCCTTGTCAAGAGTCTCTCTCCATCTTTGCTGTAGGCTAGCGACCTTCAGGCACTGCAAGGCCACTATGAGGTCACCGCAAAGCCTCCCTTCTCCAGACACAGCAATCCCAATTCTCTCACCCTTTCTTCACAGCAGAGCTGCTCCATCCCTCTGGTCACTGTGATCCCTGCTCTGGACTCACACCAACAGGTCCATGGCCTTCCTCTGTTAGGGTCCCCAGATTCTCTATTCAAGTTTGCAGCACTACTGTGCTCCTGTAGGTGGATAGTCAGTAATTTCTAAGGACTTTCTCAATTACTTGTAATTACTATTTTTATCAGTATTGGCATTCAAAGATGCTACTGTATATTCACAGCAAGATGAAAGAAACACCCAGCAGCTCTTGGTTGCACTGCCCTTTCAGGAAGACTAACATAGTGCCAGGAGTGAAATGACCTCCACAACCCTTTTAAATAATTTGAAAAAGGACAATAGTAACACAGAAAAATATCTTAAATTATGCCAAAACCTGTAATTTCAGCTTTTGACACTATGCCCGTCCCATGAAAAAAACCCACAAATATCTTTAATACACAGGTCAAAGATCCTCAGGAATGACCCTCACAGCTCCCTGCTCCAGAGAGCCTTGAGGGCTCAGGACACAGCCTCCCAGGAGTGGAGGCTGCCAGGGTTTTATCCCTTTCCCTCTCCATGACAAACACCCCATTGTCCTGTGCCAGGCTCTGCCCACAGAACAGCAGTGTTTGGGCGCTGCGGATCCTTCGGAGGCAGGCATAAATGTGCCCGAAGACAACATTTGCAAAAGTTGTTTTATTGGAATTTTTCCAACTAGATCTGATTGTCAGATCCCCTTCTACCATATATGTAAATACACTGGCTGAAGCTGTAAAACACCGTGTTAGGGTGCCTGGCCAAATGTCAAAACACTGTCAAAGGCACAATTTTGAGTAACATTGACAAGGTAGTTGTTTTGATTCTCCCTGGCACTTACACGGAGCGGGTCTTGGTCAAACTAAATGCATAACAAAAAAAAAAAATTGTCCAATGTTCAAAAATACAGAAACAGTTCAGAGTTAAAAATCAGCACAACAAACCAAGTTAACATATTCTCAAGCCAGCCTGAAAACTGACTTTCTCAAGGAATTTTTCGTTCTGCACAGTTCCACTCAGAATTAGCAAAATACAAATGCCTAACTTTTCCATCTCTATTCTGAGCCTGACTTGTGAAATGAATTTTGAACAGTAGCTTTAAAAAACTTTTGAGCTGTCTGAAAGGAAGCCTGTTAGAGAGATGACTATGTTCCATAATGTTATTAGGTTTTAGCTGTTCTCATGAATCAAAGAAATGATACCAGGAGTGCTCGGCTGCAAAGCCAGTTAGGAATTATGGAGATGGTGCTGCCCTTTCCAATTTTCAAATGCACATATATCAGGTCTTGTGGGCCTTTTACAGTCTAGTGAAGCTTTAATTCTAAAAGATACAGACATACAGCTTAGTGGAAGTGGCATCTTCAGTCTCTGTTTTCTTATCTTCTCAAAAACAGCTTTGAGAGTTAAGCACATGGATTTTGCAGAGTGCTGCACTCTCATCCCCCATTTTTATCAGCTGTTCAGCTCTGAATAGCAGTTCAGCATTCGCCATGTCAGCAGTACTGCCCTCCAGGAGCTGCATCTCCAGCCAAACCTCAAAAGAAAGAATCACTTCTTGGCATAGGCAGCTCATCAGAAGCTACTCTGCTTCCTGCCGGTCACTTTGGGTCAAGGCTCAGCTTCCAGCACCCAACCACAGAAGATGCTACCAACAGGAGCACAACTGATGCTCTTGACCCACCCCGTTCCTCTCATCTCAGAGCAGTATCCAGAAATAGCTGCAAATCTGCAGTGGCTTAGGAGAAGAGCCAGTTGTGCTCTGGTAGGACTTTTAGGGCAGAACTGGAAGGCACCTTCCCACAGTGAGAACTTTTGCCTCAGAGAGAAATGCTCAGTGGAAGCTGGTTTCTTTCAAACACCATTTCACGATGTGGTCTGTGGCACCTGAAGTTTAGCTGCTTCACGAGCATGGAGCAGAGATTCCTCTTGGTTGTCAAGTATTTGTTTGACTCAGATCACACTGAAGCACATTTAGTATGACTGGGATAAAAGAGGTTTTACTTTAATGTACCGCTTAGCAAGGGGGAAAAAAACCCTATAAAAAACCAAAAAACCAACCACATCCAAAACTAGATTTAATTGCAAATAAGCAAGGACAATTGAGTAGAACTTAATGCAGCCAGAAATCAAGCTAGTAGATTCAATGGTTCACCAGAGACTCCCCAAGATACATAATTTTGTAATTAATGACACTGTTTTCTTACATCTAGAATTCATGCTAGAGCATAATATTTTAAGCTTTCTATGAGCATAAATGGGTTTTTTTAAACACATTACAGAAATGAATCTGTTGTTAGGAAACCTCTTCAAAACAATTACAGGGAAATTTTGTAAGACTCATTTTTGGAACATACTCTGCTTGCTTGACTATATTTTACAAATTACAAATGAGTTTAATTTTATTGGCCTCATCTGAAACATCATTGCTAAGAGTTTCATAATGAACGAGCTCGTAAGAGAATTACAAGGACATAATGCATGCCATAACATAGTAAAGAATAAGACAGGCTGACCTCATTAAATCCATGAATTTGGAAAGCGTTCCTGGTCAGGACAGCATCTGAAGCACTTCTTTCAACTGGACACAAACTATAATGTTCTAAAAGCTTACCACTTCAAAGAGGTTTAGGACCATTATGTACCTGTTTAGATAACAGGACTTTAGCTGAAGATGAATCACAGAAGATGCAAAATATTCAAAAGCCCAAGATGCTTAGATGCAAAATATGAATAAATAAAATACAACACTGTATTTAACTCTTATGATAATTCACACCTAAAGTGAACTTCAGATCTCTGCACTTCACTCTCAGATACAGACTGTAAGTACCTGCATGAGTCTGCATAAAAAGAACAGACCCTCATTGGGTTGTTGTTTTTGTTGTTATGCATGCCACACTTCCTTTCCCCTCCTGATGACGAACACCCATCTGCTTTCACTTAGAGGAAACTTGTCAGACAGCAAAATTAAGATGTTCCAAAATATTTAATTTTGCTTAGCCTGTGGCAAATAGTCAAAAGAAAGATTACAGCACTACATGCCCATCCAAATTTGCAACTAAAAACCATTACACTCCATGATGCTTTTAATGAAAATTAAAATGCAAGTGAATTGTTTTGTAAATCAAAATTCTACATATTAGATGTAGAAGTCCATGGAATGGAGACAATACACACTCCCTACTCAAGAGAACAAAAACCAACAAAACAAACCCCTTAGGAGATGCTTAAGTATAGGACTGCTAGATCTTCATTTAAATTTCACCATGACTGCATTGAAACACATAATTCCAGGAGCTGTAACATAATTTAAGATTAAATCACCAGCAGCTAAATGGTGTTTATTAGATAATAAAACTGCACAATGCCCACAATCCCACACAAAAAGCCACACAAAGTTAATCTGGTTTGAAATGGTAACTACCCAGACCAAATTTCCTAAAAGGTGTTTAGACATATACTACTAAAATATGAAGTTTACAGCTGATTGCCACATGAGGCTGGGGAAAAACTTTTTATTTCCCTGTTCATCTTCAGCAACACTAAGAGACAAGTTCAAAATGAAAACTGACGAAAACAAGGAGTTGTAAGACAACTGATAAATTAAAATTCTTGCTCATGCATGAACCAGTTGGTTGTCTTTCTATTTCTAAAATACAATCATACAAAGTCTAGGGAGCAAAAGAGCACTTGACTGCGTATCACCAGAATCTGGTATTCTGGTAAAAGTTTGGAGCAGACAACCATGGACACAAAGCACACTGTGTCCAAAGGAAACAAAGTGCTTAAATGTCCCTAAACCAAAGAAATCAGAAAGATGAAAATGAAAACTACACAGAGTCCAGCCAGACCTTGTCATGATCATTTTTTTGGTGAGCTGTGATTATATTTTGCATCAAGAAGAATAGAGAAGATTAAAACAGTTACATTTTCTGACAAGTTTTGTACCCATAGCACAACAATTTTTGCAGTAAGTAAATCCCTATGTGATTTTAGTGGCTTCTTCCCTCAACTAAGTAAAAGAAAGAAACACTGCCCTGCTTGTAAGCAAATTGAATTGACAGCTCATATATGGAGAAAGCTGAATCTAGAGGAACCAGTAGATACCATCCAACACATCATATACTGGTTTTAGCTTTAGCTAAAATCTGTTACAGACTATATCCATATTACAGTATTCCCATCCTTAGCAATACCAGAACAATACCTGCAGTAATATTTTTGTTGAACAGCCAGCTCCTGGACTCCCTGATTACATGTGAATTTTGCTCCTCTAGCCTCAGTTACTACAGTGAGAAGACTAAAGCTCAAGAATTCAAACAGATTTGCTCATTTGTCAGATTGTTTTCTCATTCAGTGCTTTATCATGTTTTTTTGAGGATATGATTTATGTTTCTTGAATAGCCAAGCTTGGAAAAACTAGTGCCATGTGAGGATAACAATCTAAGGAGAATCATCCCTGAAGCTAAATCAAAATGTCTATGAGTCAGGCACAGAGGAAGGGTTCCAAGGTTACGCACTCCCAACTCATCTGCTCAGTTTATAGGCTTCATTAAACAAAACTAAATTTACAGCAGGCAAATTTAAAAAGAAAAGTGA
This sequence comes from Donacobius atricapilla, assembly GCA_013397315.1. Classification (NCBI taxonomy): domain Eukaryota; kingdom Metazoa; phylum Chordata; class Aves; order Passeriformes; family Mimidae; genus Donacobius; species Donacobius atricapilla. The sequence continues at coordinate 438,179 of WBMY01017399.1, forward strand.
CAGTTCACTGCGCAGTTGTATTTACGCAGCATTTTGTAACAGTTTTTAGTAAGAAAATGAAGCATTTCCAACAACTTAAAAAAACCCAAAACTAATACAGTTAACAAGCTTCATACCTGAATGAAAACCATTTACTTGAGTCATTTAATAAACTTACACTCAGCATGATAATGAATTTCCCTGTCAGTCTGCAGCATACAGGAACTAATACCCTCTGGCATTTGAAGGATACACAAGGCAGTTTTGAGGCATTAGATCTACCCAAGTAACTACCATGTAGGACAGTACACTCCCTTTACTGAGCCTTTGAATTATTCTGGTTCATAAAATCACGCTGAATGCCTTCACAGTTAGGAGATTTAGTAAGATGGTATAACACAGAAAACCAAAGAAAGCTTTACCTTCAAACTTGGCCAAACCGTGTTTGTGCAGTTTGCTGCACTTGCAGCGTGCAGACTGATTCCATCCCATGGCAGGAGGCCACAGAAATGCAGACTACTGCTCTGGTAATGCCTTGTGGTTTGGGATTTTGCTGTTGCTTAGCAGTTATGAAAACAATCCACTTGACAAGGTCAGAATTCATGACCAAGTAGTGTGGCGAGCAGAGCAAAACTTATATATAGAGCCCTATCTTTTGGAGTTCCAGCTAGGGTCTTAAAAAGAAAGTTGCAATAGTCATGATATTAAGGTTACAAATAATGTATTGTCTAGTAGGAAATCAGAACAAACCTTGGCACTTTTTTGTTCCCCTAAGTTATCCCGCACTGACGCACACAAAAAAATTTCTGCTGGTTATTAAGTTCTCTAGTTTACTTAAATGCCTTTTTTAACCATGAAAAAAGTAAACCAAAGATCTTCAGTGACCATAAACCAATGCACATCACTCATTCTGCTGGAATTCCATGGCAGATTGAATCAATAGTAACAACAATAGTAATCTAAAAATAACACCAATATATTAAGTTACACCATCCAGGTTATTCCAGCACCAATGGGAAAGACAGACTCCACACTCACATAGTGGAAAGAAGTGATAGATCATGGTCTTGAGGGCACACGTTAAGCTTTCAGGTCATGAAGAAAGTGAGTATTCCATACCCAACATCTCACAGGTAGGCTCAACAGGGAGGCAAAACCTGGCTTGCAGCACAGTCCCATATAACACTGCCTCTCCACCTCAATCAATTCACCATCAGCAGTAGCCTGGAGCCAGAGAGAAACCATCCACAAAGACAGAATTTTAGAGAAGAGAGGTCAATGAACTGAGTGTTACATGTGAAGCATGAGACTCAACAGGCCTGTCTCAGAAGTGGCTCACAGCCTTTGGGACCCACATGTGCCCTAGGTTTTACCTACAAACGCCATGTTATACTTTCTAATCTCATGCTGGTGTTCATATAAAATTTCCAGTAGGAACATTCCAAACTCAGAACAGACTGTATGCTCGCCACATGTATGAAGTTCATGCTGACTTCTGGGTTAAGTAGCTTGTAACCAGCTTAACTACAACAAGCTTTGGAGGCACTGGTGTGTTTCCAATAACTCTCAGGGAGCCACATGGTGATGACACTCGTCACACATCAACCAGCTTTGTTTTAAACGTTTAGGCTCAAAAAAACATCTGCGCAATGTGATGATGCTCCCTGACGATAAAGCTTCAGCCATATGCTTCATTCCCTCTCCATCTCTCCAACGACACAAGTGATCTTACCTCTACCCTACATGTGTTTATGGCATGACAACAATCTCTTCATTCCTTTTGGTTTAGGGCACCAAGCACCCAGAGAGAAGTTCTAGCTGGGCTCTTCCACAAGGGCAATCTCAGGAGAGAGGCAACTAAATTACAGCCTGAGGTAGAGATGAGTCTGTTCTCAGAACTCACTGAAAAATAAAGAGAAGGGGTGGGATGACATTAACACCATGACTCTGGTACAAGGGGCCCAAAGCCACTTCTGAACTATTCCATGAAGACAAAGGTCCTTCAGTAAACTGTATTTATCACACCTCAAGAGCCTTGAATCTCTCAAGTAAAATCCAGCTTAAAGTCTAAGCATAAAGTGGAATTTAAAATGAACCAGCCACCTCCTACAAGATAAACAGAACCAAGAAATCCAGGTAAAGCTACAATTTATTTCAAAGCTGCAAACTCAGCTCGGAATTTCCAGCTAGGTTGCTAAGAGAAGAAAGAACTGATCATATCCAAGAAATTAAAACTGATTTATGCTTTTGTTCTCATAACAATGACCCCTCAGCTTCTTGAGCAAAATGTGATTACGTATGATTGATTGCACTCTTACCTTAGCTGCTGTCACTCTGTGGTTCTTAAGTCCATTTCATAAATGCTCTTGCAATAATGTACGCGGTTTAACCAGAATCAAGTTTGTATATTCTAATTCCTATGTGCTTGTGGGTTTATGCATGTAGTCTAACAATGAGATCTGCTGGCTGCAGTCGCACAGTTCACTTTCAGGCAGCATACCCTAGAAGACAAGCAGTGACCTTACCGTCCTGTCTTCTTAGCTACCCCTTGTGCATACCCTTACTTCTGATTGCTGCTCCTAATTCTGGTCTGAAAACAGAAATGTGAACACAGACACATTCTTTTTCATGAATAATGTGATTTACACAAGAAATGTTTACCAGAAACATTTTCTCTTTGAAATATACTTTCAAGATGCTCCACACGTAAATAATTTCCTTTTTTATATGCCTCCTCTGAGATCTAGACAAGGTCGTAATTGACTCCCAATATATCCAGCAGAGGCAGAGACATTCCTAACAAGAACTTGCCCAGTAAAACTGTCACAGTGAACACTGATGCTTAAATTAAGCTACAATAAACATATTAAATCCAGAGACTGAAAAACTGTGTTCACATCTAAAAACAACCTACTGAAAAACTGAATTCCTAAAAATAAAATTATTTTGTTGAAATGAAAATTGAGGCTTGGTGGGGGATGAATAGGAAAAGCAGGTATTTATTTCATTTGACATTAGGAGTTCATTGCTAAATACAGATATAATTTACTACATATAAGATCAATGGCAACTTTTGTAATTACAGTCATGGCTTGGAGAGAAATGTTGCTACAGCAATACCAACCATAAGAAGGAAATCCACATCCACTCAAAACAGCATTTCTACATTGTATTACTTTTATAGCAAAGCCCTTTAGCACAGAACAGTGCAGTAGTAAATCAAGAGTAACACCAATTTTAATCACACAGACGTAGTCTGGAAAAGTATTTCACAGAGCAATATCCCGAATTAGGAAATTATGGCCACACATCAAGTAAGGCTTTGTTTGGTTTAGTACTTTCATTCAGTTTATGTCAATTAAATTCAACCGTTTAAATCCAGGCTTCCCTATGCCAACTTCCCCTGGATTCAGAACACAAAATATATAGGGGTTGGCTGGGTGCTTTCCCCCTGTTCTCTACATAATCCCAAGCAACCTACATGAGATCCTCCTTAAACTGGCTTGACTTAGGTCTGCAGGGTTTCTTGGCTCAGGCAGTAAGTGAAAGAAATAAAACTGGTTTGGAATAAGCCCTGAAGTGAATACAGGCAATTTGCATGTTCCTACCCCTGATGCACCTAGCATCAGTGTTTATCTGAGAGTCAGGTAAAACACTAAGGATGACCAACATACCATTGCAACATCTTTTCCTGGCCAGCCCCAAGGGAGGGAATTCCCACCCACAGGTTTCTGGCAACAGGACTTGGGCTGTGGGTTTAGGGAACCAGGACTTTGGGTGTTTCTTTCTAGCTTGTCAAAGGTTGACCCCATTCTGTCTGTCTCCGCTCTTACCCTGGATTACTGATAACATCATGCTCCCAATTATCCTGGCTTTTAGCTGACTACTTTTTCACCTTTCCGTGAGTTGGCCTCTTCAATTAAATCTTGCAGCACTCACAATCAATCACAGTCAGATTCAAAACAAGGATCAACTCAATTGAAAACAATCATCAACACTGATCTCTGAAAACAGATCTATTATGATTCTGACAGCTGATTTTCTCACATCTTTCTCTCTTAGTTTTGACAAATTAAGTTTCAAAACCAGATTTCTGTATTTCTACAGCCCCTAGAACACATACAAAGAGAAAAATAATGACTACAGTAGACACAATGCTCAACAAATAATTCAAATGAAATAATTCTGATGAAATACAAATTACCAGGATTCCTGTGTTCATGTGAACGTTGTGGTGTTTATTCCCAAGGCATGTCAAAAGAGCAGAAAATTTTTAAATGGCTCGGCAAGATAAACCCACATCTCATGCAGAGTTAAGGACTCCTAGTACATGGATACATTTCAAGCTGACAGTAAGGAGGAAATCTTTGTAAAAGAACTTCCATTGTCCACCATTTCAGATTCACCCTCATGGACACAGGAATGTCACAGCTGTACAAAATTCTTTCTCTGCATTGCTCAACCCTGATGTCCTGGGCAGAATCACAGAAAAACACAAAAATCCCATGCTGTGATTCTCTGCAGATCAGCAGTTCAATTCTCCACTTGGAGAAGGACTCTCATCAGCGCTAGATGAGGTCTGTCACAGCTTGGTCCAACTGAGTCTCAAAAACACCCAAGGAAAGATTCCACCTCTCTGGGTGGCATGTTAAAACTCTTGTGCTATTCAGTGGCGAAAAATATTTGTCTAATGACCGGTCTAAACTTCTCCTAATGGCCAGTCTGAGCTGCAATTTGTGACAGTTGTTCCTCGTTTTTACAATCTGCCACAAACAAGAGTTCATCTCCATAGTCATAAGAATTTGTCTTCAAGAAACTACAGGCTTTTATAAGATGGCCCCTTTGCCTCTTTGTTTCGGTCAGACTAAAACAGCCCAAGGACCCTAATCCATCCTCATTACTTATGGTTCCCATGGCTCAGAATCACCTTAATAGTCCCCTCTCCATTTTCTAAACATTGTGCTTTTCATTTGAGGAACCTTGGGACTGACTGAAGAAACAGAGTACTCAGCAATTCTGTGAAGGACAGTTACTTCCCCTGGTCTGCTGGCCATGGAGACCACTATGCTGTTTGCCTTATTTACAATGAAAATGCATCACTAACTCATTTCAGACTTGGCAGCAGTCATCATATGCCATAGCTGTCCCACAAATATTCTGTTCAGCTGGCCGCTTCCCAGACTATGTTGCTGCAAGAAGTTGATCTGCACGGGCACAGAACTTCATGTTTATTCTCACTGAACTTCAAGAGTTGTCTGTTAGCCAAATCTCGGGCTTCCCAAGACCCACCTGAATTGAATTTCTACTACTTGATGCACTCATCTCTCTCGTGCCTATTTAATGTGATCTATAACTTTTCTCCAGGTGCATTCCATCTCAGTATCTAAGTAATTAACAGAGAGGTGACATCACTGGCCCAATCCCTCACAGAGCACTTGTTATCAGTCTCCAGTGAGACACTGAGCCATGGAAGACTACACTTTGAACTCCAATATCCACACAAATTTCAATTAATCCAACAATCCATATACTTCCTCAGTGAGAGATGATAACAAACACTGGAGTCAGTCACAGGATGGTTTGAGTTGGAAGGCCCTTAAAGATCAGCCAGTTCCAACCTCCCTGCCATGGGCAGGGCCACCTTCCACTCGACCAGGTCACTAAGTTCCATCCCTGGGATGGGGCATCCACAACTTCTCTGGGCAACCTGTGCCAGTGCCTCAGCACTCTCACAGCAAAGAATTTATCCACCAGTATGCCCACATCTACGTATTCGGTCATTTAATTACAAAAGACATTCAAGCTTATAAAATACTTCTTGCCCCTGCTACATTTGGGTCAACTATTCTTGATTATCTTCTCATTCTTCTTACATTTGGAAACAAATTGTCTGGAGACATGATATGTGATATTTCTAGGGATTGCAGAAAGCCCATTAGCCCTGACCTACCTTCCTTTCTCTTCTTAAAAAGATGGGTGTAATTAATAAAGCTTTTCCCTAGTTTTCAGGAACCCCTCTGATATATTTTCATAGAGAATTGCAATGGCAGAATTGCAATTGCATCACCTGTGTATTTCAGCATGCTAGCATCAATCCCATCCAGTCAGATGGATTTGAACATATCCAGCTTTTTTAAATAGTTCTGAGCATTAAAATATTCTGTTTCCTGGGCTGCACTGCTTATTTAAGTTCTCCTACGCAATCTTTGCTTTTGTACAAAACTGTATTCAAAACAAGAACATATTATGACTCTTGCCTGGTGGGACAAATTGCAAGACAGGCCACCTCTTGCCTGTGCTCTCAATCCCACACAGCTTGGGCTGGGAGGACACAGTATTTATCCCCACCCCACGCTTATAGAACAGGAAAGGACTCTACTTCCAAGCTCTATGAGCAGCTATGTACCAAAATGTGCTTCTCACAACTAGCCAGTGATATTAAAAAGAAGAGAACCCAAATATTCAGAGCACTAGCCTCAAAATACTGATTAGAGAAGACCAGAGAGCCAAGAAATACCCACAGCACAAAGAAAACTTTCAATCCTTCCCTTAGTAATATCTCCAAAGTAACTGAAGGAATGAAGAAAAATAGTAACTCACCTTTCTGACACATGACCTTAAACTTACTTAACAGGAGTAAAATTACTAGATTCCACATGGATTCTGCTAGGTTGTGGTTCCTTCAGGGGAACAGCGGAGACCCAGTGAGACTCCCCTTCACTGACACTATAGAATCTCACAGCTATCTTGACAGATCTGCCAGGTTACCTTCTGAATGCTCAGTGTAAGATTGCTACCTACCCTTTCATCTGACTTTACCAGGGACTTGCAGTCTGCTGCAGTCTTGTTGCTACTTGTTTCTGAGTTGAGAAACAGGAGGACCCAAATGCTAATGGCAGTGTTTCCACAGGTCTTCAGACAAAGCCCACTGTGTGGTTGCCAATTCTCAGTGTTCAGAACAAAAGAAGGGAACGCATTTCCATCGTATGAAGTTTTTGAACACTGCTCCCTACTCCATGTGTTTAGACAATGCATACACTCTGTTACAGAATCCCAGGATGGGTCAGGTTGGAAGGACCATGGTGGGTCAGCTGGTCCCACCTCCCTGTTCCAGCAAGGCCATCCCAGAGCACAAGGCACAGGATTGTGCTCAGCTGGCTCTGGAATATCCCCATTGAGGAGGCTCCACACCCTCTCTGGTCTCTGTTCAGGGCTCGGTCACTGCCCAGGGCAGAAGTTCTGCCTCATGTCCAGCTGGAACCTCCTGGCATCAGTCCCTGCCCGTTCCTCTGGTGCCATTGCTGGGCCCCTGGAGCAGAGCCTGGGCCCTGCTCGGAGCCCTCCCTGCTCACAGGGACCCCCAGGGCTGAGGGCCTCTCTCAGCTGGGGCTCCTCTCCAGGCTGGGCAGCCCCAGCTCCCTCAGCCTTTCCCTGTCAGAGATGCTCCAGGCCCTAAATCATCTCTGCAGCCTCTGCTGGCCCTGCTCCAGGAGCTCCCTGTCCCTCCTGTGCTGATGATCCCAGAGCTGGACACAGCTCTCCAGATGTGCCTCACGGGGCTGGGCACAGTTCATCTCAGGTCTTTGTTAACAGAGAAGCGGGAAACACAAGTGCAAAGCACTGCCTTGCTCCTCTTCATTCAGCCTGTGTCAGGCTGGCAGACAGACCTCTGTATCTGATTTCAAGTCTACCACACTTAGCTAATTTTCACCTACTTGGTACCAGTTATTATCACTCGTGTACTTTGCTATGTCCCTTTGCTTTCCAGTACTAATGCCACACTCTTACAAAGAAAATGTACATCTCCAATGAGTGTGCGAATAAACACAAAGTGCAGACTTAAAAGGACCAGTAAAATCAACATTTTCTGGCAGAGAACACTCTCAAGAGGACACAGACCACACTACCTGTAGCCCAGCATATCTTGTTCTTGTAGCATGCAGTCCTGGTGGAGAAGTATTAGTAGAACTTTTATGTTTATAAAAATTCAGGACATATGTTCACCTGCTAACACTACACCAGATATTTATCTGCAATATATTAAAGAAATTATTTTATCAATGAAGAAACACTCAAAACAACACCAAAAAAACCCCACAAAAAAACTCCCACAAATAAAAAGGAGTTCTACAGTTGTAGGATTACAGCTTATGAACAGGAGGACAATGAAAACAGAAAATCGATATATTTTACCCTAACAGTGTATTCAGATCAGAATTTGGTTTTTAAAGGAATGAAGGTAAATTTCCATAAAGTATGAAAAACATGGCATTTTAAAAAGCTACAGCAATAAAGTATGACCTTTTCATCACAGAATTAGTTATCCTTAATATGTTTTTCTGTCCTTAATCTTCTTGAACTTTCAAAACAGTTATCAAATAGATGGAAAATCTCTATTAGTGCAAGTGGAACTTTCTTGTTGGCTATGATTTTTGCACAGCCCTGTACAGAATGAAAAACCATCTACCTATGGGACACTAGTGAAAAGTCTGTAAATGATTTAAAGGAAGCTGCTGCTAGCAATTATGAGCACTTAAGATAAAAAGCATCTCCGACAGGATATTTTGAGCATTGTACTTTGCATGGAAAGGACTAAGATTGCACATGAACCTCAGATCAGAGACAAGTTCCTATGATGGGCTCCAGATCACCTTATTTTATCTCCCAGAAAAAGACTTACCTAGGATGCCAGAGAAATTAAATGTTAGTGACAAGCAGAGGTGTTGGGTTTTGATAAATGCAGATAATGTCACTTCAGAAGGCAAGAACTTCTCCATCTTCAAGGATGCAATCTATGATCAGTAATAGAATCTCTGGCATTGCATATTATTTTTTCAACATGCTTATCTAATTTTTAAGGTCAAATACCAACAGCTACATGTGCCAACTTTAAGACTGGAAGTTTAAAATCATACTGAATGTCAAGAGCAAAGCAACCTGTCCTCCTGTGTATATCACCATCCTGGGCTGAACCTGGCCTTCCCGAAATGGTGACAAATGTGTTCAGTATTAATGCAACTTCAGCCTGCCAATGACTCACCAGCAGAGGGGTGACTACTGAAACACAAATATTCATTACTTGAAAACCAATGCTGCAGTAAATGTGGCATTGACAGGAGAAAGTTTCCAAGAGGAACCTGAGAGTTAAGACACACACTCACCCCCTGTCCAAGTGGAATGAGCAGCTAATGCATCTGTAGGCTGTGATTGACTTGCTGTCAGATCACAGTTTAGTTCTGCATATGTGGCTGGTTCAACAGTATTACTGTGTTGGCAGAGTCCAGAAATCTCATCTTTAAAATATGGGTGGGTTGTCATCACATCATCTTGGAAGCACACGGTTCCACCTTCTCCTTGATCTGCTTGCAGGGAACTCTGTGGAAAAGTTTATCAGCTGTAAGCAATGCCTTATCAGTTCTTGAAAAACCCTGAGCCAGCCAAAGCAATAGGCTTTCCCCTCGGTGGAAAATTCAGTGTTCCCAATGGCAGGAAAACAATCTCAGCTGTATATGAGCCAATACAAACATACAACAGAAAAAAAATGCTGGGCCAAAACACCTGAGGCCTCATGTATAAAGCATTCCAGTACAAGGAACCGATACTTCTCTAGATCAGCTGATTTGGACCCTCTGGCAAACAGCAGAATGCCAGATTTGAGACAGGTGCCTGTAAAGCACTGATTTCAGTGTAAATACAGACAGCTTTAGAACATGGTGATGGGTTCAGTTCTACTCTGAGCCAAAGAGATTAATACACAGCTAGGAGTCTGCCTGACAGTACACAGGAATGAGGGGTCAGGAATAGGCCAAAACAAAGATGAAGGGATACACCTCCAGCAGGAAATGAGTCTTTGTGGACACAGCCTGAGCTCTCAGCTTAGCAAAGTGACAGCAGAACTAGGCAAAGGAACAAACCAAAATGCCTGGGAAAGGACACAGAGATTAGGAAATAGGGGAAATGAAAATATCAACTGAGAAATGAATCAAGGATCCAGCATTTCCTATCAAATCACTATGCTGTTTAGGGTACCCTGAAACCTTAAATTCAAGTATAGCAGAAACCCACTGGCTGCTTTGAGGACGCACAGGATAAGGCAGTAGGCACTGAACATAAATGTAAGAATGAAGAAAAATTACAACCCTAGCTAGACACTATTACAGCAAATGCTGCTGGTTATCTGCAGAACCACTAAGGTTTTCCACTGAGCTGGCAGGTTTGAGCACTGCATCCAGGTGCAAGATTTGATGGTTGCTTTGCTACACACAGCAGAGCATGGCATAAACACCCTGGTACCCCCTGGGCTCCTTGCCCTCCCCCCCCTTGCAAGTGTAATCAGCTTTATTTCATATGCAAAGAAAGGCACAAAGAAGTGCGGAGGGGATCTCTGAGGTCTTGTTCCATACTACGAATGCATTGCTCTCAAGTATCTAATGAAGACAGCAGCAATAAGGACTCAAAGGAGGCCATTGGTAGAAACCAGTGCCGTTCAATGTCTGTAACATCTTGACCTGGGATTTCACTTCTTCCTGCAGCAGGGCTCTACAGGGAAGTAGAAGCAGAACCACATCAAAGCAGTAATGTACATTACTGGAGAAAGGATCACAGGCTATGTAAAGAGCTAGGCTGAGAAGTTCCAGCTGCAGGCACAGGAATAAAGAAGAATCTACTGCACACACTGCATGGCTATTAGAGCTCTGTTTATGATCTGCATGAACAGATCTTTTATCGCAAAAGCAAGCAGGTTGTTTCTTTGCAGTCTGCAGGGCAGAGCAGCAAGGATGCAGTTACATGAGCTGAGGGTTAACTAAGGGCGTAATTCTGTCTGTCACATTCAATTTAGGAATGTGAATACATTTCACATGAGTTTGGGTGTCTTATTAATGGCCTGGGGACCAACAGCCTCAGCCTCTTCAAAAATACTTTGTCCAACACAGAAGTTGGGTCCTTTACAGCAATGACACTTAATTCAATAGCCAAAGGAAATCTAGAAGCAGTCCTGGACTGTGATGTTCCCCTTGACTTAAAGCCAGAAGCAATGAATAAGCTGAAGTCAGTATATGCAATAGTTTGCTAAGGGCTCCTTCTGTAACAAAATTTCACCCTCAAAATTGTCCTTAAAATTAGGTTTAAACAGAATCAAGCCATGCATTTCAGACCAACAGATAACAAAAATAAAAGAGCTTTGTGAGCATGTACTACATCAGAAAGTGCTTTATGTCAGGGAGGCAAGTCCTTCCATCTCTCTCTCCCCCTACTCTTCCTCACAACAGAGGACTTCTGAAACTCCTCCATTATATACCCATAGCTCAAGCATGGGACTGTACAAAAAGCCTCTTCATTTCTGTACTTACAGAGAAAGATTTTTAATACAAATGCCCAACAAGACCACATGTTAGTGAATAAGCAGTGACAGGTGGTAAAAGCAGATGGTTTTGAAAAGATTTGCGGCAGTCCCTGGCTCCACCATCCTAGAAGCTCCACAGGGTACTGGCAGAAGAAGTGGCTCCTTTCCTTTTCTTTCCTTACTCCAGAAAAGCAGCAGCTGATCTTGCTGGTTGCCACAAAGGCAGGAAAGAAAGGACAGGCAAAACTCACTCAGGCTCTTCATCCCACCACCAAACTGTTTTTGCCTCAGCAGAAGCCCAGCTGAATACAAGCTGTCGCTCTAGGCTGAACAGCCGGGTGCTCACCTGACATGAGACACAAACCCAACCCATGTTTGCTGGTCCCAGCCCAGACCAGAGTGGGCAGAGCTCCTGGGTTTGGCACTCACTCACCAGAGACCACAACCACTTTGCTTCTGACCACACCAGAGGGACGGTACCTAAGAGAGAGCATCATGGCACACTCCAGTGCTGAACCCCAGCACACACACCTGCCGGCAGGCCAGAGCTCTGTTCAAAGCACCAGCACCTGTTTCTGAAGGCCCTAGTGATGAAGGAGACATCTCAGATGCTGCAACTCTGCACAGCCAAACTTTGACAAATGGTGAAAAACTTCATGTCAATTAATCCTAGAGTGACTGCAATGGGAGCACTGCTCACGAAGCACAACTATTCACTTTACAACTCAAAACAGAGAAAGTGGGGAAAGAAACCCATTATTTCATGTGTAAAGGACATCAGTGGCAGAAAAATATATTTCCACTGTGTGTTGTGTGTTTGGCCAAAGCAATGTTGACTGCTACAGATGCAACCTTCTCCAAGTTCCTGCTATTTATGCTCAGGGAACAAGGACCTGCTGATGATGAAGAGAGCGCGAGCGTCATGCTGTCGTTTTGGGCACGCTGCCTCAGCTGGAGCACAGCACCAGCTCCAGTCAGCTGTAACTCTCCTCTGAGCTATCACTGCACACCTAAAATGATGACTCAGATAATTTCTTATTCTGCCAATGAATCATCACATGGTGCCACCTCTGGCTACTATCAGAACCACCTGTAACCATCTCAGCCATTAACTCCACAGTACACCCATACCAAAGAACCTTTCAGAAGACTGCTCTGCTCTGTTAATACGCACATATTTTGTGAGTAAATTAAGAGATTAAGACTATCTAAAGTGCAGGGTAGGAACTACACTCCTGAAAAGGCCTGGTACTTTTCCTAGACAACATCTCAATTTTTCAGATTTTCCCCAGAAACAGGAGTGATTGGCTCATTATCAATGTAATGCTTATTCTTGCTTACATTTCTTTAAACAATACAACTGCACAGCTTTCTAAGAACCTTTTTCTTGTTTATCTCTTGCACTGTTTACAAAACTGCAGTCAATTACCATTTACATAATTTCACCAGCAATATCGAGGTAGCTTCTGAAGGAATATTCTAGAGAGGGTTGTAACACTACAGTGTAATTCAGCAGCCCCCAAATAAGAAAAGGTCTTTTTGAACCATCTGCAGCAAAATAAATCCGCCTTCTTTACATTAAATCGGGAAACCTTTCTTTCCTTCAAACAATTAGGTTTATGGCTTCTTTCAGGAAGGTAAAACAGAAAACAAATCAAAAAAAGGAGCTGTCAGTCCAGCCAGTCCCAATTTTACACAGCACTGCAGAAACAGTACTGAAAACTGAGTCTGATGCAAAAGCAAACACAAGCCATTCAAAACTGGAATCAAAACCTTGTGTCTGTTTCCAGAGAAATAGACCCCATGGTAAAATTGCCTCTTATCTCTGGACACAATAAAACATGGATCTGGGCTTGGACAAAGGCGAGGCCAAAAGATGGCTTTAGAAATTACATTTCAAGCATCCAGGTTTGTGACTAGTCCCGCCATTCTCAAATGCATTAATCAGTCATCAAGTTTTATATTTTTTCTGTTAACCCCACAAGACAACCTGCTACTCAAAGCAGATATGGAAGATGTATACCAGCATAGAGGGTTAAAAATTAATTGAAGTATGACAAAAACCTATTATAACCATATTTTATGCGCACAGTTCCACCACAACTACATTGTGGAAGGAGAAAAAATGATTTGGGAAGGAGAAAACTTTGGAGTCAAACACAACAGTGTATTTTTGAGGCACAAGATACCTTTTCTGTGAGCATGGGTGGAAGAACAGAGCCCCATGCAATTTCCAGCCACTTGAAACTGCCTAAGCAGAAGTACACACAAAGAGAAACACATTCAAGCAACTCTTGCAAAACACAGCTAATATAAGCTTAGAACAGAACATAATTGTAACTGAATTACAGGTATTTTTGCCAAACCTTCAATATGCCTCATGCTTTAACAACAAATGTAGCCCCAGATTTGAGGGAAAAAAGGTTTCCAGTTTTCAGTAATTATCAACAGAACATTAATTACATGCCTACTATTATTATTTCACTGTGTAAAGACCTAGTTGGCTGTAATTTAAAATCTGCAAGTCACTCAAAGACAGCTCCATTTTCTAAAGAAAGCCTTAAAGCACTACAAAAATAAGAATTTTTTTAAAAATACAAAAAATGCCACAGACAAAATGTTTGCCTCAGATGGCATTAAAAAATGGGAAATGTAGGCCTGTCATTCAAGAACTGAATGGAAAAGAACTGTAATAAATGAAAAAGGCATCTGCTGTAGTTTTATCTTGAAGGACATAACGCTTCCTCTTTGACTCAGTTCATCAGACCCTTGAAGGGTATGTCTACACAGGTGACTGGAGACAGGCAGGCACCTCGCCCTCTGCAAATCGGCCAGAGTGGAGCCAAATTAAATCTGGAGGCCGGGCAGAAGCATCAGCACAGCACCAAGCGAGCTCCCGAGGCTGAGCGTCCCCTGCTGCGAGGAGGAGCAGCCCGCTCTTCCCCCCAGCGCACCATCTCCATCGCCGCCGATCCCTCGCGTGTTTCAGTCAGGCGTTGAGTCAGACCCAGGAATTCATCCAACTGAAAACCAGGCCAAGAGCAACAACAAGAGCAGATTGGCATTTGGCCAGGAGGAACAGTCCCATCCCGAGCGGGAGGTCGGGAATGCGTAGCCAGAGGTGAGGCGGGCAGGCTGACCCCCTGGTCAGGCAGGAGCCATTTAGGGAGCCGGGTTTGGGGAGTGCCAGCACAGCTCCACATGGGCACCGGTGAAGAGCTCCCAAACGATGACTGCCTTTGTGAAATGGCTGATGAGCCGGGGAAGTGAACGTCCTTCAGATTATCCTTATTTCCAGACACATCTGGTGATGCCTGACTCTTTCCATGACCCACTCCTAGTAATTTAGATAATTTTAATCTTGCTGCACAATATTCAAACTTCCATTTCTTATGCCTCTTTTGTGGACTCAGGACCCTTAGCGAAACAGAATGCTATGATTTTTCATAGTGACAATGCAAAACAGTGCAACCATAGGGCAATGTTAACATTATCACCTGCAGCTGTTATTCCCAATATTTTCTTCCAAACACAGCAAAACCAAAAAACATAGCAAGACAAGCAACAGTCCCCAGAGGAGTCAGGTACTCATCAGCACAGTTTTCTCCACCCTACTGAGTTGCTCACATGATCTGTTGCTTGTATAGGTCAAAGTGACATCCCACTGGGGAAAAGCCTGGCACACTCTTCAAAACTAGGAGCTTTCGGTGTGAAATGTATGGAAAAAAAAATTGTTTGCCAATGACAGTCTAACTCCGCAGGCTGCTCCTCTGGAGTAAGGATCTACAGTCTGGCACTGGACTTTAAATCATCAGTATCCAGTAGATTTCTGAAGACAATGACCACTTGTTCATCTTCTCTACTGCACCATGCAGACAAATGACAGTTTCTGTGCCTTTGGTCCTATTGCCAGCAGTCCCTGTCACAATCCTTCTGCCCTGTCATCATCCATATCCTCCCTGCCAGCACCCCCACACCTTCCCAACTCACCCACCTCCCCAAGATTCAGGTTTTTCAGATCTGAACTGACTTTGGGGAAGGTACAAGAAGTTGCCTCCGGTAAAAGAGCCACCAACTTTGTGCCTCTGTTAACAGGCCGTTTCCTATCACTTTTCTAGCAGTTGATCTCTAGATTTTTTTTTCCCAGCTGACATGCTATGGGTTCTATTTACTCAGCCTTTTCCCACATGGTCTTCAAGATGTTTTAAAACTACATTTCCCCACCACTAATTTAAACAAGCCTTGACAGGGATTAGACTTGAATCCTGAATTGGAAGAACTGAAGAATTTGCAGCTTTGTTACAATATCAGATGCATCCTCAAACATACTCTAAATATAGTAGAAGGCTGGCCTAAATCTGCTATTGCTTCATGTTTAATTCAGATACCTTTGAGTGAATGCATCAGCACACCCCTCAATTTTCTCATCCGCAGTTCTCATCACCTATGTACTGAAATTTATGGTGACTTTAACTTAGACAAACACCCCAAAACACAGAGGAAATGTTTTAAAACATTCTAGTTATGCAGAAACAAGTTGTCAGAACAACACAATAGATCTAGAGGTTAAAGCGCTACATTGCAGCAGGGATTTTACAACTTCACTAAAGCAACTATCCGTGCGATTTTTAAATTACGTAGCTCCTTCAAACAGGAGACAAGTACCTAACTCAGAAATGAACAGAACTAGCACTTTTCTAGTCAAGAACATTACAGAGAAGCAGGAAGCAATGATGCTTTTGATACAACAGCGCAAATCAAAATGAACTCCAGTAGCAGATCTCTGTGCTACCAACTTCTTAAGCAGGGGTTCCCAGAACGCCTGCACGCACAGAAAGTTACACTCTAAACTAACAAGCCAAAACAATGTGAGCTTTGGTATTGAAAGTTTCTGAAAGGTCTTGTATTTTGTCATGTTTCTGGGACTATCTGACAGTTCAACCGTATGCTTGTTTTAATACAAATTCAAATGAATCAGGATTGGAGCTGGTAAGGATTTCGGAACACATTTTTCTGGCCTAATAATGACCTTCAGAGATAGCAAACTTTGAGTCTAAATAAAGATGCAAAAATAGCCATTTGACTGAATTTACAGTGCAATATTTCTGGGTGAACTCCCATTTAGTTTTACTGCTTCCCCCCACAAGATAATGGTCTGTCATTAGTTGTTTCCCTAGCTATGCCCTTAAAAGGCTCCGAGGCAAAAGCGTAAAAGCAAATGGTTCTGAGTAGCAACATTAAGTTAAAGAACTGTGTAAGACAAGGTCACGTCTCTAGTTTCCAGAGAACCAAGGATATCCTCACAGGATTCTGTACCAAAATTTGCGTTATATCTTTGTGGTGCCCACCAGGTGGGGGGCAGCAGGGATATCAAATCATTTCCCAATCAAGAGATAGAAAACAACACCAAGGCTCTGAGTAAGGCGCTTTCCTCGTATGACTAAAACTCTATTGCTAATGCTATACTTCTATCAAAAATAAAACCAAAAACAACCCANTGCTTTTGATTTTTTTTCCTTTGCTTCCCTCCGCCGTGCCCCAGCGGGTTGTTACCTTCAACTGCGCCTTTTCCGACCAATTCCTGTTGCCAAAGCGCTGCCCTACACCTTCCCCAGCATGCANGTTCTGAGTAGCAACATTAAGTTAAAGAACTGTGTAAGACAAGGTCACGTCTCTAGTTTCCAGAGAACCAAGGATATCCTCACAGGATTCTGTACCAAAATTTGCGTTATATCTTTGTGGTGCCCACCAGGTGGGGGGCAGCAGGGATATCAAATCATTTCCCAATCAAGAGATAGAAAACAACACCAAGGCTCTGAGTAAGGCGCTTTCCTCGTATGACTAAAACTCTATTGCTAATGCTATACTTCTATCAAAAATAAAACCAAAAACAACCCAAAACAACGTAAGGGCCTAACAGCAGGAAAACAAAAAGGCAACTCTCCGCCAAAATTAGATTAAATCTTCCATTATCTTTAACAGCATCGCACTGACGATTTACCCCTACCCGAGCCAACCCTCCGTCGGGGCAGGGCAGGAGCCGCTCGCCACATCCTCTCATTCACAGGATCGCACCCCGGCTTCACCTCACCCCGGGAAGAGGCGAAGCGGCGGCGGGGCCGGGGCCGCCGCTGCCCCCGGGGCACCGCCCGGTGCCGGGGCCCGACCCGGCCGCTGC
>WBMY01017399.1:469340-559969 GCA_013397315.1 Donacobius atricapilla
AAAAAAAAAAAGGAAAATCACTGCTCTAGATGCAGCCTAATAAGACTGTCCTTGTGGATCTAAAGTTAGCTGCTGTGAAAAAGCCTTATGTGCTGTTTTCCATTTTCAAAGCTGTGCAAACATGTGAGATTTAATCCACTGAATGAGCTCTGTGAAAGCTTAGATCTTCCTGCAGTGTTGCACTGCATGGTCTGACACACTTACATAGCAGTTCTAGGATGCAACCAATTACCAGTGGCTTACTCTGTACTCTGATTTCAGCTTATTTCCCTACACTGCTTTGGCACATTTTCCCTCTCCTTTTACTTTTCCTTTCAAAAGGATTCTTTGCTGCCATCTACTTGGCACAGTCAATTACAGCAGCAGAAAATGCTACCGAAGCAGAATAGTAACATCCAACCTTCACTTGAATAAGGTGCAAAGCTACTGTACAAGTATTTCCCTGTGTTCTTTTTCTTTTCTTGAATACCCTTTAATGACAGTCAAATTCTTTCAGCAGAACACTGAGGTGACCATACTGCTGCTGCATAGTTCATCGAAAGCGGTTTTAGAAAGTGTTGGAGCAGGGCACAGCTCCTTTGAAATCTATGAAAATGTATAGTGGCATTGTGCAGTTGGGTTTGGGGAAAATTATTTTCTGTTTTGCTTTGTTGTGTATTCAGATTTATTTTTGTTGATAATGCAGGAGAACATCCGCACAGGTCCAGATCTCTATTTCTTCCTGAAGCTAAGGAAAATATATCAGAGGGGTTAATTCACCTTATTCACTATCAGGGAGGAGTGGAGACACAGTGTAGACAAGGGATTCTCCAGTGAACTGCCTTCTCCATCCCAAGGCCTTGAAGGTGCACCCAGGAAATGCTACTGAGAGACGAGGAGGGTGTAACAACTCCCTAACTCTGGTTAATGCAGTCCCAGCCCAGACAGATCAGTAACCTTCCAGCTCACTCATCCATCAGCAGCTCAGCTGGCTCTGCCAGTTTTTGCAGTCAGCTCTGATTAAGCTGGATGCAACAAAATACATCAGTCGAGGAAACAAAGGCACCTTTCCCCTTGCTGAGTCTGTGTTTGCAGAACACCAAGCATGTCAGAACAGCCCTGTGTGGTGGCTGTGGTTTGCTCTGTGGAAGCCAGAGGAAGAATGGAAAGCAGTGTTTCGGGGTATGGCTGCTTTGGAAACCATCTAACCAACCAAAAACCAGCCCCAAACAGAAATAGTAGGTGTTCATGCTACATGGGTTAGCCAGGTCATGTTAAATGGCAGTGATCAAGCAAGCCCTGTTTTATCAGGGGTTAAAAGCTTGAGCTGTCACAATTAATTTGATATAGTTGATGGGTGGTGAGAGAAGAAGTTGTGCCGCATATCTAAAATTATATTTGGGAGATTGTAGGTTTATTTCAACAATAACTCTCAGCCTTAAGAACAGGAATAGCAGGAGAGCAGTATCACAGGTGCTAGCTGTTCACCTGTTGTATGATTACCAGGAATGGATTTGATGCATGCTATCACTAAGCAGCACCAATGACAAGTCACTGGTTTTGGAATGTTTTGGCTGACAAGGAACTTGAAGAGTTAAAAAATTATTTCAGCATGGGATGTAAAGGGTGCTGTCTCTTCCAACCTTTTTTATTTTTTTTTTAAATTTATTTATTTATTTAAAACAGTAGTTCCAGTTTGTCTGGTCTGTTCCTTTCCTAGCAGGGACAATCTGAGCAAAGAGGATGCTTGTCATCATCTAGACCTGTTGTATCACTCTGGTTGGTGATATCCCACAATAAATTCCAGAGGGTGTTCCAGAAAGAAAGCTCTCAGACATCTCAGCAGGCTGCTGAACATTTTACTTTCCTGATTTGAGCTTCGTACCTGTGGCATGAACAAAGGCAGACATGACCAGCTTCTTACAGGATTTATGTGTGAGGAGGGTAAGAGGAGGAAAGAGGGAATGAAAAAATGCATGCAAAATGATAAAGACAGAAAAGCCCCACAAAGCATCTAGAAAAGCCAGCACAGAAACAGGAAAAGTGAGGATGGTTAAGAAGCATGAATCGCTCAGGGACTGGCAGGAGGAGACTGTTGGACAGCACACAGGCTCCATGCAACTTGTGAAGGAAAAACCAACATACAAGAAAAGGTGTTCTGTAAGGGATGTGCTGTTCTCACAGGTGGCTGACTAACACACAAGCACTGCTGGCAGATCTCATCAGACTTCATCCCTCACTGTAGGACCTCTTCTTTGCTCCTGGGGTTCCCCAGAGCAACAGGGGCTCTACAGCCTTTCTCCAGAGCTGCCTTTGGAGTCCAGGGCTGAGGAGGGACATGGCATGTGCCAGGTGCAGGACTTTCTGGCAGCTCAACAGATGCTCAGAAGAGCATCTGAGGGATGCTCATGCTCAGATGAGTGATTTCAATGCTGAGCACAGGGCCAGATGCTAGCCAGATCCCAGAAGTGTTCCGATGTTCCTCAGTGCCCTCATCCTGGAGCAAAGTGGCTTCCTGATGTCTCTGTAGGCCTACAAGGTGTTGACCTGAGACCAAGGGAAAGCTGAGAGAATATTTTCATATGGCTACAGTATCTGAGCTGTAGAGGGGTTGCAAAAATACAAGAGGACCCTGATGCAGTTTTGGGGCAGGAACAATACAGGATGCTGCTGACCAAAGAAATTGTCACCCAGTGAGGGACTGCAAGAATGATGAGCACCATGGCACTTCTCCTCGTTCAGGAACAACCTACAGTCAGAAAGAAGCCCTGGAAGAGAAATTGCCCAGAAGGTGGGGGTAGGAGGAAAAACAGTATTCCTGCTGAGTGAACCTTGACATTCAGGACCTGCCTGACCTTCAAGCGAGGTGAAATAACAGTGAGGAGTAAGTGTAGAAAATAGCCATCTTGTACTCCAGAATAACTCACACTTCCTCTGCACAGCCTCAGTGCAGTGATTGAAATAAAACCATGCTTGCAGCAGTCAGGTAATGTTTTTGACTGCAAGGCTGGAGAATGCCATGTCTTCTCCCTTAGCACAAGTGTCAAGTACACGACTTCCAGATCTGTGGATCTCCAGATACGGAGATACATATGGGACCTTGCTTTTACAAGGGGACTCCTAAAATTGCCTTTGGAACAGCAATAAAATAAAGATTTTTTTAAATGGAAATTAGCAATATCATATACTGTACTATCTTCTCCTATTTAGTGTATAGATATACAGAAGACAAAATAAAATCCTATGCCACCAAATAGTAAGGAAAGAAATATATTGGAGCATAAAAGTGAGTTTTGAGTTTATAAGTCTGATAATTAGAAGACTATTCTTTATCTTCATACTTCTGGGAATATTAGAAAAATAATCTAAGCCAATACAGCAGAAGCAAACATTAGGCTTGTGCTTATGTAAAGCAAAAGATATACATTAAACAGAGACAGACATTACTTTTACCATTTGTTTTTAAAAGGCCAAGCTTCAGTATTAACTGAAAGAAACTGGGCAAGTAATGAAATTTCAGTGACAGATCTATCTCTGCTTTTAATAACAGTGTCCTACACCCACCCCTACCTCACCATATAATAAGTGATGAACAAGATGGGTGACAGACACCACATCTTACAATAATCACTTGTAAAAGCTCTGGAAGTGAAACCAACACAATTACATCAGTGATGATTTGCACATCCCTGGTGGATGCTAACAGACAAGACCTGACACAGCCCAAAGCTAAAAAGTGCCAGCTGCTCTCAGAATAGCTTCAGCATGGGTTTCCTTGGAAAGGTATCCAGGAACAACCTTCTCCTTGCAAGGGATAAGTAGCTCTGAAATGCAAATGCCAGGGCAAGCACAACAGAGACATGCTGAAGATGGGATGAGCTCCCTTGTCAGCAAAAAGGAGGGNGGTGTGAGAAACAAAAAGCTGCTAAATGATCAAAATGTGAGATAAAGACTTTTCTGCTTCAAGTATCCTTGTTTCTGCAAAACCATCTCAGTCTCCTTGCCACTGGCAATCAGAGTCAATTTATTCAAATACTAATCTTATAAATGGAAAGGGAAAATTAAATCCACAATGATTGTAAATAGCTAGGGTGCTGCCTGCTGAAACATATGAAACACTAAGCAACACTCTCATTTTCTGGAAAAAAAATCATAGAAATATTAATTTGAGCATGAAATTATTCCTTTTAGAATTGCTTACCATGTAACCAGTGGGTGAGATACTATTCCTTAAACTCATTGTAAGTGAAAGAAGAGTCCTGACCTGTTGCTGTTGGACACACAATCACACACACATACACACAGTCTGGCGAAAAAGCATAAACTATTTTTACAACATCTGACTCCATTTTTATAGGATTTCTACAAAGACCCGGGATTGGAGGAGAAGGCTGACACCTCTCCCATCCCATTGGTCAAGACAGCTGTCCATCAGTTGTCCATTCCTCTAAGGGGAAGAATGTAAACTAACTTTGTCTTAACAAAAACATTGCTTCTATTTATAACACCCATGTGTGGGAAAGCCAAGAACTATGAAAAAACATCCAAAGCTGTGAGACACACCAGAAGGCTGAAAAATCAGGGCAACACTGACCCTGATGCCTCAAGGAGCTATAAAAATAATAAACACTTAATAATAGTCAGAATCTGCAAAACTAAGTACATCTGTCATTAATTCATAGCCTAGAAATGATACTTGCAAAAACAAAAAAAAAAAAAAGAAAAAGAAAAAGTCTAAGGCATGAAGTGAGAAGCCACATAACCTGATGAAATCCATATGTTCAGCCAGAGATCTTCACAGTCTCTTCAACCTGGTATTGTGTCAGATGAGCCAACACAACAGCAATGCTGTCAGCTACCAAAAACAATATAGATCCCGGCATCTGTATTTGAGTCTCTTTCTCAGAGACCTTGTTCTTCTGCAGTTGTTTTTCATTTCCAGAGCCATCAGGGTAGAGGTGTACCTCCAGCTTAGGGGAGACACATGCTTTAGACAGCACGAGCAGAGACTCAACTCTGATTGCACTCACCCGGGGCACCCAGTTTGCCAAAGAAAACTGGTGCTTTTATGAGTATTGCACTGGGTTTGCGTGGCCAGGTTTTGGTAGCAGTGGCACTGCAGCGGTGGCTTCTGTGGGAGATGATGAAGCTTCTCCTATGTCCAGCTCAGTCAATTTCAGCTGCCTTTGGGATGGACTCATTTCTGGCCAAGGTTGAGCCTATCAGGGATGGAAGCACAGTGCATTTAGAATGGGAAAAAGGTTGCTGTGCAACATCAAATGCAGCTGGGAAGAGGAGTGAGAATGTGTGAGAGGAACAGCCCGGCAGACACCCAGGTCAGGGCAGAAGGAGGGGCAGGAGGTGCTCCAGGTACTGCAGCTGAGGCTCCCCTGCAGCCCATGGAGGGCACGGGGATGCAGAGATCCACCTGCAGCCCATGGAGGAGCCCAAGCTGGAGCAGGGGCATGCCCAAAGGATGCTGTGACTCTGTGGGAAGCCCCCTCTGGAGCAGACTCCTGTGGAGAGAGGAGCCCACGCTGGAGCAGGTTTCTTGCAAGATTGTGACCCAGTGGGGGACCCCATCTGGAGCAGTCTGTTCCTGAAGGACTGACCCCATGGAAGGGACCCACTCTGGAACAGTTTGTGTAGAACTGCAGGCATTGGGAAGGACTCAGGTTGGAGAAGTTCCTGGAGGACTGTCTCCCCTGGCAGGGACCCTGCACTGGAGCAGGGGAAGAGTGTGAGGAATCCTTCTCCTGAGGAGAGAGGAGTGGCAGAGACAATGTGTGATGGACTGATCACAACGTTCTTCCCTTATCTCCCTATACTGCTGCAGCCAAAAAGCTAGAGAAAATCAGGAGTGAAGCTAAGCCAGGGAAGAAGAGAGGGGTGGGAATAAGGTGCTTATAAAATTTGGTTTTGTCATTATCCTGATCTGATTTGATTGGTAATAAATGCAGGATAAATAAATTTCATAGGGAACTGTCACCCGTGGGAGGTACCCCACAGCACAGCAGGGGAAGGACTACTCTCCCTGAGCAGCAAAAGATCTCATGTGATGAACTGACCAAACCCCCAGGCCCTGCGCTGTTGGTGAGAAGGAGGAAGGGGCTGGAGAAAAAAACCGGTTTTTTATGGATTTATTTGACTTCTCATTATCCTCCTCTGATTTTGTTAGTGATACATTCACTTTGTACTTCTAAGCTGAGTCTGTTTTGCCCTTTAGATGTTTTTCTCAGAGTCCTTATCTCAACTAAGGAAGCCTTCATTAAATTTTTCTCTTCCCTGCCCAGCTGTGGCAGGGGAGGGTGAGAGAGGGACTTTCATGGGTGCCTGGCATTTGGCCAGTGTCAAACCACGACAGCCTGAGATTAGGTTTAAGGCTAAATGTGGAATTTACCTTAGGCCTGGTCTTGGGATTGCCCACATGGCTTTGCTACCCAGAAATCAGAGAGGGTCTTTAACAGAGCATGCCCTGCTCAGAGAGATACATTGATTTGCTATTTTTGCCATATAATTTTGATTTATCTTCTTGTTTCCAAGGATTTTTTTAAAGTTCTTTGTTCCAAAGTGAAGACAGATGAGCCACTGAGTTTCAGCTGATTTACTAAAATGTTGAGTGGAGCTGAGAAGCTGTTTGGTGATGATTGCTACAATGAGCTCTTGATGGGACCACATCACAATGCCTATAAATGCACTCCACACTTGTGTCTTGCAGAAACTTTGCCTACCAGCAAGTAAACCTAAATAACATAATGAGAGAGCTACTAACACTGGGATATACCTCTGGAGACTGCCTAGTCCAAAGCCCTCCTCAAAGCAGGGTCAGCCAGGCCAGGTTGCCAGGAAGACAATTTGAATCCTGTTTCAAATAGCCCCAAGGAAGGAGACTCCACAACATCTCTGGGAAATCTGTGCCTGTGCTCAATCACTCTTGGAGTAAAAGCACTTTTGTCTTCTGTTGAAATGCATTTTATTTTTTTCTTTTTCTTGCAATTTGTGCTGATTGTCTCCTGCCCATCACTGGACAGCCCTGAGGAGCGCCTGGTTCTCAGCTGCCTCGCCCTGCTGGCAAAATTCCCCCTAATGCAGCCCAGGGAATCTTTGCCCTGCAAGTGCCCATTGCTGTCTGACCTTGATCTTGTCAAGCGTGACCCCAATGGTTTTCTGCAAAGCTGCTGTTCCTGTGAGCAGCACAAAGCCTTCCTTGTAGTGAGGAACCCCAAAGTGACCCCAGGGTTCAAGGTGGGGACTCAGGGGTGCCCAGAACAGGGGGACGGTCACTGCCCTGGTCATGCTGGCCACACTATTGCTGACATAGGCCAGGATGCTATTGTCTTTCTGGGCCAGCTGGGCACACCTGGGCTCGTGTTCAGCAGCGGAATGTGGAGAGTTTAGTAACAACTCCAGGGGGCCCAGTCTGATTTAGGGAGTCTTTGGCCGCTTTGGTAACAAGACAAGTCGGCCCAGTTTCCCTTAAGGGCTCTGTGGCCGCCTAAAGTACCCAGCCCATAGCGCCGCAGGGGGATGCTGTGACCCAAGTGCAGGTGTAAACTATTGCCTCGGACACCAGTTCACCCTCCTCCAGAACGTTTGTGTTTATCTGTCGGTCCCTCGTGCCCGGCGGCCGAAACGCTTTCGGCCCCGCGCTCCCGGCGGAGCTGGCGCCGCAGCCATGGAGCAGCGGCCCCGGCGCGCAGGGGGCGGAGCCAGTGCTCCTCGCGCTGCTCGGCCGCCAATGGGGAGCCGTGGACCGGGCGGGGCGGGCGGGGATTGGCTGTGATCTCTGGGCGGGGCGGGGCCCGGAGGGGCCGATCCCGGCTGAGNGGCGGGCTCAGGGGGAGACGGGAGGGACCGACCCCCGAAAGGAGAGGGAGCGACCCCCGGCGAGGGAGGGAGCGACCCCCGGCGAGAGAGGGAGCGACCCCCGAAGGGATAGGAAGCGACCCCCGGCGAGGGAGGGACCGACCCCCGGCGAGAGAGGGAGCGACCCCCGAAGGGATAGGGAGCGGCCCCCGGCGAGCGACTGAGCCCCGGTGAGTGGCCCCTTATGAGTGCCCCTCGCGTCGTGGTCTCTGTTCTGTGCCCTGTACCAGTGTTCTCTGACTGATCCACGTCTGTACTTGCTGACGGGTAATAAGCATCTATCTGACATCTGGGACAGGACTCCCATGCTCACCTGTAGGCCTGCTGCCATTTATTCCCTTTGGGTCACTTCGCAGGTACATTATTGAGTTAGGATCTGGATGCAGTTTCTGGTTTCTCACACAGCTGTTGGATGGATCCTTTTGCACAAAGGATGGTGGAATGTTGCACTAGCGTTTACTATTTGGTGTTTCACACTTTCCAAGGCATTTTGGAATCCAAATGAAGCTTTTGTACTTAGGAAATAAGTATGTAGGGAATATACACAAATACTTCTTGTGTGACATATTCCTTAATGAGGTTTTTTAGGAAAAAAAGCAACTAGATAACAACAATACCCATTTGTTTTAATTTAATGCTCAGGGGTTTGGGAGAGAGTCTAAATGCAGTTTTGTGAGGAGAAAAAAACAACCTCACAAAGCTTGATGGGTACAGCAATGTCTAATGGAACATTCAGAAAAGTGCCGCATGGTATTTAATTGGGAGGATGAGGAGAGAGAAGTCATTTCATGAGCACTTGGCGGAGCTTCTGTGTATTCTGTGCATACCCATATTAAATAAAAGCTGTGATAATGCAGGGTCACTGACACTCCATTTTTTCTTCTTACTTTAGGTGTTGTGAATAAATATGAAATCAAAGGTCTTCAGGCCCGGATCATTACCCATGTGCTTTGTTTGCAAATGCTTCTTGCTTCCACTTCTTCTCACCTACCATCATTTTTGACAACTGGATTCCTTTCCTGTGGTGTGCCAGTATCTTGGGATATGCAGTGGCCACGTTTGCAATGATTAAATGTTGCTTTTTGCCTGCCAGTGCCAAAGACTGGTATGTGAATTTTAGTAATGAGAGAATACTAGGTATCAGACATTAAAATTGTTAATTGAAATTTGAGTATATGAAATGAATGACAGAATATATTTCACAAGCACACTTTCTTGTGTAGCCTTGGAAATTGCACTGCCCCTTTGCTGTTAATGCCAAGGTTATTGAAATATCACAAGATAATCTGGACTCTTACATCATGGTAGCCTTGCGCAGCATGGTGTGGTCCCTTCTGTTCCCTGAGAAATCTTGGATGTTTTGTGGAAGAAATTGCCCCTTCAAAACCAATAAAAACCCCATTTTAGTCTGTTCTGTAAGCTTCATGCTAACATAAGCACTGTATAAGCAGTGCTTCAAGCAGTGTTCCACTAGTGTCACCCTTGAAAACTGCAATC
The DNA here is from genome assembly GCA_013397315.1 of Donacobius atricapilla. Lineage (NCBI taxonomy): Eukaryota > Metazoa > Chordata > Aves > Passeriformes > Mimidae > Donacobius > Donacobius atricapilla. Next base: position 478,683 of record WBMY01017399.1, read on the forward strand.
TGAAGGACCATCAGCTTGCTCATCTTCATGCCTAGGTCACTTCGTTGTATGCATGGCAGTGCTGTTAAATTTGTTTGTTCCAGAATAAAAAAAAAAATTTAAAAAAAGTGATTTTTGGGAGTGTATATTAGATTAACTTTTGTCCTGATATTTCCTATTTATTGATACTCTGTGGTCAGTATCACATATGAAGTTGCAAGATCATCTGTCGTCTATCCAATCTCTGTAATATGATGGAAATTTCAAGTATAAAATTGTCAGTATTTGCACAATGGTACTCATTTAACTTGGGTTAAATAAAACCTAATGGGAAAACACAGCAAAATCTCCTGGTAATTACTTGGAGCAGTTAACAAAGTAGTTTGGATTATTGTAGGAGGAAAAGCTACAAATGCTCACTTGAAGAGGGCTCAAGAGGCTGAGCAGCTTCCAGATTGTTTTAGATCTACCTAAGGAACAAAATACGTCCCAGTGTTGTTGTGTATAACCTCTGTGCACTGTCTGTGTTCAATTTATGGGTGGAATGGAGTGGGGAGAGGGGAACTTGCAGTACCTCAGGGAAGGGAGGATGCCCTCACACATGGAAAACCTCTGCCACCTCTGGATTTCTGAGATCAGGGCTCCACCTTTGCAGCATAAGGGTGGCTGGAATGGAATGGGATTTTTCAGTTCCAGTTTTACTGTGACAGTGGGAACGACAACAGGAGAGTGTGCTGTTGCCTTGTGGTGGCATCCAGACTATTTTCTGCTTTTAGTTCCCAGTCTAAGGTTCTGAGCAAGTCTTAACCTGGAGCTGCACTGCCTAAATTGGTTCTCCTCAATAATGCAGTCTTCACTCAAGGTTAAAAGTGATGTGCAGTTGAAGATAAAGCTGTAATAGCATATTTTTTCTACTTTATTTCATACAGGATAAAAAAGTTTAATTGTGTGTGTCAAATCAAAAGCTTGCTTTATTTTTAAATGATGGATACAGATCTAATTTATGGCTACTGGACAGGTAATAAATCTATTTTTTTAATAATGTTTTTCAAACATTTTTTATACATTTTACTTTAAAAATGTAAAATATTTTTCAGTCCACAGAAACCACAAAAAATTATCTAACAACTACATGTTACAACAGCTACACCTCTATAAAGTAGTATGGAAGGCTTGAAGAATCATTACAAAAATGAATCATAGGAAAGGACTTCTGAGTAGAGGAAGTGAAAACAGGAAACAGATGAGTTCAGAAGGAAAAGATATAAACCAAAAGATTGCCCATGTTTTTGCAAAAAAAAAAGACAAATATGTATAATTACATCTTGTACATATATGAAACTAAGAATTGGAATGTAAAACGATGGTGTATAAGCTAGGAAATGAACTAAAAAGCATTGCAACAGTTATGAAGCATAGTCATGATAATGGTTTTGAGAAGGGCCCTTACCAAATATACTGTCCACTGTAAAACAGTTACAGAAGAGATGAAGTACTCAAAGCTGAAAGAGAGGAATCAAGGTATGAAACCCTTTCTTTTAGACAGAACATAAAACAGTAGGCATCCAAAACTGCACTCCCAGAAGCCAGAGAAAAGGTAGCGATTCTCCTGTATACAGAGGTTCCAAGTCCATGGCTCAGCGCATGTAGTGGCTCTCCAGTAGGCAGAGACACTCAGAATGCTAATAAGGAAGACCATCCAAGAGCAAAGGCAGGTCTTCTCATGTCCAGGGAATTCCCTGAAAAGACTAGTACAGGAGCAACATGAGGAAGGTCTCCATATTTCAAAAACTTGTCGCAGGAGTCTCCATCCTTCCCACAGCCTCAGTAAAAGCTGCCAGACTGCAGAGAGATGAAGCCCTTTGGACAGGTGTCCCTGCTCCCTCAGAGCCACGGGGATCAGACAAACACCCTCATCCATGAGGATGCAGCTGGGTTGGAGAAGCCTGAAAGCAAAGCTGTGAGTCTAGCCCCTACCACCAGAAGAATGTGTGCCAGGAGCAAATATCCTGGAGCCACCAATTCCCAGTCCGTGGCTCTGAGGAAAATGCAGTTGTGCCATGGGAGAAGGACCTTGGTGTGGTGCTGGTCAAGATCCTCGAGCTGCAAAGGCAGCAGCATTCCCATGTGCAGCTCAGTCTCTGGAGCTGGCAGTGCAGGAGCAGCAAGAGGAAGATCTCCACACTTGGCTCAAATCTGGCAAGAGTGTCCATCACTGCCAGAGCCTCGGTGAGAGCAGCCAGACTGGAGAGGGAGGAAGCCCTTTGGACAGGACTGCCTGCACCTGCAGATCCTTGGGCATCTCTAAGGTAGGAATGATTCCCAGGCCCTAGTCGAAATATAACTGGAAGCTTGCCTTAAAATGTACATAGTCTTATAAAAATGTGGCTATCAGGTTCAAAGAGCTTGAGCCTGGATAGCCAACAGTATAAATGTTCAGATGTCTGCAAACCAATCATGTAAATGATCAATTCCCTAGTAGGAACATCAGCTATTTTGTCCCAAGACAAGTGCTTGTGGAACAATTTCTTCTCCAAATCTCCATGAAGTTTGCCAGGAAAATCCGGAACAATGCAGCTGGGGAGGTGAAGCCTGAAAGCAAATCTGTGATTCTAGTTCATACCAGAAAGGCAAAGGCAGAAGAATGCGTCCTAGGGGTTGATATCCTCGAGCTGCCAATTTCCAGTCTGTTTCTTTCAGAGTTTTAAACATCATAGTTTTTTAGTTAAAGATTTCCATATAGGAGTTTTGTAACTGTATTAGAAAAGCTGCATAGAATGCTACTACACTGTTAATTGGCCTTTGGAGCGTGGTCCTGGACCATTCGTAGATGAAGGTATTTTAAACTCTCGGCTTGGGGACATGGACGAAGCACACGGTTTGCACTTTCAGGAGGAAATGACTTTCCCAGGGTTATCGGCTGCCAGCTCACAGAGCCTCACACCGAAGAGTGGGGGAAGAGAGGCTTTGGGTGTCTGTTGGAAAGCCTCTGATGAGAGGTGCAGTGAACGTCCATCCCCTCATTCGCAGAGCAGCTCAGTGGTGCGGCCCTTTCCCCTGGGAAAAGATTATCCACAGCAGAAGGGGGTGACATGGCCCATCAAGGGGCCTCACTCCAAAGGGGTCTACAGACCCTGCAGCAGAACACTGCAGCAGAACACTGCAGCATGATGCAACAGACCCTCAGTGTTGCAAGGCACAGTGTCAAACAATTCCCCTTCAAGGGAAGCACGTGGGCATTCCCACCTGACTCAAGGCATGTATTAAGTCAAGGAATTCTTTGGCCTGTACTCTGGCCTGTGGCCGCAGCAGCAGGGGACCCTCACCCCCAAGAAGTCCAGATGGAGGGGAGAAACAAGACATCATTGGACCCCCCAATGGCTGATGTGCTTCTACCTAACCCCTGCCAATCTCTCCCTGTCTGACCACTTCCCACACGCTTCTTTTTCTATTTCTTTCCTCTTTCTTTCTCTGTTCCTCTTTTACTATAAAAATAATAAAATATATCAATATTTTGGCATCCACAGTAACCATTGTTTGGTTTTAATCTCGTTTTTTGGGTATATTTTAAACCTTCAAAGTTCTTTCTGGTTTATACACCGAGACAGGTTTCTTTGCCTTTCTAGGTTTAAACTGGATTGCAACAATGGTTCTGAGGAAAATGCAGTTGTGCCATCAGAGAAGACCCTTGGTGTGGTGCTGGANGGATGAGGACCCCAAGCCACCCCAAATGAGGGAGCGAGTGAAAGTTCCCTGGTTCCCCATAGGGCAGATGAGGATGGAGACCACCTGGACCCCCATAGGAAAGAGAAGGATGGGGATCCCCCTGACACCCTTCAGAAGGGAGAAGCATGGAGACCCTCTGGACACCCCATACGGGAGAGGAGGATGGAGACACCAAGGCCTCCCCCGTAGGTGAAAGAAGGACAGACATCCCCTGGCGCCCCCAAAAGGGAGAAGCATGGAAATTCCCTGGCTACCCCAAAGGGCAGAGAAGGACAGAGAAGCTCCTTTGCCCCCCCGTCCTTCCCCCATGCACCAATCCAGGCTTTGTGCTGCTCACAGGAACAGCAGCTTTGCAGAAAACCATTGGGGTCACGCTTGACAAGATCAAGGTCAGACAGCAATGGGCACTTGCAGGGCAAAGATTCCCTGGGCTGCATTAGGGGGAGTTTTGCCAGCAGGGCAAGGCAGCTGAGAACCAGGCGCTCCTCAGGGCTGTCCAGTGATGGGCAGGAGACAATCAGCACAAATTGCAAGAAAAAGAAAAAATAAAATGCATTTCAACAGAAGACAAAAGTGCTTTTACTCCAAGAGTGATTGAGCACAGGCACAGATTTCCCAGAGATGTTGTGGAGTCTCCTTCCTTGGGGCTATTTGAAACAGGATTCAAATTGTCTTCCTGGCAACCTGGCCTGGCTGACCCTGCTTTGAGGAGGGCTTTGGACTAGGCAGTCTCCAGAGGTATATCCCAGTGTTAGTAGCNCAGAGAAGACCCTTGGTGTGGTGCTGGAAAAGATCCTCCAGTAGAGGACCTGGTGTTCCTATCTTCCAGGAACTCTGTGGCATCAGCAGTGGAGGAGCAAGATCACAAAGATTTCCAGCCTTGAGATATTTCTGCAAGAGCCTCCAGCCCTGCCAGAGGCTCGATGAGAGCTGCCAGAGGGCAGAGGGAGGAAGGCCTTTGGACAGGGGTCCCTGCTCCCTCAGAGCCACAGGGATCAGACAAACACTCTCATCCCTGAGGATGCAGCTGGGCTGGAGAAGCCAGGAGGTAAAATGGGGAGCCCAACCCTTTCCAAGAAGGTGTTCCCAGAGTCAAGTGTTGTGGCAGGAAGTTAAGGACAAATGCAGATCCCCTCCGTCCCCNAAATGCATTTCAACAGAAGACAAAAGTGCTTTTACTCCAAGAGTGATTGAGCACAGGCACAGATTTCCCAGAGATGTTGTGGAGTCTCCTTCCTTGGGGCTATTTGAAACAGGATTCAAATTGTCTTCCTGGCAACCTGGCCTGGCTGACCCTGCTTTGAGGAGGGCTTTGGACTAGGCAGTCTCCAGAGGTATATCCCAGTGTTAGTAGCTCTCTCATTATGTTATTTAGGTTTACTTGCTGGTAGGCAAAGTTTCTGCAAGACACAAGTGTGGAGTTCATTTATAAGCATTGTGATGTGGTCCCATCAAGAGCTCATTGCAGCAATCATCACCAAACAGCTTCTCAGCTCCACTCAACATTTTAGTAAATTAGCTGAAACTCAGTAGCTCATCTGTCTTTTCTTTGAAACAAAGAATAATTAAAAAAAAATCCTCGGAAGCAAGGAGATAAATCAGAATTATGTGGCAAAAATAGCAAATCAATGTATCTCTCTGAGCAGGGCATGCTCTGTTAAAGACCCTCCCTGATTTCTTGAGTGCAAAGCCATGTGGGCAGCTGGCTGCCAAACCCCTTCTGTGATAGCAGGAATCCTAGAAGCAAGGAGCTGTAGAATGGTTTGGTTTGAAAGGGTCCTTTACAGGTTGTCGAACACCAAATCTTCCTCAAAGACCACTGGCATAAATTTCTGAGGCTCAGTTTTCTACCACAAGGTGCCCACAGAGGAAAGACCTTTGCCAACTGTGATTGACCTGGATTGCAACCCCCCTCCAAACTGCAGTTTTCTCCAGAAGGAGGAGTTAGCTTTCTTTCTTCTTTATAAAATATTTTTAGTGAGTTTCCGCTCTTCAGTAGAGAACCACCACACACTAGATCACTCACAGATCTTACTCATGGGAAGGTTAAACAATTTTTGTGTTTTCTTCATCCAGCGCACTTGGTGCTTCTCCTAGGACAGATGAGGAAGCCTATTCAAAAATGATACATTTAGTCCTGGCTGGTTTGACCCAAGTCTTGCATCTCTGTATCTTTCTCAGCCTTCCAGATCCACTAGTTCTGGAAAAACTTCTGACAGATAATAAAACCAAGATCTGTGGCCATTTCATGAGCAGCGTTGGTTCAAGGAGTTTTCTTTGGTTCCATGTGAAAGAAAAAGCTTAAGTCATCTCACAGTCATGCCAGTGCAGAGCAGCTTAAGGGGAAAATACAGAAGAGCAGTTTGGAATGATGAGAGATGAGCTCTGTGATTGAAAATTTTAATCACTGGCATGTTGGCTAGTGAGGTATTGTTACACTTCAGGTGATTTCTCTGAAGCATTCAGTGGTGGGCCAGGGAATCAGCTCCACCTCTGTCGATTCCATCCAAGAGCTCAGACTCACCATACCGAAGGATTCATCCAGCTTGTGGCTTTGGACCCATCATTATAACTTGTGAAAGCTGGTGTTTGCTGTGCTAAGAAGGGGCAGGAATTATCTTCAGTATAGTATTTTCCTTGGTCTCTGAAATAGCCTTTGGCTTGTTTCAGTGTCATTTCATCCTTTCCCAGGTTGCATTTATTCTTGTTCACTTGTGAAATCCCTGGAGTTTTTGGACTGCAAAGCAGGAAGAGCTAAATGTTGACATCTGATACTTGCTTCTTCTATCTCTAAAGGCCTCTCAGAACATGAAGCAGTGGTTTGTGCGCTGCATGGAAGATTGCTTGGGAAAGGGTTGCTGTCCTAAAGAAGGACATAAACCAAATGATGAACAGAGCGCCTTCTCTCCCAGAAACTGAAATCCTGGCAACAACAGCCAGCAGGCTCAAGGAATCCCAGAAGTGTGCAGTGTGGAGAAATTTGTTTGACTGGGGGCAAAGTGTGGATGGATGACTCCTGATTTCACTTACTGCCTCAGACTGAAGCCAGCTGATCCCTCCCATGGGAAGACCACTTGTTTCTCTGGTCCCTTCCCCTTTATTACATTCTGGAGGCACTGAAAGGTATACAAGACATTCGTACCCTGGAAATTAAAAGGTGTAACACAGCTGGTTTTGGTGAGGGTGGTCCCAATCCTGCATGTGCATGATCTGCCTGACATGTGGGGCATGCCTTGTGGCCTAGAACAATTTTGACTGACATCCAGGATGTGTGAAAATGTCACAACTTACCCAATTCCTGTTGGCTATGATAAAACTTCAAGGGAATGAAACCATTGCCAAGACACTTGCTTAAAGCCATCATTGATTTGCATATCCAATCACCATTAAGTGAGTGAGAACAGTGAGCAGACAGACCAGTGTAAACCTTTGTTTAGCAGAGTCCTGCATTATATCATCACTGCTGTTTTAAATGCATGAGAAGGATGTGGGAAAGGGAAGAAAAATCTGACTACAGAGAAATATAGAACATCTGCCTGAGTAATTTTTATTACTTGGACCCTTCCTTAAAAAACCCCCTCAAACAACGACAACAACAACAACACAATATGTGCTTGGTTGTAAACAGGAAATAATAAAAAAATAAAGAGAAATAGAGAAGAAATTACTTTTTTCTTTTCATTCTCTTAGTATTCAGTTGTATAAAAAAGATACAATGGTTAAGGAAAGGCAAATAATAAACATTAGAGCCCAGATACAGGTCTGTGGTACTTAGTCGCCTCATTATTCCATTTTGAAGTCAATGTAAATTAACTGTCTGTATTTGAACTCCATCTCTGATTTTCTGGCCTACATTTCACTCTAGCAAACTCCTCAGCACCAGAGGAGCACTATCTGGTGGGTAATGCTTTCAGTATCCAGTAGCTGCTTGTTAAAGCTTTCTTGGTGTTATACCTGCCTCTATCTGAGTCTTTGTACCTTCCACCCAGCTTAGGACTCCACCTGTGCACCACAAGCTGCTCCTTCAAAAAAAAAAAAAAAAAAAAAAAAAAAAAAAAAAAAAAAAAAAAAAATCACCAGAAGTGCAGGCCTTCCCACAGGAATTTTGGATGGATCACATTTATAAGACCTCCATGGGGAAAAAAATATACTTTTGGTCTGGAATTAGGCAAGTACCACTGGAGCAGCACTGCTCTATAGCCTAGCTGGATTTTTCATATGAGCCATCTTTCAGAGCTGTATAAATAAAGAACAGTGGATTCTAGTATTTAAGTGGCCTACAGAACTACCTGAGTGATGTCCACCCACCCACTATTATTATACATACCTCCTCTCTATGGACACAGATGCTAATGCTTATGTTAGCTGGTCTAAATTTTCTACTGCCATTGATCAGGAAGTGAGCACTAAGTTGGATTTGGGAGCAGGTCCAAATTCAGTCAAGGCGGTTTATTTTCCAAAGAAAATACTGTTGACAATAGAATCGGAGTTTACAGACTGTATCTTCTGAATGCACAGGGACATTTAAAAGCTGCTCCCTAAAATATGGAGTAAATACACAAACTGGCCTCTACATACTGTCCTAACACAGTCCCTGTGTATTCGTGTACATTAGACTGTACTTTTTCTGGTGCTTTTGAAAAAAGGCCCAAGGTGAGGGATTTCAGCAGCTCACAAGGTTTAATGTTGCATGGCACAGTCTGATATTTTTTGCAGGTTTATATTGGCCAATATTAATTGAATTTTATTGAAGAGCTGTATTTTGTTTACATTCTGGCTGGGATTTTGAGATCCCTTCGCCAGACACTCACAAATACCTAACTACTTCTAAAAGTACAGGTTGTGCAAGAAGAAGCAAGAGACAGCCTGTCAAAGCCACGTTAAAGGGAACAGAGCGTTACTGAAACTCTGACAGATCCAAGGAGCCCCTTGATCCTGTAATTTTGGTGGCACTGAGGGGCTTTGCAGGATCTGCCCAGCCTTGGTAATTTCACACAGGCTGTAAGAGAAAGATCTGGCAAGACCTAGAGAGGTTTCCGGAGTCTCCAGGGGCAAGGAAGGAGAAAGAAGCACAAGGCTAAAGCTGGGCTGAGACTCCTCCTCGGTGCACAAACCCAACTCACACAGAAAGGCAAAGAGCCCATCCAACCTAAAAATTGCTCAAGGAGCAAAATAACAGCAGAACAACAGGAAAAGAGCCTTGAAAACTTCTCCTTGCTTCTTAAAATAGCTCTTCCCTGTGTGCCTGCTCCCCCTCCCTCCCCACCATTTATTGGCACCTGTAGCCAGTAATTAAAAAGGGACTTTCATGTTAGGACAAACATGCAGAAAGGAAAAGATTTTACGTTTTTCTTTGCTAGTTCGTACATTTCTGAGTAAATATTATTAAAGATACTTCCATGAGCGACACAACTTCTCCTGGAAGCCAGATGAATTTTCTGGTTTTATTCTGCAATTGACAAGATGATGTCTGGTTACAGTAGAGTAATGAAGTAATTATTCCCTGATAAAATCATAAGGCAAGGCTTCATTTTACAATGATCCATGAACAGAATGAATGAGGTGATGTTGTATAAATCAGAAAGAGTATTTGTCAAATGTCAGTCACTACAACATATTGTGTGGAAGGGAAAACTGGCTTAGACTTTTTAAAAGACTCGTGCTTTGCATTTTTAAATTTGATTTAATTTTAATTTTGAAACCAAAAAAACTTGACAGAAAAACTCCACCAAAACCAACAAACAAAACCCCCAAACCCAAAATTAGTTTAATAAGACTTTTTAAAACAGCATATACAGCAAAAATCCTTTCCAGAAAAAATAAATCTGGACTAGGGAATCAGGACCACTCCTGGTCAGACTTGTGCCTAACCCATTCAGAATCAGTAGTCTCCTGAAAGCATTTCCTTTATTTTCATAATGTTACAGCACATCCCAATCTTACACTTTAGTTTACTGCCTGTTTTGTGATGGAAAATTGTCCTTCCACAAAGGTAGCATGAGCTTTGGTTTTATAAATATCCACCTCTATGATCAAGATTTATGTTTATAAAAATATTTATACTTTCCTCTAGGAGAGGAAAAAGTGTATTTTATAATTAGGCAGGAGCAACAAACAAGATGTGCGATTGCGATTATTAGCATGTGTGAATTCAGAATAGGATGCCCTGTGAAACTTTGCTTGGGAAAAAAACGTCCTGGGCTTGCACAGTAGGTGACTGTTAACTTGCCAGCTCTTGCCAGTCTCAAAATACCAAGACTTACCATATTAGTTCACTGTGGGCCAGAGTCATTTCCCAGCAGTGGGCACTCAAGTGTTAGTTAGGTCTCACTGAGCCCCTGACAGTGAAACATCAGGGAGCCCTGGGCCTTTTCCGTATGTTCTCCTCTTCCAGACAAGTTACCATAACAACAAAGAGACATGTAAAGAAATAAAATTAAAATATAATTAAAAGGAAACAGCATTAGAGAGATTTTATTTATGCACCTGAGATATATCTGTGGGGATATGTGTTTATCCTCAACAAAAGGCTGACCTTCTTAACTTCACTGACTTTCACAATTACCAAATATGCAAATTCATTAATCCAGAGAGATTAAAATATATTCTAAAAATGTTTCTTTATGGCTGAATTAAAATTTATAGCTGTTCAAATAGCCCCTATGATTAAAGAAACTGTTCAACCTTATTAGCTTCTAGTTACATTCTAGCATATAAAGAAAAAGCAGGTGCTTTGCATTAAAATTCCTGGACACCACCTCTTACACAATAATTACACTGAGGTTTAGTCTTTGGATGCTGCTACTTTGAATAAGCAAACTGAAGTTTGTTTAAGTGCTGGTTTAACCAAGTGAGGTTCAGAACATGGTCTGGAACCTGAATAAGAGTAGGTGCTGGTTAGCCAGGGGGTACAATTTGCTGTATGTGGCAACCTGTGTTACTTCTGTTCAAAAGATTTTTTGTTTGCCCATTAAGCCTCAATAGTTCTTTACTTTTGAACAAAATAATGTAAATTTACTGTCTTTTCTGACATCGGGGGAATGCTTGTGAAGTCTTCCTCTTAATGAAGTGCCAATAATTAATAAATATCTTTTTCAGTTTGAGCATTTATGTAAACAGGGTACAGCCATTATAGCAATTAGTGCATAACAAAGCAGGCATGAAGCCACCACCCTTCATGAGTGAATTTATGACCAGCTGATGTGGTTTTAAGAGTGTGATGCTCCCAAGAGGGTTAGTCCTGCCTTCCCTCTATTCATAAATACTGACAAAAGAGTCCTTATTGTGGCATTTCTTTCCTCATCCTCTGTGGACAAATGTGATCTGTTGGGAGTGGCCTGTAAGTCCCCAGGGCAGCTCAGAACAGCAGAGGCTGTGACAGAAACAACCACCATGGGGTCAGCAGAGAACGGAACTCCCACAAGCACCCGCCGTATCCCTCACGGGTACTAATCCCAGCTGTAAATCCTGTGGGTGCTGAGTGAACCGGGTGTGCTTGGGTGATGATCCCTGAACCCCAAAGGGATTTTGCTTTGGCTGTACCCACTGTCCTTTGTCATGTGTGACCGCATGAGCCTCCCTGCATGGATACCCTGTGGCAGGGGCCTGCTGGACAGATGACCACTGCTGGTGGATCTTGCCCTGGGTGCTCAGTCTCACCTACAAGCTCACAACCAACAGTGTGGGATGACTTCAGGCCCAGTCAGACCATCAGGATCTCTCAGAGGCTTTAAATAAGTCCTGTAAGTCACCCATCACCTCCAGGCCATGCTGCTGTGTGAAGGGAGTGTCATGTAGAGCATTCAGCCTTCTTCTGTAGGCTGGCTTACCTTGGCACTCCAGGCACAGAGGATACACCTCACCCTCAAACCTTCCAAATAAATAGGAACAGAGGCTCTGTGCTTGCAGGCAGCCTGTCAGGCTGTCACAGGTGCAAACAGCTTCAATGTTCAAGGCTAGGCTTAATCTGCTGTGTTGTCATTGGGCTGGTCAAGTTAAGTTTTATGATGTGCCCAACACAAGCAGCATGATGTTGGCTTGCCCATTAACATTTAGTAGCTGTGTATACCAGAAGTCACACCCACTATGCACGGATACAGGTTTCTTTTATAGCTGTGTTTCTCTCTGCTTGCACTTCAGCACTTTTCCTGGTGACAGTTTTATTCTGACGAAAATCACGCTCCTGAAGAGCTGCCACAGGAGGGCTCCCGTGTTTAAGGTTTCCAGAGACGAGCACACTGGCAGAGCATGCAAAGGGCTTTATTTCCCTTCACTCCTCCCTTCAGTACTAGGGAGGTCTGGCTCACACATATCAGGGAACAAACAGTTGTACTTTGAGCTGCTCACAGTGGCTGCTATGACCAGGCTATGTTACATTGAAGCTCACCCTCCATGTCTGTTCCATTATATCACTGTTCTCCTGGCCTTCATAATTTCCTAATATTTCCAAACTTAGAATCCTGGTGTGGTAATTTGGTTGGTATTCTTAAAGAACCACATGATGGAGGCCTGTAAAATGAATTTGCCTAATTCACTTTCACTGGCCAACGCAATTTCTCTGCTCCACCTTAACCAAATGCAATAGCTTTATCTTCCTGGTCTCCTTACCAGCTAGGACTAATCCTGCTGGATCACTCTGAAGCAGCTGAATGAATCAGGAAGGAGTTCCAGGAATGCTACAGCCCACTGGTCTGTTCAGTTTGTCCATGGGGTAAGACAGCTCGGCTATGACAAAGGCTCTGGCCCAGGATCCTCACAGAAAGGTTTTAGCTCCTCAGACTGGTTTCATGAAACAATTTCCTGTCCAAAGATGCAGACACAAATGCCTTGTTTTGGAAAAGGCTAGAAGATATAGAGTAGAAAAAAAGAGATGTGGAAATGTGAACTTCTACCTTTTTTCCCCCGCTTCTTATTCTGTAGGAAAATTTCTAGAACGTCTTAAAACTTTTAACACAAGATCTTTTCCATTGCTTCCTTACTAAGTCAGTTTTTCTCTAGACTCAGCAAAACAAGCTCCATTTATTAATGTGAGCTTGTCCCAAGATCTGGTTTTGCCAAGACTTAAGCATTAGAAATCCCCTAAAAATCCTTTCCTTCTCATCCATCCTCCTAGCCTTCCTCTCCCACAACATACACAAGGCACTTCCTTAAGGTTTGCTCTGAGATCAGAGTTTCCTCAGGATGTTCAGCCTCAAAGCTTAAGAAACACTGCAACACATTAGTCACCTCCCTCGCCACAGTTCCCAAACACCAGCAAGCCAGACTTCCAGCTGATGCAATTCATCAGCATTACCCTGACAAATTTCACTGAGGATCTGATCCACAGCCACTTGCTGGCCTTGTTTTGTGGGTAACCAGAGAGGCACTGTATGCAAAACAAAAGTGGGAGAAACTCATCCTGTATGCTTAGGGTCATCTCAAGATTAAATTTTTGCTAGGAGTCAGATACAGATAAAAAGAAGGGGATATATGTGTATGCCTGTTATTGAGGTTTGTAGAAATGTGTTCATAATAATATCATCCTGTAGGAATATCTTTTTGCCTTTTGTGTCCCACACTACTAGAAATAATAAAAGCATGCGCAAGAAATGTCAACAGAGGGAGTACATACAACATGATTTTTACTTAACCGTGTGTGAGAACTCTGCAGTGGATATAATTCACCCAAGGTGAATTAATTTTTTTTCTTCCCCCTTGTGTCTTCTCTAGATTTCCAGGTTTTCAATGCCATTTGCAAGAGGACAGTTTGTACAGCAGAGCTGTGGTGTCTGTCCTGATGTGGGGCAGCTCCTGCCCTCACACCCCAGGCCACAGGGTAGGGACTGTACATGCTGCTTAAGCAGTGGTGACACTTACATTCCTCTGAGGAACAACACATTCCCAGCACATTTCAAAAGATAAATCTGGTGCTATGGTAAAATGCTATCTAACTCCATTGTCACCTAACTCGGCACGAACAAAGGGTGAAATCGGGTGAGATGCATCTGAGTAAATCTACAGGGAATCACGTCCTTAAAAAATTCCTATCAGCTTCCTTGTCAAAGCCCAGCTGTGTTTTCTGCTTGTGTTTTTCTCACTGGATGTGCAAGTTAATATATTCCTAAATAATTTTCCAGAGAAGTTTGGTTTTGTTTTCCAGTTTCACAGAATGGTTGAATGGATTTTCCTCTGACTTTCTCCCAGAAGCCATTGGCTGAGCATAGTGATGGAAAATTTCAGCCTAGAAAGTAGAACCTTTCAGAAACTCAGGAGCAAGGGAAACATTGGACTTGGAACAAAAACTGTTTTGAAGCCTTAACTACAATACTACGTCAACACCCATGTGGGTGCTATGGTACAGACATAGCATTGATTTACACACACAAGTTTTGAAGCTGAGGCAATCAGTGTAGTTTTTTTGTGCACCAGTAACACAAGAAAAACAGAAGATGCACACATCTGGGTTGTGCTGCTGGCCTGATTTGACTCACCAGACTTTCTCAGGAAATGCTTGAGCGTGTTTCATTCAGTAGGTACAGCCGGCAAGCCTGGACAGAGCACCTCTCTCCTTTTGATGTGGTTCCTAGGGCTTGCACATCCTTTGTATCACACAGGCTTGTGGGTGCTCAGGGCAAAATGAAATTGGCTGATGATTAAATGGCAAGCAAATACAGTGGCACCCTCCAAAACCCCTCTGATTCTCTTAGAACATACAAATCAGAGCCTGGGTGACAAACTCATCTCTCAGTTCACTCCCTGAAACCACATGATGGTGCAGAGGATGAGAGGGAGCCAGTCTAAGGCAAGAAATTTGGTAGGCACTCATGGCATTTAGTCCTCTGCAGGGACACCATCATTCATCTTCTGCATGAGATACAAGAGAGAATTTGCTTGTGGGGGCGGGCAGCAAAATCATTTAGAATTATCCTGGATGTGTGATGTAGCCTTCCCATCTTGCTTTTCACCCTCTGTGAAAAACTTCTGCCAATAGATAAGAGAGGGTTTGCTAACACAGCCGCAGCCATTGGATTGCAGCTCACACTGCTTCATAAGGAAGAACTCTGAAATCTGATTGTGCAAGAAGAAGTGCTCACAGAATAGCTGTGGAACAGCTTCTGTGCTGTGGAACAGTTATTGCTGTCTTATAATGCCAGCAGCAGCTCAGGAGAAACCCATTTGCTCCTGATGCCGTTTGAAGCAGGAAAAATAGTTAACTTAAACAGAAACATTTTAAAGAAAGTGACTTTTGGCCTCACTGGCCAGAGCTCCTGTGTTAATTTATAGTTTGGACCACCAGTTGCCAAGATGCTTTTTAGTCTTCAGGTTGGTGAAGCGGTTTTGGGTTCAGCGCAGAAGGTGGTTATTTTTTTTGTAAGCTTTGATCGGTAAAGAAAAAAAAAAAGGTTTTTCATTTTACATTTAAAAGGCAGAATATCTAGCCATTCCTTTGAGAGTAGGAGAGGAATTGATTCTCGCATAAGCTTAGCATAAATACCCAGAGAAGAGAAAATGTATGTTCTCTACCCTAAATGCTTGTGGTTGTTTTGTCATTCTTGTTTCCTATAGAGGGTGCCCTTGTTTCAAAAATTTCCCAGTCTGGGGTTTCTTCTGTCAAAGGGTTGCCTTTGAAGCAGGTCTTCAAGTTAGGTGGTCCAGTCCAGTTAGTAAATGCTAAGCAAGGTAGAAGACAGCATGATTAAACAAGATAACATTACTTATTTTCCCTGCTGTACAAGTCAAGAGCACTGCAGACATTAAAGATCAGAAGGCAGCAGCTGCTCTCCTTGGAGTCTCTCATTACACAGACCCTGCACAGAGCCTCACCAACAGGCTACAACCACCTTTCAGAGTTTCATTCTTTCTTTCCTTTGAAAGGAGAAGAGGCAATGGATTGTTTACATTTGCATTTTAAAATCCATTTATACAGAAACCTTTTGCTTTGTACTGGTTATTGGAAAGAACCTGCACCTGATATTTATAAGAGTTTACGACTAGGTGCATTTTGAACAAACCAAATAAAGTACAGTCAAGCACTGGATAGGTTTTTCTACTGTCACGATGGCAGCAATGACTCAGTGCTGGAAGAGGAGAAGCTTGATCTCTGCAGCTGTCCAGCCCAATAACCTGCACATGATATCCTTCTTCCTGCAGAGCCTTCCATTTAAAAGGCAGCAGGATATTACTTGGGGGAGATGCTGGCACAAAAGGCACAACACAGCCACTGTCCGTTCCTCTCTTCTGTTCTTCCCTTCACTGTTTCTGTGGTGATGAAAACTGCCATCAACTGTCCTCAATAGGAGTCCACCTTCTTCTTCACCAGCACCTGGTGTCATGACCCTGTATCCCAGCTCTATCCTGACATTTCATATGGATGCATTTTTTTAAGTGCTCAAACTTGAATGATTTTAAAAGGAGATAACAAAAATGACATCAGGTTCCTGGAAGTACATTTGGCTAAGCACTGTCAATATTTGAGAATCTTACAGCTAAACATGTCTGCATCTGCCTTAGAGAAGAGGTAGTTGACCCTTCAAGCATTGTAAAAACCCACCCTACCCCCAAGATTCAGCTGCAGGCTGAGAAGAAACCAAACTCTCCCACCACTTCAGTTTCAGTGTGCTGCATTTGCAAGTGACACTCCTGGCTATGATTTCTACCAGTGTTCAGCAGCAGCTGTGCCCCCAGCTGGGAGCTTTCACTTTCTATTTTTAAAATCAGTGAAATCAGGAGCATATGTGGCCTATAATTTACCATGTATTTTTAATAATAAAATCCACTGAGCAGCATATCAGTCTGTAATTCTATGCAGGAGATGCTTTGCTCCCTAGGAGACCCTTTATTGCGTTTAATATACCTGCTTCTATTGGGGGACTGATGTCCTCTGCAATTTGCCATCATCAAAGTGTACAGTACATCACACAAAAAAATCTAAATCATACAGAGTTTGTTGCCCAAGACCAGGCTCAGAAGCAAATAAGTGAAAATAGCTTCTCACTTTGGTGCAAATTTGGAAACAGTGCATGAGAGCCAGTTACACCCCAGATATTCTCTTGTTCCTGGATTGTGGCAACAGTTAGTGAAAACAATATATTTTGATTCACATGCGTGAATTTAAGTAGTTTGTTCATTTAAGTGCTCATGTATTTTAAGCATTGTTATACTTTCAGGTGGCAACTATTTCTAGCTAGAAGAAAAAATGCAATGGGAGAAGGAGGAAGAAAAAAAAATGCAATCTGGCTAAGGGTGAAAAGAAAACTGACATGAATGGCAAAGAAACACGGTAGGGGGTATAATTTTTGCTTGCCATAAACAAGAAGACAAGTCTTTGGGACTTACAGAGTCAATTCATAATGTTTTGGTTTTTTCTCCTTGCCCCTTAGAATTAAGACTACTTTTTTCATTTCAGAGAGGCGTAAACCACAGGTACTACAGCCTAATCTGGGTGTCCATCAGAACTAGGCCTGCTTCTGACTTAGGCTGCTCTAATGTTAACATCAAAAGGTTTGGGAATAACTTTTTGTTGAAGTCAGTAGAGTTACGTGTGTAGCCTGTAAGAAAAGCTAGAATGGCAAATCACACAGGTCTTGAAAGAAACGCAGCATGTTTCAAACATCTCTACAAAGGCAGGTAAACAACTAATTATGTAGCAACCCTTCTGGTGTTCCCATGTGTGTAAAGGTTCTAATTTTTGCCAAGGGAACTCTTTATGTTAATTGTCTTCCTATGTGAGTTTAAAAGGCTACCCAGAGCTTTCTACACTCAGTCCCAGGGGGTGCTTAGAAGACTTGAATAGGCTTACGAGGTTCTGTTTATGAATTATCTTTGACGTTCAAAGGGTGCCTATTTCTCATTTGCTTTGCCTTATTATGATCTGCTGTAATCAGTTAAGCCTTTAAGGTTTCCCTTGAGGACCATCCATCCTCCTTGGAAGTGCCAATGAAGAGGATACATGTGTCCCTGTGGTGCCTTTGGCCGGCAAAGGCACCAGGTCTTGCAAAGGTTTCTCACACATTCTCAGTATATTTGCTCCCAGACTATGTCCAACAGGCTTTCCTCTTCCTGGATGTGTTATGTGGACTAAAACATGGTCGGGTCTCCATCCCTGGTGTACCGGATGATGGCCTTATTGTCACTCATGAAATGAAACTGAGCTACAGTTGGTGGTGATCTCCTTTAATAACCAATCAGGTTTATATTCAGTTTCTCAGTAGTGTTTATATTATATCACTGTACTATATTGTAATTGTTGTTGTTACTGCCTGGAATGCAGAGCAGAGGAATGGGTAGAAAAATCCTGCCTACCTACCTATGTAGAAGTTGGCATATCCCATTTATAATTTCACTACAATACTGCATGGAAAAGGACAAGAAGAAGTGTTCAGGTAACTGTTTCAGGGCCTTACATCTAGGATCTGTGAAACGATATCTTTGACTTGGAGACTTGAATGTGAATGAGATGGGCAATGAATTCTGTCCTCAGGACTAGGATGTCCTGGCCAGACAACCATGGAAAGCTTCCCAAGCTGCTACCTAGCTCATAGGTATACTGAGAAGCCTGTGTCTAAGATAGAAAGGCCTGTGCCTTTCATCAGCTCTAAATTTATGGGAGATAAAATTATGTCAAGCATAAAAGACTGGATCCTGTCAGTAAACACCAGGAGTGGAACATGACTGATGAGAATGATGTGGACAAAGTTGAATATCTCTAGACCTTGGAGCCAGAATTGTTTTCCCAGTGCGATCTTCCCTGCTTTGAAGCTTCTGGGAATGGTATTGCTGACATGTTCAACCCAAAGGTTAGCTGGTGAAAAACAAACACAATCTCATAGCATCATATTTGACTTCTGTTCAGTCATCAAATTGTATTTGTGTCTTATTCACTTCTCTTCTCAAAATATTTCCAATTTTTATACTCAGCCAGTTATCTGTAAAACTCACCAGTAGTAACGGTTGCACTGGGACCAGTACTGTTTGATGTCTTCCTTAATGGCATGGACAAAGGGATCAAGGGCACCCTCAGCAGGTTTGCAGATGACACCAAGCTGAGGGGGCAGTGGCACACCTGAAGGACATCCAGAGGGACCTGGACAAGCTCGAGAATTGTCCCATGGGAACTCCATGAGGTTTAACAAGAGCAAGGGCAGGTGCTGCCCCCGGGTCAGAACAAGCCCTGGGATCAATCCAGGCTGGGGATGAGCAGACGAGCAGCCCTGGCAGAAGGACCTGGGGGTGCTGCTAGCTGAGAGCTGGCTATGCCCTGGCCACTGGGACCCAGAAACCCCCTGTGCTGGGCTGAGCCCCCCAGTGTGGGCAACAGGGGAGGGGAGGGAGAGATTCACCCCTCTTCCCTGCTCAGGTGAGACCCTCCCCTACCCTGTAGAGCTGCCTCCAGCACTGGGATCCCAGCACAGGAAGGACGTGGAGCTAGTCCAGAGGAGGGACACCAAGATGGCCAGAGGGATGGAGCAGCTCTGCTGTGAGGAAAGGCTGGGAGAATTGGAATTGTTGTGCCTGGAGAAGGAAAGGCTCCAGGACATTTTTCAGTACTTAAAGGGGGGCTATAACAAAGATGGAGGTAAACTTTTTATCAAGGCCTTTTGCGACAGAACAAGGGAGGATGTTTTTAAACTGAAGGAAGGTCAATTTAGATTAGATTTGAGGAGGAAATCTTTTACAATGAGAGTGGTAACACTGGAATAAGTTGGCCAGAGAGGTTGTGGATGTCTCATCCCTGGAAAAATTCAAGGTCAGGTTGGATGGAGCTCTAAGCAACCTGATGTGGTTGAAGATGTCTGTGCTCATTGCAGGGGAGGGAGGAGTATCTGACCTTTAAATGTTCCATCTGATCCAAACTAGTCTATGATTCTATGATCCCTGTCCAGGGAACCACTTATTTACAAGAACAGTGCTCATCATTCACAAGCATCTGCTCAGTTCTGCTCCGAACTTAGTAAACAAGGCTCTGGAGAAGCAAGCAAATGCTTTAGCTTTTACAGCATTGAGCTGCTCTGCTCTAGCACCATCTGATGTAGATACAATTGACTCACTTAAAAGACAGAAGAGGAAACTGAAAAGTAGCTTAGCTAATAATGTCCCATGCTTGAACCTGCTTTGGCAGTGGAATAGATAAGATAACGTAGTAGAGCTTTTCCATCCCTGCTGTCTAAAGTCACCATAGGGTCCAGGAAATGGTGAATCAATGGGTTAGCAGATACTTCTGTTTGTCTGTTCTACTGGCTACTTTACTTGCTCTGTATCTCCTGGTTACCCTGGGAATAAAAGAAAACCCTAAAACATATGATGCAATTGAGGAGACACAGAAGTCTGAGACAAAAGAGGTTAAATAAAAGTTTCTTATTACACATTTCAGAAGGTAATTAATTCTGAGCTGTGCTTCAGATTGTCTGGGGTACCTGGTTCAAAAATCTTTCTGAACCAGGCACATGAAATCAGAAACAGTTTTCATCCATGTTAAATGCCTTCCATACAGGCAGCAAATTGACGCTTTCAGACCACAAAGGCAGCATCCTTCCCAGAGGTGGACATGCATGAGGATTGCCTGATTTTTATTAGTTAGGACCAGAAAGTGAAGGATTAGTGGTTGGAGTAACAGTAAGTCAAAGTCCTGGTATAATTTGCATGAAGAGATGCACTCAACATTGCCAGTGCATGAGAAAACTCCTGGGTTTTGAAGCCTGAAGCTTTCCTATACAAAGGTTACCAACTGGTTTAATTTCTTTGACAAACACAAACCTACAAGGAGCTAAGAAGAAAGCAACTTAGTTATATTCACTTTTTGACATGAGATTCAGCTCATTTTCCTGGCAATGAAATAGTCTCAAAGCAGACATTTTCTGTGTCCCATTTACAGTGATATTCCAAGAACAAAAAAAGACAAAAGAACCCACCCATCTCATAAAATGTGACTATGAGGTGCTTAAACCCTTTGGTAAAAGAAGAAAGAGGAATTGAGTTTGAAGTTTGGGACACAGACTTCCAAAAGTCAGAACTACTGGTAGAAAAGAAAGAGTACAGACCAAGGCACCCCTTTTTTCTCTCTCGTTATGCCAGGGGAGGCTACTACTCTGATGAAACAGTGGAAGGGCAGAGGTATAGAGGAGAGTCTGAGTAAAACTGAATGTGAATGCTGATGTCGGCAGCAAGTAAAGCAGCACAGGGCTAAAGGTTCCAAGTTTCTCCAGTCAAGTTGGCACATCCACATGGCACAAAGCCTTTCTGTGATACTAGATCAGGCCCAGAAGTACAGCTCAGCAGCCTCAGCTCTCCCGCTCATTCCATGGCACTGTGAAAATAAATCCATTGTACCACTGAGGCTGAAATGCTGAGCCATTATTTTTCTTTCATAATGTCTGTTTCCAAACTGGCTGTGCCTCTCTGCAAGGTGTAATGGGGGTAACATTCACTGTCAAACGCTGGGAGTGAGTGGGTCATTTTCTAGGAGGCTTCTTTGCTCACTGACAAAGAGAAAATATCTCCTTCACACCCCCACACAGGCTGTCCCAGAGGAACAAAGAATAGAGCAGTGCCTTCTCCAGACATGCCCTTGCCAAGTCTGTTCTTTACAGGGCCTGCCAGTCCCTGGGAACACCAGGAGCACTGCCTAGAATGCCATATATATCCTACAAGATGCATTAATTCATGAGTGTGCCGTCCTCCTACCTAGACTGTGCCTGCAGCCTCTTGTGGCGCCGTCCCAGGGAGAAACTCCTCCTGGTTGCATGTCCAACAGGAGTGTGACATCACCCAGGAGCACTGACAATGTCACTGACTGGCTGGAAACTGTGACACTGGGAAGCACAATTCCTTTCTCCACATCACCACTTCCACCATGGGGTCATCTGCTCAGCAGTGAGTCTGGGGAACTCTGCAAAACAGAGCTCTGCCTCTCACAGCAGGGGCTGAGCTCTGCATTAAGCCTGTTTAGGAAGATTAAAGAGTAAGGAATATTATGACCTTTTGTATCCTACCTCCCTTTCTGCAAGTAAATGGCTCCTAAGAGGAGACAGAAGACCTCACCTTAAGCACTTTCCAGAAAGTAAGCATGCAAGCCCCCCTACCTAAGTCTGCCTGTTAATGTAAATTGTCAGGAATTATCCTTTTAAGAGATAAAGGGGGGGGGGAGAATGAACAGAGAATATTATTGTGCCTTGCAGCCAATTTTAGAGGGAAGCTGATCTGGGATTGGCATAATGCTGGCTCAAATTACACCTGTAAAAGCCCTGTAGACATTAAAAAAGCATTCATTATCCACCCAGACACAAAAAACTCATTATGCGCTATTTTTCCAATCTTGCTAACTATGTTCCTGTTGAAGGACAGTATTACTTGCTTCCTCCAGATTGCTTGGAGCTCATGAGGGTTTGTTTTTAATGACACCCAAGGTTCTTGGCTGGGCTTCTCCCAAATGACCATGGACCTTCATGTACGGATTCCTGGTTCCTCTTTGAAGTGTTCAGGTACATCATGATCCCAAGGCTTGCCCATCTTGCCCATCTTTGCCATTTCTTGGGACATTCACACATAACAATCAAGAGACTTATTGCCCATAGCCAAAAGAGTTCAAGTAGAATCTGATAGCACAAGTGAGGCATTTTGCATATTTGTGAACATAAAAAATCCTGCATTAACAAAGGATGCCAAATGTCTTCCATGATCTATTTAGCCATTTTTCTACAATTTCCTTCCTGCATGGTAGAGAAAGGTCTGTCTTGAATTTAATGATGAATGTAGACATCCCTATTAAAGGCTTAGCTGGACCCTGTAATTAGGTATTATTTCAATTGTGCTGAGACTTTTATTAGCACTTTGGCTTCAGGAGGAAATGTGTTGTAGATTTTAACCATGATATCACAGCTGTTAGCACAGCAATAACCTTTGAGAACCACAGATAGTGTTTTTTCTGGAGCAAAGGCAGCAATTGTACCTCATGGTCAGATGTTAAGAGAAGTTTTGTCACTTAATTACTCTGCAGGGCACAGGTACCACCCTAGGTGTGCTACCTGCCAACCATCTCCAGGCTGAAACCAGGGTCCTGCCATCTGAGGGCACCAAGTCTGTCTGCCTACCCTGGTCACAACAACCCCTTGCAGCTCCAGGCTGGGGACAGAGTGGTTGGAAAGTACCTGATGGGAAAGGCACTGGGGGTGCTGGTTAACAGGGGCAGGTGAGCCAGGTGTGGTCAGATGGCCAAAAAGGTCAATTTTGGCTTGGATCCACAATCGTGCGGCCAGCAGGATCACAGTAGTGATGATACGGTCCCCCTATACTGGGCACTGGTGAGGCCACACCTCAAATCCTATGTCCAGTTCTGGGCCTGTCACTGCAAGATGTAGATTGAATGGCTGGAGTGTGTCCAGAGAAGGGAACGGAGCTGGGGAATGATTTGGAGCACAAGCCTGATGAGGACTGGCTGAGGGAACTGGTGGGGGGCTCAACCTGGAGAAAAGCAGGTTGAGGAGGAACCTTCTCACTCTCCTGACAGGAGCATGCAGCCAGGTCAGGTGGGTTGCTTACCCCAGACCACCAGAAGCAGGACAAGAGGAAATGGCATCAAGCTGGATCAGGGGAGGTTGGACATCAGGGGATATTTTTTCCTGGGAAGGGTTGTCAAACATTGGAACAGGCTGCCCAGCGAGGTGGTAGAGAACCCATCCATGGAGGTGTTCAAGAAATGACTGGACTCAATCCTTTGGTCTAGCTGATGTGGTGGTGTTTGGTCAGAGGTTGAACTCAGCCTTTGAGGTCTTTTCAAACCTAAATGATTCTGTGATTCTACGGCTGTGTGGACAGGACCTTATTGAGGTAACACCTAGCTTTTTTTTGGTTGCATGACTAGCCAGAAATTTCTACCCAAGTTACTCCACCACAAAATGTCTCCAGACTCTCTGGGGCTGCTCTGCAAAGACCTTACACCAGAGCCATGCTGGTAGGAAGGAAGAAGTGTGTGGCAAATGGCAGGGAGCTTGCTCTGGAGCTGAACTTCCCAAAGATGTGGCATTTTCTTACCCTGTGAGCAGGTAAAGGTGTCCTTTGGGTCAATCATATGTGCGACAGCTGCTGCCTGTTCTATGAGAGCTGAGTGCTTTTGGGAATCCTCATTCTAAGCATGTTGCAGCTTTTTCCTCAAGACCCAAAGGTAACTTGGAACTACGTATTTTTTTTCTAAGGATCATAGCTCTGGCTTGAATATGTTCTTCTGTGGACCTCTAATTTAACAAAAGCAGGCACTGGCCATAAGCAATGCTAAATAAAACAGATAACACTACCCAGGTTCCCCCAATGTGAAAGCTCAACAGAAAGAGAGTTGTAGGGGAGGATTTTGTTGCCATGGCTAAAGGCATCCTGCACTGAAAGGGCTTTTTCCTATGCAGATTGCTCAGAAGAAAATAGGATGGTAGACTCAGCAGGACACAGTAGATGAATCACCTCTTATCTGGAAACCCCAGTCCCAGAGTGGATGGGTGGCAGACAATTTGGTGCCATGCAGTATGAGATGGTCCCAGAACCAGAGAGAAGCTGTGATGTGATACCAAGTGGAATCTCAGCCCTGCACTGATGGACTGTGAGACAGGAGGCAGCTGAGGGAATTTCAGCCAGAGATTGTGAGACTTGGCAAGTCTGGGACTAGCACT
The DNA here is from genome assembly GCA_013397315.1 of Donacobius atricapilla. NCBI lineage: Eukaryota > Metazoa > Chordata > Aves > Passeriformes > Mimidae > Donacobius > Donacobius atricapilla. Next base: position 503,018 of record WBMY01017399.1, read on the forward strand.
GCAAAGCTGTTGCAAGACTAGCTTGAGGTGACAGTGCTGTGTTTAAAGAATCTTGTATTTTTTGTACTTAAAAAGACAGGAAAATCACCAGCCTCAGGCTTTCTTCAGCTCTATAGTCACTTGTAAACTCTAGGAAACTGTGTTTCAAGGCAAGGCAAAAACCCAAGGAAGTGAATGAAGGGTATTTGATTGTTTTCCTGCAGCTTTTGGTCTGTGCCTCTCCCACTAGGTGGCTGAATTCCGATTAAAGAAGGAGCATGGCAAACCTTTGCACATACATGTATCATCTGTGAGGATTGAAACAAACGTTCTTCAATCCCATGTTTATTTCTCTGAAGGGCATGGAGGGAAGCAGCAAGAAAAGCCTTAAATGGTGAGAAGTGTTTGGAGGTGGATCCCCTGCACACTCTACCAAAGGTTCTTTCCCTCCATATTGTTCTTCTTGTTCCTCTCCCAAACTTGGTCTTTATCTGTTTTTCCTCTTGAACCCAGAAGTCTTCTTTCCCCCCAGGTTCCTATGCTGTATACTCACAATGCTACAATTCAGGAGTAGGAGAGGAGAATTCCTATTTTTAGTTCCAGCGTATAAAATGTTATCTGGAAACAGGTCATTTTGCCCTAAGTGATCAAGCAGAAAAAGGATATGGCAAGAAATCAAATCCTTAGAAAGGATATTCATGTGGTTAAGGCATTAGCCTATTAATTCTTGAGATTTGTGTTCCTTTTCTGGCTCTCTGACAGCCTCCTTTGGCCCCCCATGGGTTAATTTCTGTTTCTCACTTTTCTTTCTGCAGTATGGGGATAATGCTAACTTATCCAACAGCTTGGTGCAATGAGGATAAATTAATTGCTCTGTGACAGATTTTCAAACACATTAGTGCTTGCTGCCACAACAAAGACTTTAATGTAAACAAATACCCCTGGGAAAACAAGAGGCTGGATTTAAAGATTGCTTTTGAGATAAATTCCTATACCAGCACTCCCACCATGGGCACACACCCACACCAAAGGGAGAAAAAAGGGGACAAATGTATGGTGTCATGCTTTAAAGATCTTGAAAATCAGCCAAATCTGTGAAATGTTAAGGAGACTTAATGCAATCGTTATACATCTAGGGGCTAATTCTCAGGAATGCTGAGTACCCTCTGCTCCCCACTGACTATGAGTTGTTGGTATTCAGAAAATTCAGATGGAAAATAATAATTTAGTGAACAAAGGGCATTTGAATTAATCTTTATTCCTCAACCTGTGCATTTTCATAAATGCAAAACCCCTTAACCATAAGAAGTTCCACAAAGCTTAACTGCTGTAGCATCTGCATGCTTGGCAATCTGTATCTTAAAATACTAAACAGGTACTGATTATCTCTTTTCTCCCTCTCTGATTGTTCCCCCAACTTATGAAAATGTCCTTGTGCGGCTCCCAAGAAGGCAGCTAGGAATAAAACAGGGTGAGGATTTTGCTATTATTTTCTCAAGATGGCCTTGGGTCTCTCCTTCTCTCTCATACGCATCCTGGAGTCCAAAGCTTCAGCAGCCTGTAAGCACACCCCAAAACCCACTGGCAGATTGGAGTCCTTCTCCCTTGCACCCATTTTCTTTCATAAGATGCGGGGAGAGGAATGTGATTTTCCACTTGGTCAAAACCAATGTGCCAGCTTTGAATTTCTTGGAAAAGCAGCTGGTTTATTTCTACCTGAAAGTGGAGTTTAATTCCTTTCTGGTCTGAGACAGCTTTTAAAATGCAATTAACAGTAACACCTGGCTTTTGAGTATGTGTTTGAACTGCTGCTTCCCCGTCTCAAAACACGTCGCCTTTGAGAAAGTTTACACCCAAGACCTGAGCTCCGTGTGGAACCGTGGATAAAATCCTTCCTTTGAGAGTGCGTGTGGGAGTGGGATTTTATAGGTGCAGAGTGGGATTTCATAGGTGCAGAGGACAGGGGTGTGATGGTGGGAGCCGCTGCTGCGTGTGACCGGACGTGGCCTCAGCGAGGCCGGACGGGCCTGAAGGCCGGCGTGACACTCCCCTCGCTGGCAGAGGGTCCAGCCAGGCCAGGGCGGATCAAAACCTGAAGAACGAACCCAAGCCAAGCGCGGGCTGAAAGGCACACAAAGCTCGTGCCCAGAGCGAGCCGCCATCGCTCACCCACGCCTCACGGAACATTTGCTGGGAGCCGCGCGGACCGAGCGCGCGGCGAGGGAAATGCCGCAGGGGCCGTCAGCACTGCGGGCCCTGTTTACCAACCAGGGCACGCTCCCTCGGCTTGGCCGCATCACCCCTCCTCGCCGGTGACCAGCTTTGCCTCAGACCCACCTCAGAGCTCTGTTTTTTTTGGCGGGGCCTGCGACCCCGGGCAACCCAGCCCGCTGTTTGAGCCTTGCCCAGCGCGTTGCAGAACGGAGAACACACGGGTTTTTGTTTCAAAGATATTGCTTAAAATAACTCCATCTCTAGAAAGTTGAAGTTGGACAACACCCCCTTCCACCTCTTTTGCCTCGCTCTCCCCTCTTTGCACAGCTGTGGCTCCCATAGGGACCTAAAGACAGATGTGCCATGAGGATCTGGTTATCATTGCTTGTTCCCACCCCCACCAAAAAAAAGGAAAAAAAAAAGTATTTTTTCTCTGGGCTGCTGAACAACAGCAAGTGTCTGTGAGAAGTAGGGGGGGAGTAAAACATTGGCTGAAAAACATCCCCTGCTCCCTTTCCACCCCCCAGTCATCCTGTGCTCTCTTCAAACACGTTTTTAAACATACCAGTTTTGGTCTGGTTTCCTGGATGGCACATCTTCGTGTCTAGCTGGGCTCCATCCATTTCCTCATGAGACAGGGTAGAACCAAGGTGACAAGATTGATGAAACATTTTGAACGAGTGGAATGGGTGAGGAAACCCTCCCAGAAAATCAGTGGAAGTGGGGTGAGGGAAAACTTTTATTGAAAGGCATTGAGCAAATCTGTTTAAGGAGAGAAAAGGTAATTTATATTCCAGAGACATAATTTGGCATTTCCTCTTGTTTGTCCTACCAAAATGATGAACTGACTAGTTTCATTTTATTTTATTTATTTTTTTATTTTAAATTCAGTACCTGAATTTGCCCATGTTTCATTTTCTTTTGCGGTTTCGAGGTGGGTGAGTTAAAATGCCTGCCTCACCTAGAGTTCAGAAGCAACCAAGTTACTTCCACTTCTGGAGGGTCCTATATTTTATTCCAAATTGGCACAAGATCTGTTCAGTTATTCTTAGCCTTCCTGACACCTTTTTGCTTTTGTTACATTAATGCATGGATGGGAAGAGGGAAGGGACTCTGGCTTCTGGATCCTGTTCCACTGAGCTGTTAATTCACATTAAGAAAGGTCAAGTCTAATAGAGCACTGCCTTATGCTGAGGCCAAGAGGAAAAGGAGTTCATTTGAAAACTCACTGTCCAGGTGTATTAACCCCTTCAAGCGCCATTAGGCTGTGTATCTGTCCCAGCAGCAGCTCTTTTATGGAGGAACCCAGAAAAACTGGCTTATTTCCCAGCTTTCAACTCCAATTCTCTCTAGCTCAGATCACATATCTGCTACGTTCCTACTGCTGCTTAATCTCACCTTGTATCAGGCTGTTGCCTGCCAGGAGTAAAGACTCTCCTCCCTACTAGGGTGTGGAGTCTGTACATGTCTGTTTATTTATCAGGGCACTCTATGCAGAGGGAAAAAAGGCCGCAAAACCCACTAAACAGGATCATTAATAATTTTTTTTTTTTGGATAGGCAAATGCAAAGGTACTCTCTTGGGTGCAGTTGGAAGAGTTTTGTGTCTTGGAGAAAGCTAGAAGGGTGAGGGGATACCATGCACAGGGGAGTTGATCTTTGCTACTTGTATTCCAGCTGTGAAGTAAAGGAACTGAGTAGCCTAGAGGTGCTGGCTTCTGCCTGACACCCTACATATGTGATTGTAAAATAGGATGACAAAAGGAAGGCTGGATGGCTGCTCAGAAGGTGCTTAGGGAAATGGAAAAAAAGTTCATCAGCTGAAAGACAGAAATACCTCTGTTTATCTTGAGCAGAAGTAAGAGGTATGAGGAGTGAAAGAAAATTTGCTTTTGTTGAAAAGAGAAATACAGATCATGGTATTTGGCCACAACACAAAACATGAATCTGATTTGAACACTTTAAGAAAACAGAACTCTGGGCTCAGCCTCAAGGGAAAGAACAAACAATTTACTTTTCACTCCGCCTCAGTTCAGACCAAGTTGAGAAACGCTTTTCTGTGACAGGAATAGAGCATGATGAACAAAACAAAGCAAAACTACCCCTCTGGAACTGTAGGTGGTTCTGCACAGAGCTCGGTACTGACCTGACTTCTGTAAGGGAAGAGCCCCAGGCAGTCTAGTGAACACAGATGCACAGCCAACGTTGGCTCGCAGTGCCCAAATGAACTTGTTAAAATACAAAAAGACTGCAAAAGGAAATGAAAACAAAACAAGAGAGATATCCCAGCTGTGTATATTCTACTATTTCAGGATGTCTACTTCTACAGGGAACCTTTCTCCTTAACCTCAAAACAGTTCATCATCAAATCTTTTTTTCCGAAGAGGAGCTACTTTAGTGGTGGGTTTTTCTTTTTAGTTTATGTCTCACAGTGAGACTATGCGTGTGATATTTTTTACATCTATTTCTATGCACATGGGAACATAATGGTTCCTGATCAATTTTATGGAAGCTGTGTATGATGACCTTTGCAAAGCTTCTCTGGGCAGTGGCAATCTCAAATAAAACTTTGAGCTAGCACTAGCGTTGGCATAATACACCAGATGTCCCTTTCCTCACAAATAAGGACCAGCAAGAAGCCACACTGACCAAGTGACACAGTGGGGAGCAGCGGTGACATTTGCTGGAGAGTGAAGGGATGAATCCCCGTTCAGCGGCACACAGTGCTCCTGGTCAGCGCTGCCCTTTTCCAGGCACTCTGACGCCCCACGAGGCTGGCAGGCACCCTCCCTCCAGGAGGGGAACTCCCTCAGTGTTGGCTGGGAGAAGAAATTCAAGTCTTTGCCCTGTGTCCTTCGAGAAAACAAGAATCTCTCAGTTTGCGTTTATGAGAAGATTTCACATTTGATTCCAGCTGGAGGGAAATAGAGAAAAAACACACCCTTTCCTTAGCCAGGCTGGAGGTTGTCTGCACACACAGACTGGGACTGTAGATTATTCCACAATGGTTTGAGTATGCCCCACTTCCCAGCCCTGCCAAGAAAGTCTTGATCCCGGGGGAAAGCAGCACATCCTCAGGTGTGAAGGCCTCAGAGGTGGGCAAAGCATGAGGTGTGGTTGAGACAGGCTTTGTGCCACTCCATTTGGCACAGCTAATGACAAGGTTCCCCTCTGGCTTGCCAGAAGGGGCTGCTGCCTGCAGAGCACCTTCAGTGTGTAGCTCAGCTGTGAGAATATGCATGTTGGGAAAGTCTGCTCATGACTTTTGCTGCCGGTTATTGGTTCCATGAAGGCCAAGGCATTTTTGCGCAGAATCAGAAATCCTAGAAAGAGTCCCAAAGCACAAAGTTGTTCAAAATCTGAACTATTTCTGAGGGAAGAGGCTGAGTTCAGGCTGTTATAGACAGAGGATGCCAAGTCTGGATCCAGACACAGATTTCTTGAGAAAAGCTCACACGTGAGAGTGCAATCTCTTCCCCAAAGGAAATAAGGGTGAGATATGCAGTTCAAATTTCGCCACACCTTATGTGTTCATAAATGTGAAGCTCCAGGTGAGACATCTCCACTTAAATCGACCAGAGACTCCCCAGGTGCAGGCACAGGGCAAGAGCCAGCGGACCAGCTGGCCTTGGAGCCCTCTCCAGCTTTGAAGGACAGGATCTGCTTTGGAGAGGAATGGCAACCTAGATGGGAAGAAGATGGGAACCAAAGTGAGCACAAACTGTGAAGGGGTGGGAGAAAGCAGGAGGGTCAAACAGATGTCACCCTGAAGTCCCAGTTCTCACTAGTTGTCTTTAACATGCTGCTGTGAGTAAAATACCTAGAAAATGGCATTTTGTGTCACCTCTGTCCTGCTCACGTTTCTGCTGCTCGAGAAGGGAGGATCTGTTACAGTGTCTGGTTTGCGCTAGCGGGTGTGGTAAATGGTTTCACGTAGCACCAGCTGTGGGCTCCACCAGGATTATGTTTGAACACCTCTGTGCTGTTTTCTTTACCTTCTGTTGTTGTCCCACATTCTGCCATGGCCTGCAGCAAGGCCGGGGAGGAGGGCAGGACAATTAGACACAGAGCATTAATGATCATGATAAGAAGAAGAAGAACCGATGCTGAATGCAATTCCCATTTCTCATTACTATGCTACTGTAGCTATGGTTTGGCTGTCCTCCTGGCCTTGGCAAACACGATCCACTTCATCTCCTGCTTCTCCTGTTGGCTGGGCTCCCATCCTCCTCTTGGCTCCTGCCGCCAAACTCCTGGCTGGCTGCAGTAATCCCACATAATATTTCACGCTAATTTATATGAAGCCCGTTACAAAGCTCAGCAAGGAGACACTGTTTCTTTTTCTTGATACAATTAATCACTTGTAGCTCTGCCCCAAGGACCAGCCTGTCTCCTGTGTAACTGCTCCTTTCTGTCAACTGCGCTAAGAAAGCACAGCGCTGCCCAGGGCAGGCAGAAACCTCTTTCTTGCTCCCTCTCCCACAAAACCCCAGGGGAAATCACTCTCCTGAAAAGGCCCCCTGCCTCTCTCCTACCTGTCTCACACAGTGCTGGAGCGAGTGCTGGCAGAGACCTCCGCCTTGTCCTGCAGCCCACCCTCCCTCCCTGCAGCCTGTGCTGCTCTCCTGCCTGCTCAACACCTTGGTGAACACACTCCAGCTGCTCCCCTTTCTCATCCTGTTGCTGGGAGTATTGCATGGGATTGCTCTTGCCTCCTTTCGTTTCCATTACTTCATGCTGTCTAGTTAATCTTGTGGTGCACAACTCCTTCTTCACCCCTCCTTTCACACCCACCTCCCCTCACCCCCCAAGGCTTTTCAAGTATTTCTAGTGTTGTGGCTGTTTCGGTTTTGGTTTTTTGTTGTTGTTTTTTAAAATACCCCAGAAAGTTAACCCACAGTCTAATGTTTCTCTGGCAAAACAGAAGACCCAAGTCTCCGGGCTTGTCAATCCAGGACCTCACACTAGTACTGAAATTCAGAGAAACAGGAATAAAAAATGGATCTCTTTCAGCTTGCAACTGTGGGTGTCCATTCCTTCACTCGATACTTCCTTGCTTTGGTCCGTCTGGCACATCTCCTACTTTCTTGTCTTCCTCCTTGTCTCAAGTATAGCATCAAGGAAGTAAGTAACAAATATATTCTTAACAAAAACCTATATCTCCCTTTTTAGCATCAGGCCCAGAAAGCAGTTGAAAGATGCAATCTGTTTTCTGCTATTCCTACAAAATTTGGGTTCAACAAGAGATAGTAAAGGAAAAAGTAATTTAATTATGTGTTTAAGAATTCTTAAGATGAATGCTAGAAGAACTGGCTGTATTTATTTTTCAAGCTAAGTACCCAGAATGTCCCATTTTCCCTCCCTGAGAATAAACTCAGGCCATGTGTGGTAAAAGAAGGAAACTAAATAAGAAGTTGGCCTTTTTCTCTTGTTTCCCACTCCACAGATTCATTATGGGAATGTTCTGTATTCTCTGAAGCACAACCACTGATTGCTGTTAAGTGAAATACTCTTGCCCAATAGCTGCGGTTCTTGTGTTCAAAGCATATTTACAAGTTCCCAAGGAATTTGGGAAACAAATCTATTATACTCCAGAAATATTTTCCAGTTGTCACTGGCTTACCTGCCAGAGAAGTATTTCCTCTCAGCAGAGAGTTATCTTTCACTGGCTCTCCAAGTTGATGCATTTCAGGAACCCATTTGCAACCTGAGATTAGAACAATAGAAGGGAGGTTGTAGTCACATCTATCAGGCAAAACCATTTCTGGAGGTCAAATTTGCATGACAGCTTTCTCACAGTATTTTTTTTTTTAATGATTCAGTAATTTCCTTCTAAATTGATCCAGTACATGAATGGCTGAACAGGCAGCAGTACCTGGTGGCAATTGTCTAGAAATTATGGCATTACAGTGAGTAAAATGTCAACAGGGCAAACTGTGGGAGAAAATCATGTTATGAATCTAATATTTATCCAACACTTATTCCTCTGATCAGGAAATCTCCAAACTATTGGCTTCCAGAGTACAAGACAGCATACAAAGGGAAAGATCACACCTGGAAGAAATAGGCACCTGTTTCTTTTACTTTTTTTTGGTAAGCAAATAATAATTTCTACTGCCAGAGACAAGATATGGGGCCTGAGGAACCCTTTTCACCAGCCTCATTTTCTTATTGCGAAAGCTACAAAATCATTGTGTGTGTCTGTGTGTGTGTTATTTTATTTTGGGTTTTGGTTTAATTTCTTTGGGTTTTTGCAAGGTGGGTTGTAGGTTGTTTGTTTTTCAGTCAGCAGCAAAATACTTTTCTGTCAGTTGCTTTTTTTTTTTTTTTGTTATTAGATGTATATTTCATTCATGCCAGTTTCAAATTTTGCAAATTTACATTAAAAATAAAAGAGATAACTACTTTTCACATCTTTGTGGAGCACTATTTACTACCTTCAGAAATGGCCAACTCAGAAGACTTTTCTTTGAACAGTTAAAAGTAGAGAAGTGAATTTTCAGGACAGCTTTCATAAAAGGAGAAGGAATTGAAACTAAGATATACAGTGCCATATATTTTCACTATGTTTTTGGAAGATAGTAATTTCTTACTACTGTTTTAGTAAAAAATACTAAATACTACAATCTTTTACTTTAGACTTAGACCTGATCGAAGCTGGGATTAAAATGGTTATTGCAGGACCTTGAAGCAGTCAGAAGTTTGAGGGAGACTTGCTTGTATATTTTCCTTAAAGCAAGAATTCCCCCAGAACACCAAAAGGAATTTCCAAAACTCCAGAGCTGGCATTTATTAGAACCTGAATTAAATTCTGGATCTTTTTACAACATAGAAAATGAAGGTGTTCAGGTTAACATGTATGAAAATACAGGAGTTTGACAATAATTCTCCCTGCCCATTGGAGGAGGTGATAATTTCGCTCAGGCTAGCTCATAGTATGACAGGATTTTGATGTGCACCACCTGCTTCCTGGGATACAGCAGCTCTGCACAGGCTTCTCTGGGACCCTGGGAACAGCTCCTCTCTTCCCATCACCTGGGAGGCCTGGCTCTGTGCCTGCTGCCTGCTCTCCTCAGCAGCCCATGATTTTCTCCCTGACTCAGAGCTGATGTTTGCTGTCCCCCTACCCCAGGATTTATCCGTTCAGATTCTCCCAGGGAAGAAGCAGTATTCCCGCTTTCCCTCTTGTCCAGCAGTCCAGGCAAGGAAAAGAGGCAGTTCTCCTTTCTACTGCCCAACCACTTCATCTAAAAATATACCCCAAGGAAGACTGTCTTATGCTTGGAAATAATAAGTTGCCAACAGACAAAACCAGAAACTCCCTGTTGCAAGACAGAAAAAAAAACCCCTTATTTTTTGTTCTTTTAAAATAATGTTCTATAGGGAACACAGCTTGGTGTCCTCTCTTACTTCCTTCAGCTTCCAACCTATGTATCCTACTCTAAGTATCTTTGCAGGATAACTGCCCAGTAACTGTTTTATATATTGGAAAGTTCTTCGAGGGAGAAAATGATGCCAGTGTCTGTGCTGCTGTCTCGGGTGTTGGATGGAAAATTGCAATGACAAGCTGTGGCACCTGCATTCCTGCACCTATGCCCTGAGGCCTGCCTAAGAGCACCTTCAAAGGTGAATCACAAGAGGCCTGCCCTTCCCAGAAGATTTTCAAAGATATTTTTAGGATGTTTGAGGTTTTTTCTTCTTGTGTGGCAAAGGGAGAGATAGCGTTGCACAAGAATCTGTTGATCTCTCAGCTGGAAAGGAGCAGTAATTGTCTTTGAACACCACAGCTGGGGCTCCTAATTCCTGGGGAGTGAATGCTGCCAGATGTGCTGACCTGGACGATGCATAAGGAACTGAGGAGGGGCTCCTGAATGTAAACCTGCCAGTACAGTGTGAGAGGAAGTAGGTAGCCCAGCCTTTATTTTTGAGCCAACTGTGTGTAATTTCAGGGCTACCCAGAGATTTAGCTTAAGTGCTGTCTTCCGTACATCAAAGCTGTGAATCCGGGCTGGATGATGGAGAGAGCCATGGCCTGCAATATGATCCAGCATCTCCTTCAGACATGCCAGGAGGCCCATCTATTTACTTAATGTTTTTATGAAAGCAGTGGGGAGGAAGAGCTTCTATTTGGCTGGAGAGATTTATTTATTTATTTGCTTATATTTATAAAAATAAGTACAAAAGAAGTGAAAAAAATGCCACTCTTCTGGTGACAGAGGTTACCAAAATAGCCTTTCAAAGATCAGTGACAACTCTGAAACTTCCCTGCAAAACATAACCCACCACTATTTGTTTCTGGTGAGTTACCTTTACAGACTGCCCTTTCTGCTTCTTTCGCCCAGAGGTCGTAATATTTTTTTCCCCAACACAAAAGATAAGCTTAATCAGGCTTCCAGGATGCTCATTAGCAGGATCCTGGGGAAGACTGAAAGCAGGAATACACAGTACCTCCCCAAGCTGAGGACAGCAGAGGAGAGTACCCTCGAAAGCTGATGTGCTTTCACAGGCTCTATCTGATGTCAAGTCATTCGATGGTGAGGGACCATGGTAGTTCAGAGGATGGAGGGTGTTTCAGGAGACAGTGGCTGATGAGGAAGCACCAGGCAGGACTTTTCAATAGAAAGCACATTCTAGAGCAGCACATCACCAGCTACAATGCTGTACTGCTGTACTGCTGCTTTATCAATATTCTGGGAGCCACAGGCTCTGTTTGTGAATCTTGAGCAGTTCATGTCATAATGTAATGATTTAATATCCCATCTGTCTCTGGACACTGACAGAAAATTCCCCTGGGCATAAGCTTTGGCAATTTGAGATGCTATTTCTCCCATGAATAACCCATCCCAACACAGGGCATTGCTGCTCTGTGGCAGAGATAAAAGAACGAGCTGCAGGTTGCCTTGCATCATCTCCACTGATAATCTATTGCACCCAGGAGAAGGAAAGCTTGCATTAATTGGACCTTGAAATGAACAGCCTGAGCCAGAGACATATGTCCTGTCACACCATTCCCTCTGCTTGGCAGCCAAACCTGCCAGATGGCCCCGGCCTGGGAAAGCCACGATGCACGTGAGTCTGTGCCTTGGGTAACTGAGCAGAGGCAGCTGGCTGCTGCACCGAGGACACCATGGCAGTCACAGAACCCTGATGAAACAACATGTTTCTCTCTCCATCTGCACTGCTTTGAAGAGCTTTTTTTGAAAAACAGACAAGGTTATTGCCATGTTTCCAGTAAGAAAAGGAGTTCATATTTTTTGAGATGTTAAAGGATTTTGGCCGGAAAAGAGCCTGTAGTTATTTGCACAATTTTACTTGTACAGACAACCAGGTACAGATGGTTTCATGGAAACTCTGGCTACATAACAGTATTAATTTTGTTTGAGCCCTGAGACTACTTTTGGGAGCTTTCAGAAACTTGCAGGAAGTACCTTTCATTTTCATTTATGTATAGATTTATTGTTATTTTTATGTATTAAATAAATGGAGAATCTTTTACTTTGCCTCTACTAGGTTTCATGATAAGAAAGAAGATGTGGTGGAGGGGATAAAAATCTTGGCTGAACTAATTCTAAAACAAAGCCCATGGCAACCCAAAAGTTGGATGCTCTTTCTAGAAAACCTGGTTTTGAGAGCCATGGGCTCCTCTGAGACTGCCTGGACTACTTGCTTGTGTTGTGGCAAAGCAAACAAACAAACAGAGTAAAGGAAAGATGAGAGGGTCCACTGAGATTTGGGTCTTTCACTGTCTTTTTCATGAGTAATGAATGGGTGACCGCACAGACTTGAAAAGCCCTGCAATGCTTGAAGCTGCTGCTGACTTTCAAGCAGGCAGAATGTAGGTTTATCTGGGATTCACTGACAGTGTTAGGGAGTCAATTTGAGGGGCTTCAAGGCAAACCAGGAGTTTTTATGGCTCACATGCAGGAGGAAAAAAATTAACAGCTGCTCTTTACTCTCATCAGTGGTATGTAAGCAGAAACTTCAATTATACAAGAGAGTCCTAAGTAACTCCTGGAAAGGCTGTCTCACCATCTTGGCTGCCTGGAGACCCTTTTATGAGTATGAACTCAATCCTCAGCAGCAGTAGGGAATCTCCTGTTCAGCCTGAGGTGGCCATGTATCCCAAGGTACTTTCCTGAACATCTGGGTTGTCTCAGCCCCCCTGAAGGGAAAACTCTTTCTGCTGAGCAATGACACACCAGGTACAAGGAGCATGAAAAGTGTTGGCCAGAAAAATGACATAGGGTCTCTGAACACAAGCATGCTGTGTTCCATTGCATGGCCCTTTGCTCTCTTTTCTCCTTGAGTTCTCTCAGCCTGGTCTCAGAGATCTGTAATCACAACTTTAAGAACTTACTGGAGCAAGTTCTTCCAAGTTACTTGTGAAAAATGAGAGGAGCTGTTTACTAAGCAAAGCATATCTAGTCCTGTCCTCTATGCCTACCGGAGAAGGCAAGAAAAATCTTTTTGACTGCACATTGTGGCTACAGCAATGGTTCCCCCTTTGCTGCCAGAAAAGTACTTGGATATGGCCTCTTCTCCTCCATTTAGGTTCTTTCCTTTCTGCTTCATTGCCTCTCCTGAGAGAGCACTAGCAAAACTTTAATGCTCATACACAGGCTTTGGATGCTTCTTTGCCTTTAATCGAGACAGTCTATCTATGAAGGTAAAATAAATTATTATTTTTATCATGTGGAAGATTATGTTATTTGAAGTAGTTGTGTAGATGGAAAAGTTTCTAGATGTGCCTTGTACTGTAGAATTCAAATAAGTACCTGAAGGGTAACAGAAAGAAAATTTCTGTCTCTGGTGCTGTCATGGTCTGGTACCTTTCATGAGCAGCAAATACATTTTTCAAACAACTATAAAGAATAAAATGTCGGAGCTGATAAACTTAAAAATATATACTATGAAAGAAATCTAGCAGTAGAAACATACCATGGAAGATATTTAATTCCCTTTGAAACAGGCAATGGTATCATAAAGAGGGAAAAGTATAAGAAAAATGGGGAAAACTAAATTAAGTTATTAACAACTAGAAGAAAACCCAACCGTAGAGCTGAAAGGAAAGGAGGCTGCAAGCTGAAAACTATACACTTTAGAGGAGGAATTAAACCAAAACCAAACAATAACTTTCCAGTCTTCTCTTCTAGCACAGAGCTTGCCCTGACCACAGCACTCCGTGCCTGATGGGAATGCAGAACAATAGAGGGCTTTGAAGATAAATTGTTGTTAAAGTCAGAAGGAGCTCGTTGGACTTTCCACAGATAATAAGTCATGGATCTTCAGCCAGCAAGAGGCCACAAAATGTCACTCAATATGAAGCCTAAAATATAAAGACTGAAGCCTTAGATTTGTTCTGTTTTTGACTAACTATAGGTTTCCTGAAGGAAATTAGATAGCTAGATATAGAAAATGTATAATAGTCTGAACTGCCATTTATGAAGTGAATCATAATGACTAATGCTGAATTCATTAGGCTGGCCTTAGGTATTTTTTTCCCTAGTTGGAAATGGAAAAGATTTTTGGGTTTTTTTGGTTTGTTTGTTTGTGGGGGTTTTCTTTGTGTGGTTTTTTTTGTTTGTTTGTTTGTTTGTTTTTGGGGGGTGGGGGGAGCCAGAAATATTTGACTTACAGAAGAAAATCACAGTTGCAGATAGTCATAAAATTTTTAGACCAAATTTGAGACAGTTTTTAGAAGAGCTTCTTTTCCCCTAAGCATATTCACTCTATAAAATTGCTGAGCTCAGATGGATCTCAGCTAAATCTCTTGATAGCTTAGAGGCAGATAATTATTCACATCTGCTGTGAAAGGGAATAGTGGATCTTTGCTGTGAAAATAATAGAGAATAGTGGATCTTTGCATTACTGCTGCTGTCAGGAACACCCTCTAACTTTACAACTGGGTGATGGGATTACACACATGCTTTCAGTTCCCAACGGCTTGGGAGAAAAAGAGAGTTTGTTCATTATAATTCTAAGAAAATACAGATATAATACACAAAAAAAACCCCTCAAAGCAGACTGATCAAAATCTATTCACCTGGAGAAGGCTAGCATAAATCCGGTATTAATTGCTGAGGAAAATCTTGGCTGTGTAGATACTATGATATGACTCCCAGTCTTGTTCATCCTCCATTTGTGCTGTGCTGGAGTGGACATGACCATGGTTCAGCTGTGAAGTGATTGCAGAGCAGCAGTTTAGTGCTGGGTGATAATAAGCAGCAGGTAATTGTTGGGTGGAGGGTGAGGAGCAGCTGTAGCTGTGTCAGGCTTCCTTCCCTGCATGAGGAGCTGACACTCAGTGCTAGTAAAAGGCTCAAAATGCTCCTCTCTGTCACTAATCAGAGGTCCAGGACACAGCAGAATAATTTCTTCTGCAATGTTTCTATGACTGCCTGCTCTCTGGACCAGGTGGATTCAGAAAAAGGATGTTTTATGTTAACTGGCATGCATCCATTGTCCTCTTCCAAGAGTCCACCTCAGATGGGGATGATTTTCTCTGAAAAATGGCATGTAAGTTTTACCCTGAATCAGATGCACAAGGCTGGTGTCCATAGTACACAACATTACTGCAAATTGGATAGGAAGCCAACTTTTATTTCTCAGAGCTCGCCGCCTGCCATAACATCTTGACTTGCTCCACATGTTCCCTACACTATAAACAGAGCCCTGAGTAACCTGACACAGTGTCACAAATTAAAATAAGAAATACTGCTTTAATTAAAACACTAGAGTGAATTTGTTCAATAATTAGCAGTTGGATTTTTCAGGGAGGTGGTGGGGTCTGCTGTGTATGTTCAGAAAGGGACCACAGGCTAAGATACACACTATCTCCCTTGAGGGCATGAAGTAGATTGATTAAACAGTGCCACAGGTCATGCTAAGATTTATAGCCAAGGTCTCTAATGTGTTTTTTGAATGAAAGAGTAAAACCCCTATGGTTTTCACTTCAAAACTTTTGGCAAGCTCCCTATTAACTCCACTCACATGCCAGCATGGTGGGCAGTACTGGGAGGGTACTTTATTCTAAGGTACTAAAAACTGTGATTAGGCAATGATTTATGGCCTTCCTTAAACTCTGAAGTGACTTTTTTTTTTAATAGGAGTATTTTTGGCTGGGCTAATTGAACTAAAAGTTGACTGATTTATGATTTAATTTACAAAACCTTTTGCCACACCTTTAATGATGAAACCTCCTCCTTTTTTTTTCCACTGAGGCATATTTTCCATTACTGCTATGCCAGTATAGCATTAAAAAAGCAGTTGCCATCTCAAACATCACTGAAAGGCTCCATTTCTTCTTGGAA
Organism: Donacobius atricapilla; assembly: GCA_013397315.1. Taxonomy (NCBI): domain Eukaryota; kingdom Metazoa; phylum Chordata; class Aves; order Passeriformes; family Mimidae; genus Donacobius; species Donacobius atricapilla. Next base: position 518,520 of record WBMY01017399.1, read on the forward strand.
GCTGTTTAAATTATATATTTAAACTCATCTTTCCTCACCTCCTTCTTCCCCCAAACAGTAAAAGAAATTATTCCTACAGCATTTTTAAAGCTTTCATGAAGCCTGAGCATCTGTCCTGCATAGAGCCAGTCAATGAGATTAAGGGTTGTTCTGTTATTTTCTTTACAGAATATGTGAGCTTCTCATGCTTTGGTACACACACCCAAGGGGGTGAAATCACCCAGGAGCACCCTCTTTAATACACCACTTCAAGCTGCTCTAAAGGCATAAAAAACAAAAAAACCCTCTTCTCCTAAGGCAGTTTAGTGTGGAAGTCACCAAACTGTTTCCATTTATTGATTTCATGATGGTTTATCTGAAGTGAGAGGAGAGCAAAGGCAGGACAGTTGTTTGCCAGTTCCTTTGTCCTCCAAATGGAGCTCTGGAAGGTCAGAATTGGTATGGGTGGTGACAGTGACTCGTCCCTATCTGTCCCTTTTCCTGGAAGCTGAAGCAACAAAGGATGACACAGAATGGAGGCTGCAAAGGCTAAAATCTCCCATTTCCCTATTTCAGTCGCGTCAATTCCGTGTCTTTTGAAAAATCTACCCAAAACTTTTGGAAATCTCCCCAGTTTTAATTCTTCTACGGGCATTTCAGACAACATGGAATGCAATTCTACTCTTTTTAAGACTTTCCATCATTCACTTAGTATTTCTCAGCCTTGCTGCTATTACCTTCAACATTCACCATTCAAGCAAGCAGTCACTGGAATCCACATTTTTTCTGAGTCCACCTGAATTTTTTAGTCATGTTTTGTGCTGCCAGTAAGACAGCACTTGAAACACATCTCAGTGCCGTGGAAAATCTATAATATCACCAGCAAAATTGGCTGAGTAATTGAAAAAGAGAGCAACTCTGGTCAAGTCAAACTCACCTAGCTGTATGGAGAACAACAGATAATATTTGGAACAGCACATTAGTCTGTATATGTGAACAGAAGATACCAGCCATAGAGGCACCCCAAGATTATAATCTGATCTTTTACAATGCTTACTTTCATGTACTTGCTGTTTTCAGTAGTTTCTGGCTATTTCATTACAGAACAGTATTAACACATGAGAAAGAATAGGACTATCAAAAAGGTTTACAAACAAAGCTATAAAACTTGTTGTTCCACTCCTCTAAGGAAAGCTCCAAAGCTGTAAAAAATGGGCCTGAGGGGGTGTTGAAACAGAGTTTTTATGTCAAAATGTCTTGCAGAGCTTGTCAGAATTCACAAAAATCCATAAACAGATCTGGGACACACATAATACTCCAAGGCAATGATTAGTATGTGGAGAAAGACAAGAGAACTCAGAGAGATTTTTCTTTCAAAGATTCACATTCGTCAGACAAATTGTTCACAGCCAGAATTGACCACGAGTCTGCAAAATGAAGTTTGTTTGTTTGTTTCTTTTTAATGGTTGATACAGAAAGCTGTTTTATCTTTGTAATAAAATAGAACAAGGTAATAGAAATTACATAGGTGAACTTATAGACATATATGGAAATTATAGATAACCCACACTGAAGATTATAAACTAAAATTAAGTAGCATCATGGGAAAAAAGAACCATTTCTGATACCTCTTGGGGGAAAAAAAATCAATGATGTTACAAGAAAAGGAAGCGAAAACTTTTTGGGTTTGGGTAGTTTTTTGGTGGTTTTAATTTGTTGGGGTTTTTTTGTTAGTTTGTTTTTTGTTTGTTTGTTTGTTTTTCTTTGAATGGGGGTGAATTTACTGAAGTAGGATGGGGAAGGTTTTCTTTGGAAAGTGTGGACAAGACAGAACTCAGATATCCCATGCTATGCCTTTTGTGAGTGTAAAGGAGACATAAAGAAGGTAGTGTTGCAAGGTAAAGCAATTTTCTGGGGATTAGGCACATGATGGAAGAATTTACAGAACAGATACACAAACTGGTAGAGAAGATACAAATAGCCTGAGAATGCAGTCCTCTCCATGTGTTTGGAGATAAGCCTCATGCCAAATATTTTTCTGTCTTCTGTGCCTTTATATGCCTGTGACTGTTCTCTGAAAAGCAGAGCATCCACCTATGTGCACAGTAAGTTCCACTTTTGGACAGCACTCCGGAGGCACTTTGGCAGTAAAGCACAAAAGCAAAAGTACCTGGCTATATTTCCAGACCTGAACAGAACAAATATAATTCATGATTGTAATAACTGCGTCTGTTGGACAAAGGTGATATCCATGCCTAGGGGAGACCTGAAGGCATACACAAGGTTGATACTGCAGGAATTACTGTAACAGTACTTCCTTGGTTGTTCACTTGACTGGCAGAAACAATCTAGAAAATCATTTAATGTTCAATCAGATTGTTAGTTACTGCTTTTGTGACACCTTTCCTGGAAAGGAGCATGTAAGGACACTCCACCTCCACAAAGCATCAGTGTGAAATTTTTGGAAGCAGCTGTGGGAGGCTCTAGCACACAAGAACAACTGCAGCTCAGACACTGAGTGAGACTCCCAGTCTGTGTTTGCTTTGCAGGTATCCGTGTATCCTTGTGGTGGGTGTCTTTGCTGTGGCTGTTACAGGCTCATTTAGAAAGGTAAAACTCAAAAACAACGGAACTGAACAACTCGACCTACCTGGCTCAACAGTGTTAGTGAGATTTAAAAATCAAATTGTCTGGAAAGGGTAGTCTCAATTACTGCACAGTTATGTGAAGAACCAAAACCAACAAATCTTCAATGCTTGTATCCCTTAATTAAAATCCTCAGAAAGTGCATCAAGGATAAAGAACAGAAATGTCTTACTCTATGCATGCAGGCAGTTAACTCTCTTAATTTGATAATAGCTGAAGTATTATCTCAAACTTGGCATTGCTTATAAAGCTTGATTTAGAAAGTAACATACCTTGAAGATGTGCTCCAACCATTCTCAAACTTCTTCACAGAGAAAGGATAATCTCTTTTTTATCCCATTTTTTTTTTTTTTGTGCGTGTGTGTGTGTGAGAGAACACAAGAATGAGGGAATGGAAACACATTTCTTTATGACATGAGTAGAAGTTTTGAAGATTTCCGTTTCAGAAAATAAATGTATGAGCATCTGAAAAATAATAAAAGAATGAGTTGGAACTTGACCAGAGCAGATGTTCCCTTCACCTGTTATATTTAATAAAACAAGATTAATTTTAAAACGTCGTGTTTACCTCTGCTTCTCTTTAGAGATTATTCTGTGACATTGCAGGTGTAGGAGAAAAGAGGAAGTACAGAGTAGCAGATTCGTGGATGCCAGTCAAAAGGGGCCTATGGAGGCTATTAAAAAAAGTAGTGCTGTTGGGCAGAAAGCTTAAATTCACTCTATGGGAAGTCAGGGGAAAAATTCCCATTACCTTTGATGCTGTCATGACTTCAGCCTTTCTTGTCAACAGCTATGCTCAGATCTCAAATTTTCAGTGTAAATTTTGTCCCAGTTTGATTTGGTAGTTTTGAAAGATTGTGCAGGCCAATTTCATACCCGTAAAAGACTATGTAAGTCATAGTTTTTTAGTTCCAGAGGAACAGACTGCTTTTTTTTTTTAAACAAAACCCCATTTTCTATAATGTCTAAATAAATGTTATATTTTCATCAGCTCTTTTCTAGGTCTTGATAGAATATTGGAGAGAATGCATAGGGGGAGAAAAATTGCAGAATTTTGATCACAGTTTTTTTGCTGATGGAGAGAGCAGATATCAGTCAATATGTTCACAGGACTTTACCTCCCGTGAGTGGAACAAATCACATATTTTCCACTCAGGCCATTTTAAGGAAAACTTTATGTCAAGTAAATAAAAGTATTCATCATAAAGTCACAATAATACTTTTAAATGCATTTCTTTAAAAACATAACTCAGCAAAGGCTTCTGGGATGTTTCCTGAAAGCATCTTAAAATTTTCTGAGAAAACAAAAAAAAAATTTCTTTTTCATCCCCACTTTTCACAAGGGAAGAGTTATCTCTAGCAAGAGGCTCTTTGAGCATACGTGCAATTTTGATTGTGTACATCCCCAACATGTATATTTGGGCAGGCACAGGCAGATTTAGCCTTGGGCAAGACACACATTTACATCAGAGGTCCCTGAGAATGCACAAAGCATTGGGTCATGCTGCAGAGCAAGCATTACTGTTCAAGAGCAAGTTCTGAGCAAGAATTTCCTACAGTGTCTGTGGGTAAGTTCACACCAAGTGGTGTTTGATGGTACTTTTGCTGATAAACCTTATCAGGGCTATGTTTACCTTAGAAACTTTCTGCAGGACACAGAAACATGGAATCAACACCACCACATCAACCAGAGCATGGCACTGAGTCTTTCTTCAGACACCTCCTTAACCCAGCAGCAGTTTTTATTCCTGTTGCTTCCACTGCAAGCTTCCATTGCTTTATCTGTTTGATATGAGGATTTGAAATCTAGAACCTCCTTTTAACCTAGTAGGTAAATACTATTTATTAAAAGGTCTTGCTATGAAGAAAGCTCAAAGCTGTGTTCTCTGCTACTACTAGTAGCAGTTCTGAGGACAGTACTCAGCCAGCCAGGCCCAAACAGGGAAATTTAACTATCTAGCAATTTTAAGATAGTTTAATTCTTACAGGGACTATTTTCCATTGTGGATGAAAGGTTTGAGGTGAACCTTATTTTGTATTTGAACAGGGACAGCACCTTGCTGTCTCTGAACAGACTAGACTCAGAAAAAAGGAAGGGAAATTGTTTCATGAGTAGACAAAATATCAAGCAGGGATGTTCAATGCAGAGATAGGGGAGATGGCTTCAACCTGACAGATATTAGGTTTAGGTTGGCTATCAGGAAGAAATTATTTACTGAGAGGGCTGTGAGGCCCTGGCACAGGTTGCCCAGAGAAGCTGTGGCTGCCCCATCGCTGGAAGCGTTCCAGGTCAGACTGGATGGGGCTTGGAGTAGCCTGGGATAGTGGAAGATGTCCCTGCCCATGGCATGGGGTGGGACTGGATGATCTTTAAGGTCCCTTCCAACCCAACCCATTCTGTGGTTCTCTGAGGACTCCGTGAATTCCAGTTTATAGAGAAAGGATGGCCATGGGCAGAAATGCTTTTTCATTCCACAATCACGGCCCCAGATCCATTTCCCCATGGACTTCTGACTTAGCAAAGCATCACATAATGTACATCACTGTACATAACTTTCACTGGTGGCTTTTGCTGTCACTTGATTTATTCTTGAAGCTGAAGAAGTGAGATACTTCTTAGTTAAAAAGATGAACGCATTGTCATAACTGTATGGAAATAAAAAGAGAAAATATTAAGAGCACTCTGTGATGTCCCAGTATGACAGAGAATACTTTTGATACAAGATCTCCCCACACTAGTTTCTTATTAAAAGCTGTTATTTTTTTGATTCCAGTCTCAGTGACCTTTCTCATTTAATTTCTGCACCACCCTCCCCACACTCTGAAGAAAGAATTTATGATTCCTATTTTCTAGCTGGGAGAAGGGAGAATGCCCCCAAAAGACACTCAGACCAGATTTTGCATAGGGTCTTTAAGAAGTGCTCAGCTTTGAAATTTAGATAGATGGGCATCTTTGAAAAGGTTTCTGAGCTCTCTGTGCACATTTATGTGACTCTGTATCATAAGACCCCCCCCAACTTCACTTGAAATGAATTGACTACCATTGTGAAGAAAATCTTTAGCAGAACAAGGCAAAGAAAACAGTCTCCCAAGTCCGCAACCACTTCTTTCCTGACACTGTATTTGTAAAAGAAGCAGAACATTTAAAAACCTTTATGTATCCCTGTGCCTGCATTTGTCACTGTCAGCAATACCAGTTTGTAAAACCCTCTTTAGAAAGTACTAAGTCAAAAACATCTCTGCCATACTTTATAGATCTGACTGGTTGCTCAAAGAGATAATCAGATCCAATGAGATTCAAAACATATATTTTTAAATAGTTTTAAGAGGTGTGTGTAGTGTTGGTTTTTTTGTTTTGTTTTCTTTTGTGTGTGTGTGTGTTTTGTTTTGTTTTGTTTTTTAAAGTTAGGTAGTTAGTTTCCTCCAGATTTTAATACAGCCTGGATATATGGCAGCTTCTTGCATTTGTGCAATTTAAAGACTAAAAAAAATTCTGGGATTAGCAGGGCACTCCCAGCTAGGTCACAGCATCCTATTATGTGTCAAAGTTTGGAGCAGTGAGCAGCAGTAATTGCTGAGCCTTGGCTGCATTCTGTCTATGCTCTGGGCAGTTCAGGGTGTGTGTACGTGTGTTTGTTTTATGCATGTCTGTCCTAACTTGCTTTAGGGATTCAACCAACCATTTGTCTGCAACCTGGCTTAGTAATAAGTAAGTCACAGGAAGGAGGGGGCCCAGGAGGAAGAAGGGGGAAAAAAGGTAAGACCCTACAGAAGCTTGAAAAATATAAATGCTAGAAGAGAAAGAAATTACTTAGAGGGTTTATACCATGCAGTAATAGGATTAAATTCAGCTGGGAAAAACTGATGAGAAAGTTTTGGAAAGTAAGGAAAGTATTGCTGCTGCTAAAATGACATTTACAAACTGTCCTGGACAAAAGTATTACTAAATGTACAATACAAAACCAGTTTCAGTAGATGGTCTGATTTTCTTATACAACCTTTATTATAATTATGGAGACCCACACTGAAATGAAGAGATTCATGGCCTCTTTCTTTCTCACAGTCAGACTACTGCCCTGCAGTTGTGCAATTGCTACATCATCCAGGTTTTCTTCATCATCCAGCCTTTACACATGCCATATTTGCCTGTCAATCCCTCTGTGGAAAAACACTGGCCAGAATCCATCTCTTACCTTGCACAAAAAAGGCTCTGTGGTCTAAATGTTTTCAAATATGCACAAGACACGGAGCAAGTGCCTTGCATGATTGCTCTTCTGCTTGCCCAAGGGTTTTGTAATCCGTCTATCTATGCCACAGCCCCTTTTCAGCTGGGCAGCTGTGCTGTTATGGCTGCTGTTTTGCCTTTATTAGTCCCTCTACAGTGATGGTCTTGGGGGACAAGCAGAAAGCATGTTTTTCATTAATACATACCCCTGGATATGTTGATGGCCAGGGTGGTCTACCCTTTGTCCATTATCCTGGGCAGTATCAAATAAACCAAGAGTCTCTGTGAAGTGTGATGAAAAGTAGAGCAGGCACAGCAGCTCAGCCAACTGCCCCTGTATGTTGTTTCAGCCAGCAACCACACTGGATGCTACAAAGAGAAATAGCTCAAAGCAGTGACACTTCTTCAGAATACCCTCCCACGTCTCCAGCAATTTGTGTCACAGAGGTTTCCTGAGCCAGAGGCAGTGGGGAATGCAGCAGCTCTCAGCTTGTCCAGCAGAGACTGCCAGCAGAAGAGACAGTGATGCACCACAGCTCCCCAGGTGCCCTGATGCAAGTGAGCACTGAGTGAAGGAAGGAAGAGAAAACAGATGTCTTTCCCTACAGCATGCAAAATACATAAAATCTGGGGAGGTAGATGCCAGGAAAAAAGTGTGAGAAATGGTTGAGCCTATTTGCATCTCTTAGCTCTACCATGAGATGTTTAAAATTTTTTTTTGCATATTCATACATACGGTAATCGATTTTTTCTCTAGCCATTCTGGATGTTATGCTGTCTTTTCTGCACCTTCACATATAAGAGCTGATGTACTTACACACACATTTTAAACATTTAAAGGCTATACTTCATTCTTCCTGCCTAAACAGCTCTTTACCTGCATCATGTTTTTCCTCTATTTTAGTGTCACAGAGCAGGAAGAAATTTTTATTGACTTTTGCAAATAAAACAATGAAAACTAGACTAAAGTCAAGCGAAGGATCAGTCAGTGGAATCAAAAAGTGCAACATTGCATAGGTTTGTGTCCTTCAGTTATAGAAACTTGTCTCCAGATGGAACAGTCATGGAAAATTTCAAATCTGGGTGATAGCCTGGCTGTTTGAATGGTCCAGGACTAAACTCTAACTTGGCAGGTATGGTGAGAAAGGTGTTTCATGTCCCAAGATTCCCTTGTTAAGTGTCTATATTGAAACAGAGGAAGTCAACATCTGGAATAAAACTCTCGTAAATTAATGGAAATATCTGAGAAATAATGCCAGTATCCTAACGCAGGTTTATGTTGTTACATTAGTAGATTGTGCCCTGAACTTCTAAGTTCAGCCAGCCATGTCTATAAAATGCAGAAGAGGCTCTATTAAATGTTTTAGTGACTAAAATGTCAACATTTTAATCAAGTGTGAAGGTTAGTGTTGCTGAGGAAGAAAACTAGATATATTCCTACAGATATGCTTGATGGCAAAACAACTGCCCCAGTTTGAAACTGAGAATCCTTGAGATCAAGCCAAAACTCAGGCTCTGTCCTGATTTGGGGGTGAGTAGTTTTCAGGGCATGGCTGGGGTGGCTGTTAAGTGTGGGGCAAAAGTTTTAGTGAGGTGAGCAGCAGAAAATATGACATTTCAGTCTTGGATACAGAGTCAGATTTAATATAGGTATTATTATAAACTTTAAACAAAGTTTACCTCTATTCACAACTTTGGTCAAAACATTTAAATATATCAATTGCAGAAATAAGAAAAAGCCAAACATTTTTGCTCATTTCTGTGTCCATTGTTTTTTTAGGGGAGGGCACATTCAATCTTCAGTCATACTGGGGTGCTGGGAACTTTATACCAGACGCAGATGGTGGATCTGGGGAGGGCAAGGGAAATGAATGTCTCCTTGTTCCTACAGTGCCAAGAACACTTTGGCTTCTACTGCCCAATAAGCAAAACAATACCTAACAGGACCTTAGCTGTCCCAAGAAGCTGTTGTAGGAACCTGGATACACACAAACCTCTGCTGCATGGCTCACCTTGATCCAGCACCTTAGGATGATAATGCCTGAATGGCCAAACATAATTTGGTTGACCAGCTGGACTCTATTTCTTAGCCAAGCCAGGTCATTACTAGTCAATGATCACTCTAAGTGTCTTTTCATGGTCTTTAAAATCAGGGACAAATGTCATGATACAACGTTTGTATCAGGCCCACTAAGCCTCATTCCTTAAAACGTTGTTGTTTTCTTTAATTCCTTCTCTGAAAGAAAAGTGAAAGGATTAGGGAACATCATGACAAAACAGTGTGATTTCCTTATCAGTTGTCTAGATCAGAAGTCAGAACCTAAAGCTGCATTTATTATCTATCCAGTCCTATTGTTTTAGGAGCTGGATGTATCACTGCTGTGAAGTATGTTTTCTTTACAAAGGATTATTTATCCAGATATAAACAATAAAAAGGCAACAGTTTTAAAGCCTTTTATATAGTAGGCAAAGTATTATCAGCTTTTCCCCCCCTTAATCTTCTATATATGATAGTGAACCTAATGAAGAGCAGATAATTTATTGATGTCTTCTTCATATCCAGGGGTATAAGGAGGAAATTTTGCTATTAAAGAATAAAGTGGAATTCCCCAACCCCCCTGCATTATCCACATCCTAGATTATTTAGAGCTCTTTAAATCAAAACAAAGATATAGAGTAGTGGATCATAATCATTAAACCATTCTGTCTGCACTGCATCATTTCTTACACTGCAACAATTAAACTCTTGAAGACCTGCCTAAGCAAGCTTTGAACTTAATTGGTAGAAAACTTGAGCGGAATTCTCTTGAGGGGTAATCATTTGTTTGTCTCTTTGGAAGTCACACTGAGGAATTAGAAGGGGATATGTGGTGAGCACTGTGCTTAGAATAGGAAATAACCATGTGGTACCAATGGGCAGCCCATTTCTGAGGCACAGCCGTGTCCTGGGAATGGGAAGATAAGAGGGCAAACAAGCAAATACTCTTAAGATACGGATTTCATTCCAAGATCATTCATAGTTTTCTTGTACTTCAATACTGTGAACCAGTTTGTAAAGAGTGGAGCTAGAAGTTTATTTTTCTTTTTTTTTCTTTGATTGGAAAAGAAGGAGGGAGAAGATGGGGCAACAAAACAGCCCCAAAATTCAGTCAGTGCAAAACAGATTTGTACTTTCGGGAAATGCCTCGCTTATAAACTCTACCTTAACAGTGATACCACTTTTTCAGTTCAAGTGACATGAAACATTGACACAGCACAATGAAGTCTTTTAAGACTGGTTTCACTCTTCAGCAAGTACCATGCATCCAACTGGTAATTTTTTTGCTTCTGTGCATGTTAAAATACCCAATATGCCCCTGGCACAGGCAAAGCAGGTTAGATAGCATCCGCAGGAAGGAGGCCACTTATTTTTTCATGCGTAGTTTATCACCGCAGGTATTTTTGCCTACCTATGTGTCCTCTGCTTAAACTCATGGTGGCACGTACATTTGCAGCTGGACGTGCTGTTGCTGTAGCAATCAAGCTCCTCCCTTTGGCTCACTGGCAGACCCTGAAACAGGATGTCAGCATGAGTTGCCTCTCTGCAGAGCTACTGTCTATCAGAAAGAAACAGTCTTGAGACACCCTGTGGGGCACTTTTTGAGAGGAACAGGGGTAATTACTTAGGATATTTAAGTAAAACATTAAATATTTACTTCTCCTGAGAAAACATTTAAAGTGGCAGTACTTTATACGATTCCTGCAAATGCAAACTCACAAGCTTGGCCAGGACATTTTTCTCTTATTCTTCACAGAAGTAAAATTCCACCTCTTATTTCATATATATCTGTATTTTTAAAGTTTATTGCTTCTCACTAGACACCTTACTGAATTACAATCTTTATGGAGCAAAAGAGAACAGTTCTGAAGTCTTCTTTTCATCCTAGTCTTGAACTTGTTTGACAAACCTGGGTGAGCTTTTGGGGCAGTTTTGCTTCTGATCGGCATGACAAGTTTTCATTCTCTTTCCTTTAGATGTAGGCACACATACCCTGTAATTATGGCTGTGCAGCTGATTTTGCTTTCCCTCACTGCTTTTGCCTCGCCTTATCATGAAAGGTCATGGGATGGAGTTGTAATGATTTCTGTAAAGGAGTTGTGATGCATTTGAAACACAACTTGTGGCTTCAAGTACGTGTGCATGTGCACACACCCCTTTGCTCCAGACATAACTCGTTGTTCTTTACAGGCCTAACCAAATCTCACTGCACCCTTTTCTCACACACTCCAAGTACTTCCAGTACTTATCTCTACACAGCTTCAGTTGTGAACAACAATCCCCCACCTTGTATTACAGACTTTAATAGCTGGTGTCTGTTGTGACAGGGCATGTGACAAGGAAGAATGCCATAACACGCCTATTATGTGCCTTCCTCCACCTAGGACGATTTTCCTCCATCTATTTTTTTGGTGATTTGGCCTATGTGGGAAGATTCAGGGAGTGTTGAGACATGGAAAGTTAAATCCCCAATTATCCAGAGGTCGTGACAGTCAGCCAAATTGTGTGCTTCCCTTTCCACCTCTACACCCACTGCACTGTCCTGCTGCTGACCCTGAAATGGAAAGACCACTCTCCTTTGAAATGAAATCAAATCCTCAGAACTTGCTCATCCTTGGGCCTCTCCCAAAAGCTCGTGCTGCCAAACATGCCTAATTTCTGCAGTAGTTTCATAACCTGGTGGGCTTCTACTCTCTTGCGACCTGAGCTGAGGTCATTGCATTCATTTCCATTTACGAAGTTGTCTTGTGATTAAATCTATGTTGTCCCAGAGGCAAATGTGTGTCTGAATTTTTCCCACCGCATGTGCACTGCCCTCCTCACACAGATGAGGTTTTCTGGCAGCCTTCTGTCATGTTGTTATGCTTTGAATAATTATTTTTTTTAAAAATTCTCTGGTCCAAAGTTAATTTTTTTCCCTTCTCTCATGCTCTACACCCCCCTTCCCCCTCCTTTTTGACTCCATTGCCATCCTCAACCCCTCCATTTTATCTCTGTGTTATTCTTGGCCGGTCTAGGTGCCAGTTGGGAACTAAGTTAATTTAGGTATTTGTCTTCTTGCCTGTCAAGTTCTATCAAGAGTAAAAAGAATGGCAAGTTAATAAACCCAAAATTATGTCAAGCATGAAGCAGACTCTTATCCCATGCTGTTTATCTGGCAGCAGGTGCAAAAAAGACCAATAAAAGAGAAGAAATACGGCCTTTCACACACGCACACAGACACACACGTGCACACGCTCTGAAAAGAGGGCGAATGGCTGCATGCTTCTGTCAGGTGGCCAGCACAGGATTAGCTGGTGGTCTCAGGCCAGACTTTATGGGGCAGGTGTCCACATTACAGAAACCACAAGCACCATTCACAGGCTTCTTGGCAGCTGCAGTGCAAGGAGTGACGCGCTCTCTCGGCGCGTCAGACGAGTCATTCGGTAGGAATTCAGGAATGGATGTAGGGAGGAGAAGAGGGCGAGTTTATTGTGCTGCTGGTCAGTCACCATTAAGAAAACACGTGGGCTCCATAGACAACAGCCTGATTTTGCTAGGAAAATGGGAACCATGGAGGTGGCCTCGTCCTTTGGAGAGTGTGTTGTGGACTCATGAATTTTGGAGCAAGCATTATTGTACTAGAGACAAAAAGGTCAAACAACTCTACACAAATATGGCTTCTGGCATCATGGGGATTTTGTTCAGCTTCTTAATGAAAGTTAAGTAAAATTTTTCAATATATTTTAGATAGTTCAGGACAATATATATTGGGATCAATACCAAAATGATGCTCTAGGATGGCAACGTTTAAGCATAAAATGGGTTTGGAGATGTCTAGAAATCTACCCAGGTTCTGATTTAAATAAGACAGAATCACCTAAAGGGGAGGAATGCAAATCCTCCCTTATTCTGCGCTTGGTTTGCTTTATTGACCTTCACACCTGTAATTTCCCTTTCTCTTCACTATGAGAGGCCTAATGTCCTGCCTTCCGGGCTTCAGGGCATGGTGTTTTCTCAGTCTCCTTCCCTCACCAGGTGTGTTATCAGTTTCTCTTTACTCGTACCTTCCTTCTCTACTTTTGCTCCTGGAAAAGAATGGCAAACTGTATCTTTCCTTATAACTTTGGACAAAGTGCCCAACATGATTTTGAATGAGACTCATACCCAAGGGAAAGCTGTGAGTTTAGGCAACTGGAAAAGCGGTGTACTTCTTGTTTCTGAGTTCTTTTCCCCTTCCAATATCTTCCTATTTATGTGGAGTTACCCTAGGCAACTGACTGACAAAATCAGATCCTTGAGACTAAGTGAGAACCTCTTAGTGGTATCACTGCCGATGCATCCAACTTTTCAGGACTAAACTTCTGAACTGCATCAACAGTCCAAACTTCCAGTGGACTTCATGAATGCAAGATCAGCATTTAACAGCTGGGTAGTTACTGAAAAATTAAAGCCTTAGTATGTGAAAACCCTTCAAAGTTTTGGCATCTGTAGTGGGTGGCAAAACACACATAATTAATTCATAGATCACAGCATGCCTTTCAGCAGCACTGCATTTTGTGTTTGATCATGTTTTTTATCTGTGTCTATATGTGTATTCATAACTATATAAATTAGACTTGTATAATTGTGTATAATTACACACCTTTGTTTACATTTATGATGGGGAGTTTCCCATAACCACTGCTACACTTTTGAAGTCTCACACTTGTTGATAAGGATATAAAAGTTCCAATACCATCTGGAAGTTCATACAGAATATCTTTCATTTAGACACTGGAGGGATGTGCTAAAAACATTGCCATTGTATTTGGTGTGCAGTGAATAATTTAATTCACACCATGAAGAAAATGTATATTGGGTGTTTATATATATTAACTTATGTTTAATATTCTAATTAATACTTAAAACCTGACAGCTGACTGGCCCAAGGGGAAACCACAATCTAAATAATTATTTTCTTTTTTTTCAAGGTTGTTCTTCTGTTTATATTTGGTTTTACTTATTTTTAGTTGACTTCCTTAACCTTATTGATTTTTCTTTCTGTTCCTCGGTAATATCCTATCTGATCTTGCTGATCATGTTTTTACCAATGCCATGGCTTAAAAGTGAAGAAATTGTATTCTTAAAATCCTCCTGACTCCAAATATTGCTGCTCAGAGTGGCTACATATTTCAAACACTTAATTAATAATACTTGTCTTGCAAAATAGGAATTTGATAAGGTGACAAAGTTTGCTCCAAAGGCAAAAGTGGTGAAGCAACTACAGTGAAGGCTGTCTTACCTCAAGAATATAAACTAGCCTGGTTTTCTAAGGAAACAAACCTCTTTACCCATCATACCTGTTGGACCATCTGTATCTTTCTGACAACCTTTGAACCCAGGGCTGAATCCATCAAGTAAACCTGACAGAGAGAGAATGGTCTCATTATGGACATAATGGAACTGTAAGCTGTTACTACTTGGAAAAAAGGTTGGTATTTTGGGGACAGGGGGAAGGAAGAAACCCTGACAGAACCCTAAAGGGAGGACTCAACCTTCACCCACTGCCTCTGTTGAATGTCACAAATAAGAAATAGCAGTTAGTCAAATGACAAGGAAAGCCATAGTATGGCATTCTCACTGTACTGCCCATTTCCTGCTGAGATAGCAAGGCTCCCAAAAACACATAGGAGGTGAAAAGGGCTGAAGATGACCTGGGATTGGGTGGCTTGGGCAAGGTGGAACGAGTTACTGTCACTTTTGGAAAAGTTCTTCCAGGCCATGGGGAAGGTTCCTACAGTGTGAGAATATAGGGCATACTGGGTATGTACTAATAAGAATCTGGGCTGCTTTAGTCCCGCTGCTGATAGACCAGCTTCTGTTTCCAGGCTGCTGAGCCCTAGTTCATCACCACGCCATGGTGGGTGATTTTTTTCAATGCAACTTAATGACAATAGTGGCAACAGTGGGACTGTTCACTGCTTACAGGCTTGCTGCAGAGCAGTGCTGGAGGATGGCCACAAATGACCACAACAAAGAGCTGCAATGTGTCCCACAGATAAAAGACAGCAGTTCAACATGTGTAAACAAGCCTAGTGTCTCTTGCATTGGATTCCACTCTTGCTCAACATATCGTTTACAGCACCAGCCCTCATCCCTGTGGAGCAATTTCTTTCCCACTTGGTCTGCTTCTGATTAGAGAAAGAGAATGACGTATAGAAATGACACTGTAATAAAGATGATGTATAGTCAGTTGCAGCAGCTGCAGATTAGGAGAAAAGGGAGCTGACTACTGAAGATTAGCTTAGCACAAACCAGAAAAACATAAACCACAAACAACAATACAAGGTCTTAACTGTGCATACAAAAGTCACTTGATATTCTCCTACTAGTATTCGTACTGGCTTGCCACTCAGAGCATGTAGAACAGTAATTTCCCAGTGGAAACAAACTATTCAAAATCACGTTAGGGGACTAAACGCCTTTTAGATCTGGCCTTTAGATCAAGCACTTACCCTTAAATGCCTTCTCCTCTGAAACTCATACTTAACAGGGAATAGGAAAAAAAGATGAAACAGCTTTGAAAAACCCAAACAACATTCTCTTTCGATAAAGCTGTTAGACCAGGGTATTAGTAAGTCTGCGGCTTCCTTAAGCTCATACATGGATTTTACAGACCAGGCTGAGTCAGTCTAGCGTGGGATGAGTGGATGACTTTATATCCTTAATCAGATTTTGAGTGAATAGTTATTTTCCTTCTGTTTGCACCTGAGGAAAAGCTTACAAGTATTTGCACCACCTTCTAAGCAAACAAAATGAATTGGGCAACAGCAGCCTGGAATACTTTACTGTACTCCTGATTCTGTGGGGACCTTTCCTGCTTTTGCTGTCTTTTACTAAGAGGTAGCCTTTCATTTCAGAAGGTGGTTCAAGATGCCATTTTGAAAATGGGGAAGTGGAGTAGAAGAGAGGATGAGATGAGGGTGGGAGGGGGGGCACAGAAATTTTTACTTCATGAGTCAAGTAGCACAGTTGTCCAAAAATTTCCCAGAAGATACTCACTTATGTCTGTGAGCTCCTACAGAAAGGAATGGAATGTGCCATGGTTTTCCATAAAACCCTCCAAAGAGAGGATTGATCCATTGCTCTATGCTGTGTTTTTGCCCTGGTTACAGCAGACTACACTAGTTTTAGGCCATAGCCTGTTTGTTGAGTTTCTTGAATCTGACATACATTCTCATAAAAGGATCTGATATTATATTTCTCTGCAGCAGAACTGAAGATGATGGTAGCTCAGTCCAGTATCTTCACTCTTTTTAATGCTTTTCAGTGTACTGAAGTAAAACAAGCTCAATCTTAATCTGCAGTCTCTAGATGTATTAAAGAAGCAATTTTGTCTGACCATGCAAAGCAAAGAACCACACACCATGCTCAAAAGGAGGACACACCACAGGAATAGGAACTGTCAAATTATTTTAAATAAATCTATTTGAAGAAAGCATTTTAGTGTCTGGTAAGGAAGCTGGTTTGATGACCCAGTGATGGACATCTGATTGATAGGGCAATCAATCAGGTATTAATTTTTCAACTGCATCACGAGGGATGCTGTTGGGAAATTTGTTTCCTCTGTGAGCTGTGAGTTTTCCTCCTATGGAAAGACTGTAGCCAAGATGTTATCCAATTATTCTTGCACTTTCTCTTGAGATTTCTTAGCATAATCTTTTATGCTAATGATATGAATGCTAAGGAAAAAAAAAATCTCTTTAAGGTGGTTGTGCCAACAT
Source organism: Donacobius atricapilla (assembly GCA_013397315.1). Classification (NCBI taxonomy): domain Eukaryota; kingdom Metazoa; phylum Chordata; class Aves; order Passeriformes; family Mimidae; genus Donacobius; species Donacobius atricapilla. The sequence goes on from WBMY01017399.1 coordinate 535,153, forward strand.
TTATTTCAGTCAGTTTATTGGATCATCATCATAGATTTCTGCTTTTAAGTCATTAGTTTATCTGAACTTAATTAAAACATGTTAATTTAAGTCCCTTCAGTTCAACTAGTGGGCTTCTAGTCCCACAGCTGTAATAAATTTTGACATTTTACTGAGGTTTTATGTCGTTTACAAATTTTCTGTAATTTCTTATTATGCAGCCTTCATAGTTGAGGCATTGCTTGAAGGTTGTTGGTGGTTTCTCTGTTATGATTTTAAAATCAAAACCAGTGCCAGCCAATGTGTCATGTATCTCAGCAGATGTAACCAGTCCCTAAAGCAAACTGATCTTCACACTGTAGCACACATGAACAGTGTTACAACAGCCCTTGAACAGCACCTCAGCTGGGAACAACTCACTATTTCTGGAGCAGTGTGTATGCCCCACTGAAATAAAAATATATTTCTAAATGAGACACAGACTTTTCAGTTTCAGGATTCCCAAGAGCCATTACAGAGCAGCTGAGGGTGAAAAAAAAATCACTAACCATTTCATCAAGAATAACTCCAAAATCCTTTGATTGATTCTGTACATCATCAGTGAGTCATTTTAATGAGTAACTTTTTGGTGGCCAAAACATTGGTGGCATTTACGGAAATCCATCTGATGATGGTGGCTGACCAAGTTTTGCTGTCGTGGTTAATGGTTTTGCTTAGATGTAGAAGTGGTCAAAAGTGAAAAAAGAAGCCTACACTAAAGCCTAATTTAAAAATAGTGTTTGCACTACCCAGACACAAAACACTCATTTGTTTCATTTTCTTCCTACCTGGTTGTAGCAAAAGGTCCCTGGGGTGGGGAGTGCTTTTCTTCTGTGTTTTGCTCTGAGAAAGTCTGAAGTAAAGGGGAAGTGTATCAAGGTGTCAGCAGTGTGAAACTGCATTGAAGATAATGGTCAAGAGGCTGTTGACTTCGCTGGCCTCCAGGTTTTGCCCCGTGATCTAAATTGCAGTCCTCTGAAGTGCTTCAAGGATCTTCTCTTTCAGTGATCACATATCAGGTTCCCAATAAAACTTCTTAATCTGTTTTTTGAGAAGACAAAATTAGATTTACAGATGTTCTCACAACTGATGGGAGCAGAACAAGTGGGAGAACAAAGATTGTTGAAAAAATCCCCCTATGTGCCATTCTTTTCAGGAAGGTTTGTGTTACATCCTTCCACCTCTGTCCTGCTCCTTAGACCAGCATATTTTTAAAAGTGGAGGGAGGAAGAAAGTTTGATGATTTTTCTGGAGAAGCTACTGGAGAATTTGATCTTCACCTCACAAGGAAGTTTACTCACATAAACCATCTCACTCAATTTTGCAGAACAAGAAAGGCTGAAAGCCTTGAATAAACTGTAAAGTTGTTGAAACAAATGTTTCAATGGTTCTTAAGCTCTACCAATGAATCTTTGTCAGGTCATTCATTATCACTGTTTACCCACTTAGGAGAATAGAATGAAATAGTTCCCAGTGGCTCAGCTGAAATTATGTGAGCCTTAGTGACACATAGTGCCTCATTTTCCTTCAGGGAATATTGAGTGTATCACTGAATAAGCCATGAGCATAAACCATGATTTGGAAAGTAGACTGGATTGCTCCAGATTCTCTCTGTACCATAATAACATTAAAATTTGACACTATGCTTCCTGTAGAGATTAAGTGCTGTTCAAAATGGGGTACTTACTTTCCTTACCTCTCGGTAAGGAAAGTCAAGGGTGTCAGACCTAAGGCCACCAGCCTGAGGTTCTCAGAGGGAGGGATGGTGCCACTGAGGTACTCAAACCGTACCAGTACCTAAGTCATATCTTGTTTTTAAGGTAACAGGTACCTGACAGCTTTGAGGTCACGTGAAACTGCCTAAGAACCTACCTACCTGATAGTGGGGAAGCTGCTTTAGTAACTTAGTCTTAATCCTATGCTTTATATTTTTCAAAACCTTGGCTGATGACTGTTGGCAAAAATGCTATGCTTTCGGTAAGGGAGGTGGAAAGGGTCATAATTTGGTCATCAACATTTGATGCATCCCACAAGAGGACCTAAAAAAGTATCCTGCTAGGAGTGATGTGTTGTTGTTGGCTGTCCTTGTCCCCAGCTGCAATTGAAATGGATTCAGCATTTTAGGAGTGAGAATAAAAAAGTAAATAGTGAAGTCCCTTAGCTGTTTTTTTTTACCTGCTTTTAAAAATTATGAACTACTGTGATTTTGAGTCTGAGAAGAGACAATTTTGTCTGTTTGATTGCTCTGAATAATTGTCAGTGAGATTTCTTTCAGTGGGAAAAAGAACATGGTAGATGTCTTGTTTTGCATACTTAGATTTAAATAACATAAGGCACCTTTCTGCCTTTCTGAACTTAAGCTACTCTCCATCTAGATGTAATTTGTAGGCAGAGAAGTAGCCAACAATCCAAAGGGGCAAAAAAGAATCCATTCTTCCCACACCTTCTAAAACCTGACTTTCCCCAAAGTTGTTCACCTTGTCTGTCTCTACAGCGCCATGTAAATAGCAGAAAGCCTTGTTTCCCTTTAGTTTCCAGTTTCTATCTTTAAAGTATTTTTAATTTTAGTGTGCTATTAATACATTATTGATGAAAAATGCCAAGCCAGGAGTGACGGACAGGCAGGTCAGTTCTCTAGCAAGACCAAGCCTAGTTTTTGCATTTCAAGATGAGTGTCCAAAATGATGGCCTGACTATATCCCTCATATCTCACACTTTTCCAAGGAAATCCATTTACCCTTTTTGTCACCTCAGAAGATATGCCCTGAAAAGCACCAGACGACTTTGTCACAGCTGTACGTAGCCCCCCAAGTCACAACCTTGCTCCACACATCTCAAAAGTGAAGTATGCCACATGGTGGCTGAGGTTACGTGGATTGGTAAAATCACAGGGCTGAGAGTTTGGCTGGGGCAAGGAACTTGATTTTTATTAATTATTTGAAGCTAATACAGGGTAGAAACCAGGTTGAAAAGTCCTTGGAAACTAGAAGAGTGTAAGAAGAGACAAGAGTCTGTGTTGGGGTGGCTTCAGGTCTAGAAGATGATTGTTATATTTTTTTCAGAAGGATAAGAATTCACTTACTTCTTGAAGAATTTAATGTTATCTCTGCAGATTCACTTATCATTGGCTGTGGAACAAAAAGGGATATGTGAAACGACAAAAAAAGCAGTTGTGGGTGTCACCCTGATTTTTCAGCCTTCTCTTCTGTTTCACAGTTTTCATCATTTGGGTTGTTTCTCACGCACGGGTGTTGTAAACAGAGGCAATGTTTTCATTAAATCAAGGAAAAGTTTACATTCTTATTCTTAGAGATATGGACAGCTGATGGACAGTTGTCTTGACTAATGGGATGGGGAGAGGTGTCAGCCTTCTCCCCCAATCCCTGGCCTTTGTAGAAATACTATAAAATGGAGTCAGATCTTCTTAATAAATAGTTCATACCTTCTCACCAAAGTGTGTGTGTGTGTGTGTCTGTGTGACAAACAACGTCACGTGGGTTGCATGTCTTTCCCATGTTGCATTCCTTTTGAGGGGTGCTCAAGCACTCCATTATACATACTTGTATGTGAAATCACTTGGTGTAAACTCTGAGATGGACTGGAGAAGTAAACTATTTATGCATAGGTCAAATTTTTCTGCTTTACTATTTTTATGGCATAAATGCAGATAAATCTTAAAGGATTCCTTCTATTCTTTTTTTGTTTTTCAGTTGAGAACTAGGCTCATTGGGACTACATGCACTATAGAAAACTATATCTGAAAACTCAAACCAAACCAAGTTCAATTAAAATTCCAAGTGAGCTCTAGGTAGACATATTACAATTAGAATGGTAACATCCCAGATTCTTTGATTGTAAGATGTTGTAAACTGTGGTCAGTACTTGAAATATTACATTTTAATCAAGAGAAGGAACCAATAGGAAGCTTTGTTTTCTTAATAATATCCCTGGGCATTAATATTAGTGGCAAGTACCACCTCTACAGGATGTTGTAGTTTGCTTAAAAGCTCAAATGGTGACATGCACTTGGTTTGTTAGATCTGAAGAGATTCTGCAGTGAAGTGGATGCATAATAAACTATGAAATCTTTGACTTGAGTCACAGAATAAAAACAACTTCAGTGTGAATATTATACATGGAGTGAAGACATCAAAATAACTTTAATTTCCCACCTCATCTGCCCACCCACAAGCCTCTCCTTCTAGTGGAGGAAGGGCAGATAGATTTCCTTTTTTTCTATGCCAGTAGTCCATTTTGTTTTCCTTGCATGACAACAGATGTGTTGAGAAGACAGTAGCCTTGAGGAGCAGAAACTTTGACTGTCTGTGTCAAAGATGCAAAGGCATTCTTGCAGCTTTTCAGCTTGGGGCTTCTTTTTAATCCAGGGATGTGGATTGTGTTTGTTGGGAGTAGGGAGACTGCACATGGGGACAGGGAACACTGCTGGGTTGCATTGGAGATTGGATTCTTCCTTTGTCAGCTTGTGTACAATGTGCAGGGAAGTCACAGAGGAGACAACCAATTATATCACAGTGAGAGGTGGGTGGTATTCTTGGGGCTGTGTTGTGCAGGGCCAGGAGCTGAACTACAGTGGTTCTCATGGGTCTCTTCTAACTCAGGATATTCTATGATTCGAGGTGCTACGGAGGTGCTTGGGCAAGTGCAGTCCTATTTGCATGAGAGCCAGAGTCTAAGAGATTTTTAAGTCTCACTCTCCATCACTGAAACTTTTGCAGTCTGAGTTGTGCTGACAAAGGATCTCTGCTCTGCTCCTCTCCTCTACGTGCAAATTCCCCCAACCTCCTCCACCACCCACTGTGTTTTCTGTCTCCACTGAAAACAGGACAGCCTCAAAACAGAAATAAACCAGCAGCAACCAATGGCAACATTAGCTCACTCCCCAACAGTCTGCCTCTGCAAGCGTTCTCTTTGCATCCCAAAGCCAGGCAAAAAAGGTCCAAGCAAAAAAGGTCCAACCATAAAAGGTCCAACAGTCCAAAGAATGTCCTGGAAAAGGAGAGTCACAGCAAAAACCAGCAGGATACAGACTGAAAATGTATTTGTGCATTGTCAGTGACCCTTCTGAGCAGAAGGCAGTGGTGCAGTCCAAAGATGTCCTCAAATCAAGAGAACATTCTCTGGTGAAGGCAAGGATAAATGCAGAGAACTTCAGGTCTTGTTCAGATAACACAAGCTCTTCTGCAAAATTAGGATCACCCTTCCTTAAAACTGACACAAAAATGTTATAGGTGATGTCACAGAATGTTAAAAAATGGAAGGGGCCATCTAGTTCCAACCCTCTCTGCCATGGGCAAGGACACCTCCCACTACACCAAATTTCTCAAGGCCTTAGCTAACCTGACTATGAACACTGCAAGGGATGGGACATCCACAGCCTCCCTGGGCAGCCTGTTCCAATACCTCACCAACCTCACAGTAAAGAATTTATTTCTAACATGTAACATAACCTAAATTTCCCTCCTTTCAACTTGCATCCATTACTCCTCATTATATCACTGTAGTTTCTGATAGCGTCCCTCTTCAGCTTCCCTGCAGGTCCCCTTCAGACCCTGGAAGGCTGCTATGAAGCCCCCCTGGAGACTTTTCCAAACTGAACAGCCGCAATTCTCTCAGCCTTTCCTCGCAGCAGAGCTGCTCCATCCCTCTGATCATCTTGGTGCCTGTTCTGGACTGGCCCCAGCAGCTCCCTGTCCTTCCTGTGCTGGGATCCCAGGGCTGGAGGCAGCTCTGCAGGGTGGGGGGTCTCACCTGAGCAGGGCAGAGGGGCAGAATCTCCCCCTCCCCTCCCCTGCTGCCTATGCAGGGGGCTCAGCCCAGGACACAGCTGATTTCTGGCCAGCTCATGGTGAGTTTTACACCAACCGTCACCCCTGAGTCCTTCTCCCAGAGCTGCTCTCCATCACTCCTCTGCCCAACCTGTCCATGTGTTGGGGTTTGCCCTGACCCAGGTGTAAGACCTTGAATTTCACTTTGTTGAACTTCATGAGGCTCACACAGACCTACATCGCCTGCCTGTCCAGGTCCCTCTGGATCCATCCCTTCCCTCCAACGTGCCAGCTGCACCACACAGCTCGGTGTCATCAGAGAACATGCTGGGGGTGCACTGATCCCATTGTCCACATCACTGGCAGAGCTGTGGAAAGTATCAGCCCCAGAACCAACCCCTGAGAGACGCTGCTCCTCACCGGTCTCCATGAGATGAGTTAACATCTAAATTGCTGTCACTTCCAGTCTTTTCTGACTTTCCCATCTCCTTTCAGTAGCTTGCCTGTTTGAAGAATGCAAAGATATTAAAAAATCAGCTGCAAGTAATTTCTCCATAATAAAAACAAACAAATTCTGAAATTAATCCCAAGGCAGCAGCAGCCTATGAACTAAGATCTAGTTCAAAGCCAGATCTCTATCTGCTAATACAGCCAGTTCAGCCAAAATAAATCTTTATTTTCACCAGATGCTACATGTGGCTTAAGTATTCCCACACATCTGCGTTAGAATAATGTTCTAACATTAAAGAGAAGATAAGTCCTTTCTTGGACAATGTAAATGTAACTTTTGTGAACTGGTCTTATGATGATCCTTGATTTTCCAGTCTTTTACACAATCCTCTGGCCTTTCAGGGATTAGCACATTCAACAAAGGTGGGGTCACCTCCTAGACAGACTTGACTGTAGTGCCCAAATGATTTCTGGTCACGATCCAGACAGGTTACCCTGTGCCAGCTGACATACACAAGTGCAGTTGAGTGAAGCAGTGTGACAGAACTAAGACTAATCATTTTGGTGTGTTGGTCACATATTTTTGAAGGGCTTCATGAATTGAGATTCCTAAATTGCTCTTACTTTTCACAGAGAAAGAAAAGGTTTCTGATTTATTTGAAAGCCCAGTCCTCAGTGTTCTTTTTCTCATTATGGTCTTAAATTGAACTGAGAGCAATACTCTTCAGGCCACTGCAGCCTAATAAATAAAAAATAGAGAAGGCTTGAAGGTATTCTTAATTGGCTTGCAACCTTAAAAAAATTAGTTCTCAGAACATATTTTCTTTAAATCACCAGTTTCTTAAGAAAGAAATGTTGCTTGCAGGACAGCAGGAACGAAGAGAGAACCTGGGAAAAAATGTACCACATTTTACATTAGGAGAGGGAGAGCTAGAATAGCATTCAGATGTATTGAATAAGAGTATTCAAGACTTCTTGTTCATTTTGTTCTGCCCTGCTAGTCCAGGATCTTCCTTTCCAACATGCTGCTGGTGTTTGGTGCTTCACCCCAGGTTTAGGAATGTTTGCACTTACCTGCCATAGGGGTGTGAAAAAGAAGACAATGATCTCTAATTCAACACGGAAGGCAAGAAAGAATGAGAAAAGATGAAGGTGAGGTAAAAAAGATCTGACTGCCTAAAGGGGACACATCAGTACTGGAGACACGGCATAGAAGAAAGACACAGTGTTTGAATGATGGGGGTTTTGTCATGATCTTTAATTCTTTAATTCCTTAATTCTGTGTATCAAGACAATCTTAAAAAAACTCAACAGGAAACAACCAACCCAGAAAAATAGCAATTTTGACTGACAGCTTTAGCAGTGAATGAAAATTCCCAACCCTTCAGTGAGATGTGGTGACTGGAAAAAGTAAATATTAATGGAAAAGTTAGAATGAAGGACTTGAGGGAAAAGAGGCAGTTGTCATCTATCCAAAATGTCTGTTGAGTACTCTGAAAATGCAAGTTTCAGAGTCCCCAAGCAATACTTCCAAGCCTCTGGAACGGCCCAAGCCACATGAATGTTCGGGAAGTGTATGAAACCACTGCTTTCCTTTGGCCCATTCACCTAGAGTTGTTAGAGTTTCCTGCCTAGAGAAAAAGAATCCACTACAGGGAATTCAAGAAAAATAGCTGCCTGGAACCACTATAGCTTTTTTCCTAAAACTATAATGATGCCCAATTCACAAAAAACCCCAAAATGATAATGAAAGTATTTTAATCAACAACAGGGGACTTCACTGATTCCAACACTAGCCAACACAAAAATACTGCATTTATTAGAAAATCCTTCAGAAATAAAAATACTTCCCTCCAGCAACAACAAAATATTAATGAACGTTTAATTCTTTCTCACTCATAAAATGTCATCTTTCTATGAATCACTCTTCCTGCCTCTGTTGTGTACTAGATATGAGGCCACATCCTTAAAAAGGCTCCAAGAAAAGCTGGTACTAAAAAATGGTTAAAGACAAGGAAGACAGACTGCAAGAAAACAAAGTACCAAACCCTGCATTTGTACTGAATGTGCTTATTTGCAGAGTTTTTCACATCAACATAGTGTTCAAGAAGACAATGCCAGAGTGTTGGTCATGAAACCTGTTTGTAAATCACCACGGGCAAGGTGGTGAATGGTGACCCCGGTTTGCTAAACCTGTGCTGTCCTCTACAGCTCTTACTGCATCCATCCCCGCCTTATCCAATGGAGCTCGGTGAAAACAGAGAGTGAAAGGGACCATCTATTGTGGGATCACAGATTGTGCTGAGCTGGAAAGAATATATGCTTCAAGATTGCCTTTTTTCAGGGTTTGGTTGGTGATTCTTATTCCCTCTTCCCCATCAGATGGACAGCTGGATATTCTATCCTTTATTCCCATCATGCCCGCCTCAACTTTCTTTCCCTTTATTTAATTTCTATAAATTTCCATCTCCTCTACCATTCTCCCCTTCCTGATGGTGTCTCCTCCAGCTTGTGCTTCACACAGGCCAGAACCAAAATTGGAAATATCCTTCTAGCTTTCTCCCACAAGGAGTTAAACAGAACACTAAAGGGAAATTTTAGATTTTTTAAATTTAAAATTCTGTGGCATTCTGTCTGCTTTGGCCAAAGTTCCTGAGTGAAAAAGTTTGTTCAGAGGATGAGAGGTAGCATTGGGATAGATTTTGATTTCTTGCTGCGGAATGCATAAACTCGGGTTGAAATGGGAAGCTGCAAAAATGTGGCAGCAAAAACGCATCTCTGTGAAAATCGTGTGTTTACTGAAGGGGAAATGAGGGGCTTGCCAGGAGGTCCAAACAGCCTATTGATGCACTGTCAAACTTTTCTCCCTTGCTGTTCCACCACACCCTATTTTAAATCCCTGCTCAAATTATTATTATTTTTTTTCAAACAACTCATGATTTTGTTGGGCCTACAGCTCAAGGAGACTGTGTTGCCACTAAAAACACATAGCTAAACACAAGCGGGTAGGATTCAAAGGAACGAAGCAGATATATTTATTTATCGTCTATTAAAAGACTCTGAATACAGATTAATGTTCCTTACTCAATAAATTTTTTTATTGTTTCACCTGCTATTCAGTGGGAATTGAAAAGGCTCTCCGGTCATCTAATCTGGCTGTAGCTGCTTGAAGTGTCTGAGGATTCTCTGAGGAAATATAAACCAAGAAACCACCCACAGTAATACCTCCCAGCTGCCCTCTGAAGGTCAAGGCTCCCCGTGGGCCTGCTCCAGGCCCTCCCAAGTCACAGGAGAGCTGCTTCCTGTGCTCTCAATGACAATCACACCTTCTGCTGGTGTTTGCCTGGTTGGATCAGAGAAGGTGGCACAGATATGTCCTGCAATTCATGTAATGAGCCAGGAGTCGTACCTATTTTTTTATACACAGGTATATTTTTTGATGCTCTGATGGATTCTCTTGCCCTTCTCCATGGTGACCATTTGGAGGCCAGAAGCAGCAAGCTCAAATATGGTTTTTTCATTCATTCTTGCAGGCACAGAGGGCAATATTTATGGAATCCCAAGTCATGTGCATTGTTTGGAGTTTTATGTTAATTATCCTTTGTTATGCTCTTACATCTTCCCTCCAGGTTCTCATTCCTTGTTTGTTTTCAGGTCTGTCATGTAGTTATATGTAATTAGATAATGATGGCTCTTCTATGGCTTCTTTCTTTTTCTAAGGCTATTACTGAACCTTATTTTTGTAATTTCTGGGCCATCTCTCTGTTACCAAAGCCTGTGTTGTACAATTCCTAAAGCCAGAGTGAGATATACTGTATCTGGCTGAGGAATTCTGTTTTTTAATATAATATTAAAGGGCTCTGCATGCCATTGTTATGCTTCTGTGAACTCAGTCTGTGCAGAAAAAAATGCCAGATTCATATTTCACTCCATAGTGAGTATTTCCCACACCTAAACCAGCCTGCAGACACATTTTCCAGCAGACACATGGAGTCTGTGTACTACCTTTTCTCCTGATTTCAAATGCCAGTTGTTACCCAGTAGCTGACCTTGTGTTTGGCTGAACATTCTTGGCTTTATCTGAAGAATAATAATTCATGTCATGATCAGGCTTCCAATGGTGAAGAGTATTTCTCAAGTAGAATAAGGAAATTTCAGCAATTAAAATCATTAGACCTAATTCCACTGAGACAGAATTACATTTTGCATGCCATGCTAGCAAAGCCAGGATTTTTGTTAGAAGCAAGCAGTTTCCTTTTCCTTTTGCTCTGGGACTAAAGAATCTTGTATGAGGCAAACAGGTTTTACAGAAAAANAAAGGAATCTCTTGTGGACTTTTGAACCTTTAAACTTTTTTTTTCAATAAAAATATCTAAATTAACAGAGGAAAAATAAAGTTTCTAAATAAAGTCTTCCCCTAGGACGGCATTTTTGTCCTGCCAAATTAAACTAACCAAAACTTTTGTTTCTCTAGCAATTTAGCTTCCCAAGAAAAATACACCTGCAGCTATCAGGAGCTTTATTTGAGCATGCAGGCCTTCTGTTTCATGAACAGCATTAGAGGGCACTTCTGCATTGTGGGAGGTTTCAGCCAAAGAAAGGGACGAGCCCAACCTTCCTGGCTGAAACGCACCTGAACTCAGAGGCAACTGAGATCTCTTCCAGCCTTTCTCAGGTTAACAGCTTGTTCTGCAGGAAGCCTCTTTGATCCTTTCAAAGCTGACCCCGAAGTGAGGCACGACCTGCTGTGAGGGAAGGTGGGACCTGGGGTTTGATAAGCAGGTCAGTGGTCTGGGAGGTGAGGCTGAGACATGGGCTCCTGTCCTGCCTCCCATCCCTGTGCCTCTGCACTGAGAGATCTCACCCAGGACTTCACTGTTTTGGTGTCTTTCAGCATCTGGTGTTCTTACAGCTTCCTTTGACAAAGGCAGGGGATTAAGTTATAATCTCTGCCTGAACTGACAATAAAATCCACCCAAACCTCATCAAAAACCTCTTTTCAATCTGAGTGATTATAGAGAAAAACCTGGGGAGGAGATCTAAAAACCTAAAACTCAGAAGGTCATTGGAAGGGAGAATGAGAACTCAACCTATGTTTTTTCAATTTTTTTTTTTTTTAAATTGCCATGAATTTTACACCGATTTTCTCATTTTGAGGGTGCTGACTCACATTTTACAAAAGTTCCAGGTTAGCAATGCTGGCAAAAGCGAACAAAAATTATCAATATAATTAAATAGCTCTAGTTTATCTGAAACCCTCCAAGCAGCCCTTTCAATATATATGCTTTCTTCAATGATGTGATCTCTTTGAAAGAGTCATACAAAGTTATCATCATACGCACAGAGAGCTCATTGAGTTAATTTTCCAGTTCCTGAGTTTATTTACCATTCTTCGAGGCCTGACCTATGGAACTGAGATCCTGAGCCCAAACTGCTGCAGAAATGCAGTTGTGATTTACTCTGTCTCTCTCCCCATTGCAAGGCTGGATTTCACAATATGCCTCAAAAGCAACCTTCAGTGTTTATTATTGTACAGACTAACTGGGCAAAGTCTGCTTGGTTCAGGCATCAAAGTCCCCTTTACTTTGAACCCCCCCTTTCTCACTCATAATTCCAGGGAAATGTTGTAGGAACTTTTTGAGTATTTTCTCCCAGTCTCCCTGTGGAAGTGAGGAAGCGAACAAAGACAGAACATCGACGGGCCATTGTGAAAACAGCAGTCATTCTTTTCTGGGCTAAAGACTCTGGCCTCTTCATGGTGAACTCCAAATTTAGACCTGGGATTCCAAGAATGAGCAATTTCTTACCAGCATTTGCTTATTATTCAAGCCATTCTTAATGCTCAGCCTTCTCTCTTAACACTGCAGCTACACAGAGAAATTATGGAATCACAGAATGGCCTGGGTTGGAAGGAACCTTAGAGACCATGTATCTCCACCCCCCTGCCATGGGCAGGGACACCTTCCTCCAGAACAGATTGCTTCAAGCCCCATCCAACCTGACCTTGGGCACTTTCAGGGATGATGCAGCCACAGCTTCTCTGAGCAACCTGTGCCAGGGCCTCACCACCTTCACAGGGAACAATTTCTTCCTGATATCTTATCCGAATTTCTCCTCTTCTAGCTTAAGACTGTTCTCAGTTATCCTATTACTACGTGCCCATGTACAAAGTCACTCAGACCAGGAGCCCACACAGATTCTCAGTAGGATGTATTTCCTTGTGTGCTGCCTCGTTTGCTGTGGGGGGCCCGCATCCCATCTTGCTCCACTTGTACCTCATCCAGCACATAAACAGCGAGTGTAGCTTGGGGTGGGGGAGCAGCTTTCTGAATCTGTGAAGTTTCCTGGGCAGGGGTCCAAGCTTCAGTGTGGCAATAGTGATTCAGACTTCAGATTTTTCCTGTCCTGGTCTTGAAGCCATCATTCCATATTTAGAAAAATTTGTGAAGCACAGTGAAGGAGAGGTATGAAACTTCACTCAGAAATAGGTCAGCTCTGAAGACCTTGCTGTCTAACTGAGGCCCGCATTGATCCCCAAGACAGAAGTCCTACAGAAGCAAGACATGATCACCAGTCCTACAAAGGAATGGGGAGGCTTCTTTTGGCCAGGCACAGGAGTGAACAACAACCTTATAGCCGTGTCATTAAGGTTGCCTGGTACAATGCATGCAGCTCTGTTGGGAGCATGAACACTTGTGCATCTGTTCATCTCCCCCACCCTCCTCCCCATTCAGAAACCTGCCTGTCCCTCATCTTGGCAGTCAGTCTCTTCAGGTTTCAACCATCTGATTCATGCAGCAAAAAGTCTCCCCATAGAAAACATACTGGCTGAACCGCTTTGTTTTTCCTAGAGCAGTACAAACAGTTATTGCAAGGGGAATTTTAGGAAGATTGTGCCTGACAAAGGAAGCTCACTAAATAAATACATGATGTTAATTATCCTTTGCCTATTTCAACTGCGCATTTCAAAGTGCTTTGCTAACTATTAATTAAGCTGTAATTTAGTAACATGTGGTAGTTAAATATTATCAACACTGTTTTCTGCAGGTGGGACACTATGACACAGAGGGTGAAACGACCTGGAGGACGTCTGTCAGCAGCAGACCTGAACCCCAAACCTACTAATTTCAGCTCACCAATTCCTTGCTCCATTAGACCTTTGTAACTATGAAAAGATGTGGTTATCTTGCAGGCAATGATGCATTTTCTGGTTTTGAGTCCTTCCTTTGACACACCTCCCATCAGATGCTACATTAGTTTCTGTATTCTCCCACCATCTTAGCCAGCCTTCTTCCTTTGTTTAATCACCTGAAGCATGTTCTCAGTGGAAACTCTAAATGAATGAAAGACAAATAGAACAGGAAAAATTAAGAAATCATTCAGCTTTGAGTGTTCATTTGTCAGAGGGACATTTACAGCAAAGACAAGTCCAGGTGCAAATGCTGCGGAGCTACTCGTGCATTCAGCCATCCCTCTTTTCTTCTGCTGGTTTGTACCATTTTTGGCTATATAGATATTTGGATTAACAGAGATGGGCAATATGGCAGATGGACAGACATGGGGAGCCACTAGATGGGGCTCCAGGAAGAAGAAGACAGCTGTGGGATCATAGGCAATCCATCAGGATCAAGCGGAGTTGCGTGTTTAGTATCCTGGCCTGTGTGGGATCTTTACTGGAAAAGATCAACCATAATAGCAGCAAGCAGCACCTGTGCTCTCACCATGGGAAGGGAAGGAAGGATGCCCTCCAAGCCAAAATGCACAGTATTTTATCAGGCAAAAAAACCCCCCAACATTGTATCCCTTCAATTGTAAACTCTGGGTGAATGTGCTTATATATTCAGAGCAAGAGGAAGATGGTAACAAACCACATGCTTGTGGATTATCCCACTTTTTCCACATTTGCATTCTCAAAACCACTTTTGGTGCCCGTGGTTTAACCTTTGTTTCCATAACTTCTGTTTATGAGTCGAATGGTCACATGTCATCATGTTGAGTGGGAAAGTGTGTTCAGGGGATAAGGAGGTAGAAGTGGTTCCATATGGTGAAAGAAGAGACTATGCCAAAGTATTAAAAAAATATAGAAAGAGGGAAAAGCAAGAGTAAAATCTTTTTAGGAGATCAGGAATCTAAAACGCTTGTGGCCTCCTAGGAAGAAAGCAGTTGTCTGCGCCTGAAAGGGAAATTTATGATTTGAAATGCTGATAATATAAATTTCAGTGTTTGGAGAAGGGTGAATGTTAAACAGGTTTAACTTTCTCTGCTCTAGGCACGGTTCAGGCTGAAAGATTCCAGTCAGAGGCCACTGAGATACTGTGAAACTACCAGCTTCAGTTTTTCCAAATCTAATCTATTGATCAGAATGGAAAAAACCCCACCCCAACCAACCAACCCCCCCCAAACAAACAAACATAAAAGGAAACAAAATAAAACAAACAAACAAACAATCAAACAAACACAACCGCCCCCCCCCAACCAAACCAAAACCCAACAAAAAACAACCAACAAAAAAACCCCACCAAAAACACATTCAAAATTAGCTCTGTCACAATAGTATTACGAAGTTGCTGGCGTGGCATTAAATACATGCTAGTGGTTTCCTGAGAAAATTCTGCTAGCAAAGGAGTTCTTATGCTTTAGGGAAAGGTGAACAAAACACAACAGATGCCCTCTATTGAGAGTGTAGCAAGGGTCAAATTTATTAAAGTGGTGGATAGTAAATGAAATACCACAAAACTATGAAAAACCCCAAACTAATGGGAAATAGCCTCTTTTTTTTTTTTTCTTTTAATGTATCTGATGTTTTAATTAAAAGCAGAAAACAGTATAAAAATACCTTATTCTTTGGCAGGAATTTAATATTCTCTGTCCTGGCAAGACAAGCTTCAGACCCCCTTTTGCCACCATAATAGGTTACCAGTTCTGGTAATTTTATTTAGGAAGACCAACCAAAGAAACGTGACTAGAAATTCAAACACAAATCATTCTTCTACAATATAAGCATTCTTTGGTATTGTGTGCTGTAAATATTTGGTAAAGGAAAGGATATTTCAATTACCAAAAGTGGCTGAGGTAACCAAATTTTTATTAAGTGCCATGAAGCAATCTGAGAAAGTCAAGATTTTTAGAAGTAGGGACCCTTTGCAAAATCAACTGTCTCTAACAGATCTTCAGCAGGGCATGTAAAAAGCAAAGCATTTCTGAATATTGAGGTCAAAGGAAAGGACTCTGGTTTTGAGAACCAATTATGTAATCATAAGTCAGTCTCAAAACAGGGTTGAAAGACCAGATCAGCTGGCATTTATACAGTTAATTATTGGTGGTCCTAAGGGTTGCAGTCTTGAGTTGGGAGTGGTTTCAGAAGTGAGACTAAGAAAACCTTCTTGTGGTTCCAAAGCACTTAACTCTGCCTTCAAGGGGAAGCAGACTTTGCAATAGTCTTTGCCAGTACAGCAGATGATGCATAGACATGGAGCTGAAATTCCGATTTCTCTTTGCCATCAGCTTCAGTGTGGCCAGGATTCAAAACCAGTTATTTTAGGGACACATCCAATACTCATTTTATCAACTCAAAGACTTCCATTGACTTAAATGGGAGATGGATCTCAGTCTCAGAAGTTGGTTAACTCACAATCGCAGCGTAGGAAAAAGTATGCCACTTCATTAATTCAGAAGTGGAAGTAGAATGGATTAGAGTGGAAATGGGGGAGAAAGCAGAATGACACTCACAGGTCCAGACTACTCCAGTTATCCCCAGGGTGGCAAACCCAAACCTGCTTCATCCCCACGAAAGAGAATTGGATTTCTCGCAGTAGGCCTGAAACTTTCCCTGAGGCAGGTTTAAACCTTCAAATTGTACAGAAACACTTTCCATCCAACAAGACATCCTGTTACAGACCTGTTCTATATTCTGTAAAGCTGGCGGTGGGTGGCTTCAGTTGACTTCCTCCCCACACACTTTGCTGCCAAGTCAGAAAGACGAAAAATCTTATATACTTGCATTCACCAAATGATCTCCAAAGCAACTTAATACTGGTTCAAGTCTTCCTTGTCTTATAAATCAGATTCTTTCTGTAGATTGTTTACCTACCACTTCTAGTGTGTCTCCAATAAATTAAATCCTGCTGAAGTGGTAAAATATACGAAAGATATACTGAATGGTCTGCAGGCTGTACAGTGGAGCCATTATTTTAAGAGGAAGTAGGAATGGCAATCATAAAATTTTGAAAAATTATGCAATAACTTTGTAGTTATTACCCATCTGTATTCATTACAATGATCTACTTCACAGGCATATAAATAGATCTGGCAACTAAAAGATGTGCTGTTTGCCTCCAGACATGGCACTAGACTTCAGCAAATGAAATTCAACCGAAGACTTTAGAAAAAGTGCTGTAAGTGTTCATCTACAGATGGAATGTAATGACCCATCTCCCCCCATTTCCCCTCCCCCTGTCCCCACTTCGTGTTTTACATTCCCCCATGCTTGTTTTTACCCCCAGTCAGGACACCTTTGTAAGAAAGATGGCAAAATTTAATTGCTTCATTTGCAGGGCAACCCTGATACACTACATGACTTCATTCTTACAAGGCAACAAGTCCTATAAATCACTCCTACTGAGTGCACCCATTAGAGCTCCAGTATGACAACTTTATGCCTAATGCTCTCCAAACAAGGACCACACAAAACTAAGACTGTAAAATTACTGTTGACTCACAGCAGCTTTTATAACATGCACTCAGCTCAAAAAGGCTTAACTTATATGGGGTTTAATGATATTTGGGCAAAGGAGACCTCTCATTGATTCAAGACAACATATGTTTAAAAAAGAAGAAAAGGCAGAATATATTTGGCTTAGCTCTTTCCCCTGCAGTTCCCACAGAGAAATACATCAGATTAAGGGAAAAATGACTGCTTTATTTTGCAATGAAAGAGGTTTCTGAGAAGTGTTTCTTCCTAAAATTGGGGGGGGGAAATGGTATTTTATGCCACCATGGATCGGGAAAGGTGTAGGAAAGGTGCTATTTCTGGGCCAGATGCTTCACTGGTGTATATCTGCACAAAGCCGTGGAGGCAGCTGGAGCTACACACCCTTCCCAGGCATCCCAGGTGCTACCAGGTGATGTGGCTTAATTCCAGCTGGCAGCTCAGCCCCATACAGCCACTGCCCTGCTCCCCTGGGGTGGGGGACACACTCAGAAGAGCAAAAGTAGAAAACTTGTGTGCTGAGATAAAAACAGCTAAATAGGTAAAGCAAAAGCTGTGTACAAAAGTAAAGGAAACCAAGGAATTCATTTCCCACTTGCTCTGGGCAGGCAGATCTTCAGCCATCCCCAGGAAGGCAGGGTTCCAGCACTCACAACAGTGACTTGGGTAGACAAACTCCATCAAGACTCATGTACCCCTGTACCTGCTTCTCTCAGCTGTACATGCTGAGCAAAATGCCATGTGGTCTGCAATGTCCTTCTGGGCCACTGGGATCAGCTGTTCCAGCTATGTTCTCTCCTAGCTCCTTGTGCAGCCTCAACCTCCCTGCTGGTGGCATGAAATGAGATGCAGTAAAAGCCTTGACACTCTACAAGCCCTCCTCACCAATAATGAAAACATCCCCGAGCTACCAACTCTGTTTCAATCACAAGTCCAAAACACAGCCCCACACCAGCTACTATGAAGAAAATCGAGTCTGTCCCAGCCAAAACCAACACAAAGTGTACATCCTGCCCCAAAAATATTTGTCCCATCAGGCCAGTGGGAAACATCCACTGTAATGGCTCCACTCATCCTGACTGCACGGACACAATTGCATCGTGAAGCTGCAGCAGTGTGCTAAAACCTGAGAGGAGTGAACCCTGGCTGGGGGGACTGACTGATGCTATCCACACAGCTAGAGAAAGAGCCAGCCTGAAGCCCTGGATGTTCAAAAATATCTCTTCCGAGCTGCCCCACAAAGCTGGGAGCCTCTGGAGCAGAGCCTATCACTGCAGGCTCCTGCATGAACAAAGGGTGCCTGTGAGTGTATCCAAGGATTTCCATAGGCTTCAGAGCAGGGCTCCCATTGCTTCCCTCCAACAATGTGACACGCATCGCCGCATTTCACTGAGAATCTGTTATTTCTTTGCACAATGGCTTTTTTTCCCCCACCCTCCCTATGGCTACGAAGGAGATGGAGGGGGTGAATCTTACATTCTGTCCAACTGACTTCCTTGCATTTGGAAGGCAAAACCAAGAAGTTTATATAATCAGGCTAACATGCAAACCAATTGAAATTACAATGGCATGTTAGAGTATATCCTTAAGTATTCAAACCACAGTGAAAAAAAATCTCTTCGACTAAACTACAAGGGACTGACTGAAACCCGCAAAAGCTGGGAAACGTGGTAAGATCTGACTGAAAGCTTGTCCTTACTTCACCCCTAAGGAAGAGAGTAGAGAATAGAGATAATACTGACAGCTTTTTGATGGGCCCCAAACATATAGCAAATTCCCACAAAATAAGTAGGAGGCTTGCCACCATATCCTCCCTCCCATTCCCACACAACCTGATCTCTAACTCACAGGCTTGCAGGGCAGCTGCTTTCTCTCTGTCCAGGACATCATTGTCACAGGCATCAGTCTTGGCTCTGCTTCCCTGATTTATAAGTTTCCAGTTAGCACCTGCTATGCTTTTCTCACTCCCTGCCCTTGCCAAAAAGGGTTTTGATAGCAGTAACTCCAAAGAAAGCAACACCAAAAAAAGTGCAAGGAGAACATCTCTGGATTCCTGGTTTCCTATGAATTCTTCCCCAGTTCCAGAATTCCCCATTCCTGCCATTTTTATCCCATCCGCAGCATCATTCCTGCTTCCCTTCTCCGTGGTGGCACACTGTATATCTTAGCAATAGGCTGGGATAGTGGCCCCAGCTATTTTAGGGCAGTGCATGTGCTGCCTGC
Source organism: Donacobius atricapilla (assembly GCA_013397315.1). Lineage (NCBI taxonomy): Eukaryota > Metazoa > Chordata > Aves > Passeriformes > Mimidae > Donacobius > Donacobius atricapilla. The sequence goes on from WBMY01017399.1 coordinate 554,338, forward strand.
TCAGCTGGTTGCTGCTTTTTTTGATGCACAAGGAACTAAGCTAAAATTGCCATTTCCTCAGTAAAAGAACTATTCTGAATCTTCTTTCTCCATCCTACTTAGTGCAACACAACACTGCCCCTTCTCATGAAAATTCACATGCATCCATCTTCACTTTCATGCCACTGCCAAACTAAGCTGAAATGAGGAGTGAGTTCGGAAGTTATCACGAGGGGTGGATGAACACACTGTATGCTCACAGAAACATTATTTCTATTGGAAATCAACCTAAAAATAACCCCATCACAGGAGCCTTTAAGACCACTATTACATGAATCAAAAGTGTAGAGTTATGCACAGATGCCTCTGCAGACACAGTGTCTTTTGTTTTCGTCTAAGATTTGCATAACTAAAGCTGCTTACCTGTGTAAGCCTCACCAAAGTGTCCCTGAGTCTTCTGAGGTAGCTACCAGGGTGACCAGTGAAGGAGGGATTAGATTCCTTTGGTTTTCCATCTAAAAATACATTAATGTGTACAAATGTATGAATCATGTACATGCATACTAGGGCCCTCCTTATTTCTTCATAATTGCAGGTTCCAAGCTCTTCAACATATTTTATAGTTTTTTTACAAACCATATTTTCTACTCTCTAAGGTATTAAACTCCTTTTATTTCTGTTTGTCAGTGGAAGAGCCAAAAACCTTTGATGATAAGGATCCTAATAAAGTAGCCAGTTTCTTTGGCTTTCAAGAACATTTAATTAATTATGTACATCTGGGAAATTAGTGCTATGGGCCTCAACCAAGGACTAAGGAGAAACTCACAGAAAAGAAAGGAGCTGGATGTAGTTCCAGATCCCAGATGAATGCTCTAATTCCATCCTTTTCCATTCTTCCTTTAATGAATTACAAAGCAATCAACTGACAGTGAAAAGAAAAACCCAAACCAAGATATACAGGAAAATGAGATAAAATAAAGAAAGGTTCCAATTCTACTTGTACAGTTTTCCAGCTCTTTGTTACATTTAGTCTAGACTCAGCTGTATTCTGAGGACACTTTAAATCACCCTAGTAAATCTGAGAGGTCTTGAGTAAGACAAAGTAAAGAGGTCTTGGAGAAGACAAAATCTTTCTGCCTTCTCAACTCCTCCCACTACTTAAAAATTACATTAGTCTAATGAAAATCAGATTATAAGTCTCCATAAACCCCATGGATTAACATCATTAGAATATGATTTTTTCTATGATGCTATCTTCTGAAGGAGAGGCAACATGCTGTACAGATGGAAGCAGCTTCAAACTCTGCTTGAAGCTGCGGGAACAAAAGTCTCCCTGCAAACAAAAAAATCATAAATTAAATTTAAAAAGCAATATTTCACTTTCTTTATGGGTTGGTATGAGCCTGCAGGCCCATGGTTTGCAACATTAAAACATGGGTGCACCCCATGAAAGACAACCCAAAAGTTCTGACACTGAAGCATAATGGTTTGGGCTGCTCAAATATTTCATCTATTTTTCTCTGTTTTTAAATGAGTACATCAAAAATACATGAGTTTTTTTGTGGTTTCTTTTTTTTTCCCCTCAGAGAAAGAGAGGTTATTGTTTAGCTGTTAGAAAACGGAGCTAGGAAACCTAAGGACACATGGAATAAATAATACAGAAATTGGTATAAACCCCCTTATATCACATGTGGTCTTATCTGTAATCAGCTCTGCCTCAAAAAAAGAAGTAGTTTCCAGGTTTGAAAAACTAGTGAAAAAGAAAGGATTTCTTCATTTTAAAGAAGAAGTAAATAACAAGGGACTAGAAACTATACAATATCACAGCAGTTTTGGAAAGTGACAACAGCCACATTTGGTAAAGTTAAAGGGCAAGTCACTTTAATATGGTGAAAATAAACATATTTTAGCAGAACATGTGACTATGTGCTTGAAATAAAGAAATTAGGACAATGCAAACAAGTTATGCATATATATATATGAATAACTACCCTCTCACTGTTATTTATGGATAAAAGGGTTGACAGCATAATTATTGGGATTAGAGAGCTGGATAAACATGACTAGTTTTTCACATGTTTGGAAGATTTAAAAGTCACAAGGGACACTCCTGCACAGTGTCACTTATTGTCATTCCAATCCCTTCACACTAAACCCAGACACTTGAGCTGCAAAATTTCTGGTCCCAAGAGACCATTCTGAATATGGTGAGGGGAGAGCAGGAGAGACTGAATTGCCACCAGTGCCTGAGGCAGGCCTTTGCAAAGACAAGGAGGGGAGGACTGAAACTCTTATAAAGGTGTGGCTGAAGTGCCAAACCACAAATTTGAAGTAATAGGGTTCAATCTTTTCAAGTGTTTGCCCTTAAAAATGTTCAAGTAAAGGGGACTGGGGAAAGACATGTACCAGGAATACATTATTTGCCAAAATCTCAGTGCTTACTGGGATCTAAGGAGAGTTCTCAAGAAAAGCACATCTTGCAGGGATTTGATGCTGACTGTTTTTTTTATGTACCATACCCAGATCTTCTGGAAGATGAGAAACATTGCCTCACATGAAGCTTGCCCAAGATTCTGCTTTTTCCCTGCATCCTGCTCCACTTTTTGCATATGTTCTGTAGCTTCAGCTGATATTTTTAACTCTGCCATTAAGTAAACCAGGAAAAGAGGGGAGAAACCACCACTAATCCAGGGCTCTTATGTAGAGAGGAGGAAGCACTCCAGTGTGCTTGCCATGATGCAGATGAATGTATAAATAAATGTGCCATGCCACTGTTGTTGAAATCAGAGTTTATTAAACCAGATTCCTAAATCCCAAGCCTGTCTGAAAAAAAATTTCTCCCAAAAGTTCTTTTAATGCTACATTTGTGAATCAACATTACTGCTTTTTCTGTTTGAGTCTTTTGAAGTAATTTTTTCAAGCTATTTTGGTTTTTTTTTGGATGAAGAACATTGAATCATGTACCTACTCATGTATGTAGCAACATATAACAACAAAAAACCAACAACAGAGCAGGGTGCTGGAAGCAGCATTCTTGCCTAATTCCTATAAAACAGCAACTACTTTCTGAGTGTCTGACACTGCACTTTCAGAGACCAAAGCCCTTTTCCATCCATCAAGGAGTACATCAAAAAGCAAGGGAGATAGATTATTTGTCATAGTACATCCTCTTGAAGTTATTTTTGTACTACTTAAACACTATTTATTGAAAATACTTGTTATTTAATATTTAAAACAGTTTTCAGTCAATCATAGAACTGTGGAATAGTTTGGGACTTTGAAGATCATGTCATTCCAACCCTCCTTGCCTTGGGCAGGGACAGTTTCCACTAGGACCTTGATTTACCTCCTACATTCTAGAAAATTCTTTTTTTATTACCTATATCACACTTGTGTTGTGTTTTGAATTCTCAGTTTATCAGCAACCTGTATTTTGATGAATAGTCATAAACAGCACTTGCTTAAAAGAAATTTTGGAAAACACAGCTTGTATGTGAGACAACTTCAGCAACTGGTCTTACCAGTTAGGAGGTGAAATTCCCCAGTTCTTTATAGCACCAGAGTTGCATTAAAACCTTAGTTTCTATAGGAGGCAACAGTGGATTTATGTAACACCTTTGATCTCAACTTCTCCTCTGAAAAAGTTAGACGTTCTTTATAAGAAAAAAACTTTCTGACAAAATTCTCTCAAATTAAATTTTTCGGCACGTACGTGTGTATGGAAACAAGATGGGGTTTTCAAGCTGCATAGGACTTGTATTAATTAGATTATATTAGATTAATTAATTAGATTTTATTAAATCTGCCAAGAACTTCCTTGGGGCCTAGTTCCCACTGTTTGGTATGGAATACTGAAAGTTATACCAGTGTGGACAGCTGTGGCCTTGGGGTTGTAAGGAGATTATTGAAAAGTGCTACATATATAATATTATATATGGGATCCATTAGAAAATCACATCGAAAGTGGAAGAAAATACTTGTGGGTATTTGTTGAAGGACTTGTACATAAGTTTTAGAGACAGGAAAGAGAAAATAATGAAACCATAAGATCTGCAGGATGACTCAATGGACTGTGCAGAATATCACTTCTGAGGAGCATGACATGCTTTTAACTGCACTGCCTCGGCCAGTTGTCTCCTAGCACATCTTCCCAGCTGACAATGAGAGGAATTAGGTGAAAGCCAAAATTTCTTAGCAGGTAAGAATGAAAGACTGTTGGTTTCATCCATGGAGAAGTGGTTTTCATTCTTGAACTATTGTATTGGACTTACAGGGAAAGGTTTTGGCAGTGAGGGGAGTATAGGGGTGGCTTCTCTGGGAAGATGTTGGAAGCTTCTCCCCTGTCTGACAGACCAAATTCCAGCTGGCTCCAGGATAGACTCACTGCTGGGCAAGGCTGAATTTATCAGGGATGCTAGTTATGCCCCTGCCTCTGAGATAATATATTTTAGAAGGACGGGTGATAAAACAGCACATTTTTCAGCTAGAAAGAGGAGTGAGAATGTGTGAGAGGAACAGCCCGGCAGACACCCAGGTCAGGGCAGAAGGAGGGGCAGGAGGTGCTCCAGGTACTGCAGCTGAGGCTCCCCTGCAGCCCATGGAGGGCACAGGGATGCAGAGATCCACCTGCAGCCCATGGAGGAGCCCAAGCTGGAGCAGGGGCATGCCCAAAGGATGCTGTGCCTCTGTGGGAAGCCCCCTCTGGAGCAGACTCCTGTGGAGAGAGGAGCCCACGCTGGAGCAGGTTTCTTCCAAGACTGTGACCCAGTGAGGGACCCAAACTGGAGCAGTCTGTTCCTGAAGGACTGACCCCATGGAAGGGACCCACTCTGGAACAGTTTGTGTAGAACTGCAGGCATTGGGAAGGACTCAGGTTGGAGAAGTTCCTGGAGGACTGTCTCCCCTGGCAGGGACCCTGCACTGGAGCAGGGGAAGAGTGTGAGGAATCCTTCTCCTGAGGAGAGAGGAGTGGTAGAGACAATGTGTGATAGACTGACCAAAACCCTCTTTCCGTCTCCTCCTGCACCACTGCATAGGAGAAAGTAGAGGAAATTGGGAGTGAAGTTGAGACTGGGAAGAAGGGAGGGGTGAAAGGAAGATGGTTTTACGATTTGGGTTTGTTGCTTATTGTGCTATGCTGATTCAATTGGTAGTAAATTAAACTATTCTCTTTATCCAGGTCCAGTCTGTTTTGCCCATGATGTTAATTTGTGAGTGATCTTTCCTTGCCCATGAGCCCTTCATTGTTTTCTTTCCTCTGCCCAGCTGAGGAGAGAGAAATGATGGACCAACTTTGGTGGATACCTGGCATGCAGACAGGGTCAACCCACCACAATCATTTTCTCTGTGTTTCTGACATNGGAAGATGTTGGAAGCTTCTCCCCTGTCTGACAGACCAAATTCCAGCTGGCTCCAGGATAGACTCACTGCTGGGCAAGGCTGAATTTATCAGGGATGCTAGTTATGCCCCTGCCTCTGAGATAATATATTTTAGAAGGACGGGTGATAAAACAGCACATTTTTCAGCTAGAAAGAGGAGTGAGAATGTGTGAGAGGAACAGCCCGGCAGACACCCAGGTCAGGGCAGAAGGAGGGGCAGGAGGTGCTCCAGGTACTGCAGCTGAGGCTCCCCTGCAGCTCATTGAGGGCACAC